>VXAD01000400.1:1123-50792 GCA_013399195.1 Dicrurus megarhynchus | reverse complement strand
GCGGCGGCGGCGGCAGCAGCGCCATGTCCTGGTACCGCAACACCGTGTGGTTCGTGAAGGGGCTGCGGGAGTACACGAGGTACGGGCGGCGGCCGCCCGGGGCCCGGGAGGCGGCGTGGGGTGGGCGCAGCACCCGAGCTGGGGCGTTCCCGTGTGCCCGCCGGCGTTTACCCGCGGCGAGCCCGTGTTTATCTGGTGTTTCTAGGGACGGCTGCCCGCCCCCGCCAAGGCGGGCAGATTCCCACCCCGCTCGGTGGGGGCCGCCCTGGGGCTCTGCTCGAGCCGGTCCCCGAGGGTCGAGGTCAGGGTGGCTTGGGGCGGCCAAACGCCTCCGCGAGTTGTGGCTTTCATTGCAAATCATGGGAACAGCCTGCCCAGGGAAGTGATGCAGACACCATCCCTGGAAGTGTTCAAAAAAACATCTGGATACGGCACTTGAGGACATGGGTGAATGTGGTGGTGGTACTGGGTTGATGGTTGGACTTGATGATCTTAAAGGCCTTTTTCCAACCTTAATGATTCTATGATACATCGCTGATTGCAGTGTCACTGGTGTTCATGGCCTGTCCCATGGGTACAGAGAATAAACAGGGCAATTACTGTATGCTGAGCTGTGAGAGGAAAGTGCTTTTCAACCCACACATGTGTTTATTTTGGAAGGGCTCTCTTCTAGTTTCTCACAGGTGTCTCTTGATTTGTTCAGAGGTGGCTACGAGTCTGCTTCCAGGCACTTCAACCCAGCTGATGTGGAGGTGGATGTGGCTGGAAGATCCTTCCTGGTCACCGGTGCAAACAGTGGCATTGGCAAGGCCACAGCCAAGGAGATAGCGAGGAGAGGTGAGCCGGGCTGCCATGGAGCTCCCAGGAGGCTTACAGAGAAGATGGCAGGAAGCGGGTTTGGCCTTCCAGCACACACACAAATCCCTGGGATGTGGGGTCGTTTTACAGGGCTCTTAGTATGGGTTAGAGGTTTAAGGACAATCAGTGCAGTGAAAACTGGAATAAGGAAACCTAATTAGCAGAGAGGATCTGCAAATTGTTTTTCAAGTGCAGTTTACCAAAACTATCTGTGTTATAGTGGCATCTAAGGATGTTGGTGATGGATCAGTGTCTGTTTGGCTAATTCGGTACCGGTAGCAACCGGGCTGAATTTGAACTGAGGAATTTGCAAATGTATCATACGATGAAAGAAAATAATTTTCTTTGCAAAAATGAGATGGGAGAGCATAAAAAAAGCAATGTGGGTGTTCTTGATCTTAATGATAATACCCTGGAGTTTGTGCCCTTTGACTGATTGCATGTAATTATTTTTTTTATGTTGTTGTCTGTACGCAGGGATATGGTATGAACTAGACCTAGCTGCTGCCGAAGGATAAACCTAATCCCTTACAGAGTTGACAAAATAATTCTTGTTGTGCAAGAATGGCAGGAGTTTTGGCACGTAGAGAAAGGGAGGAGCTTGTGGCTCTTTGCTCTCTTTGTGTGCTTAGGTTTCGTAACTGTTATGAAGGAAAGTGGCGACTCAGTTAAATTAAGCTAATTCAAAACTGTTAGCATCAAAGAGTATTTGATTTAAAGATCTACATCAGTGCCAGCACGTGATTGATTTCAGATTCCCACTACTGCTATTGTACATAATCACTTTATGTAAGTAGTGCTTTGTCAGGTGACTGGTTTGCTCACAAACGGATATCTCTACCAGGTTTTGCAAACTGGAAAGCTGGCAGGATCTGCATGGGATTTGGTCACCATGTTTAGCAGAACAACCTTGGGCTCAGACTGCATGTCTGATATGTTGTATGGGCATTGCTGTTCATATGAAGTTAAAATGACTTCCTGGTCCCATCCTTGAACGTCTCACTTTGAAACTCACTGTCAGCTGTCGGGGCTCAGGCTTCTAGTTGAATCTCTTCAAGTACACCACAACAAGAAAATAAGGAATTCAGACTCAGCAGAAGAATAATCAAGCTATGTTGGCTTTACCTTCAAGCACTTGGATCTTTCTAACTAATGATCTTTCTGACAATTTCTGTGTTCTGAGTTCAGCTTTTCTCTGAATTGGTATCTTATGGGTATGCAGATTTGGGATTTCCTCTATGTCTTGTGAACTGCACTTCCAGCGTGATAAGAGTCTTCTCCCGACTACTCTGACTATTCCCATATGTTAAGTTCAAATAGTTTCAATCTTTACCATGGAAAATACATTTAAATTCCTTTCCTAGTGTATCGGTCACACTGAAACTTCCCCCCTGTCCTGGTGCTCAGTGGAAAAACCTCTTTGTCTACCTCTTTTGTAGACAAAAGATTTCATTATCAGACCCCAGACTGGGCTGTGCAGTGTGGGACTGTATCATCCCAAGGTAGACTTGGTGTTTTGCATTTGGGTTCTGGGCACTACAAGTGTGACCTGACACAACTGTTTATTCTATTACGGATTAATTATGTTTCTATTAGGGATTAATTCCTTGAGCTTGCTAGTGGTGAACTGCTAGCAATGCCTAGAACACTTTTAAAAATAGGCAAAAGTAAGGAGTATAGGTATTCCTATGACTGAAATTAACACGACTTGTAACAATCAGAGAATATGAAGCAAAAAAAAAAAAGTTTGCCTAGCTGTACTTTACTCTTGTTTTTGAAGGCTTTCTTTAATATGGCTAAGTGATGAGATTGTGTTAAGTATCCAGGTCTCTGAGAAGAGCCTTGCCTTGTGTATTTCTTTAATGGAAATGTTGGTTGGAAGAGACCTCTAGAGGTCACCTTGTCCAGCATCTCACTTGAAGCAGGACTGTTGGCAACAGTAGATCAAACCAGTCATTGCTGTGTCTTGCTGCCTGATACCCACAAGGATGCAAATTATGCATCCTCTTGGGACAGCCTGGTCTATTTAGAAGAAAACTACTGAAAATTATCTTTCTTAACAGATGACCTGAGCCTCCCAAGCTGCAATTTGAGGCTATAGTCCTTGTCATATCTCCACTGCTGAGAATTCTGATATCTGGCACTTTTATTTCCTTTTCACAGAGCGATTCTAGTCACTTGTGTTGTTCAAGCCCTTTACTGAACTTCGTAAGGCATTTATCAAAAAACTATTTATGATACAGATGCTTTAGCTTAAATTTCCAGTGTAGCTCTGGTATGTCACCCACTAAACATGATGTACAGACTTGACAGAAATGGTTTGAGCACACTACTTAGAGTGCAGTGGCCTTTTCCATACATGCAGCCTTGCGTGATGACCCTGCCTGCCTTCACAGGAACCAGAGCCAAGCAGAAATATTCCAGATTTTTTCTCATATCCAGTATCTCACCTAACTAAAATGCTGATGTCTCCCCCAAATGCGGGTAGTAATTAATTATCAAATACTTTTCTTGTCACAATCCACCAGGTGGCACAGTTCATCTGGTTTGCCGAAATAAGGAACGGGCTGAAGTTGCCAAAGAGGAAATAGTGACAGAAACGGGCAATCAGGTGAGTTGTTTTTCAGTCTTTTGTTTACTCTTAGAAAGGTTGTTAATATTAAAGGCCCCAGAGGCTTTGAGATAATCTTCCAACATCTTGCTGTTGTGTTTTTAATAATATTTTCATACAGACATGGAAACATCTAGTAGTTTATAATTCAAATGGTTTGAAGTGATTTAACTTCATTAGGTGATATATTCTGTGATTAGTAACATCGTCAGCAGCATGCTGTTTTATTTAATGTTTGTTGTTGATTTGCTTTCCAATGTCCTACTTACTTAGTATTCCTAACTACGTGGCTGAGGCTTTTAAAAGTTAATGCATTGCAACACTTGCAACAACGTTTATGAGTCTACAGCACTGGAGCTGAAGGTTTTATGTGTCTGAATAACATGCTCTTGATTTGCTAAGGTTGGCTGCTCTGTGAAGTGCTGTGTGTGGTCCTAATTCTGTGCTCTACATGCCTTTTCATCTCCTTTTCTTCCAATATCTCTTTCTTCCCTCCTTTCCTCTGTTGCACATTGTTTTCGTTTCCCTATATATCACTCTACAGTACACCCCTGTATCTGTCACTTGCTTTTGCTAATTGTTCAGGAGGGTGTGCTTATGGAGAAGTTCACTAGTCATTATCTTTCTATCTTGGTGCCCTGGTTTTGGCTGGGATAGAGTTAATTTTCTTTATAGCAGTTCCTCTGGTGCTCTGCTTTCGATTTGCAACCAAACCAGTGTTGACAACCCACATTTTAGTTATTGCTGAGCAGTGCTCACACAGCATCAAAGCCTTTTCTCATTCTCACACCGTCGCACCAGTGAGCAGGCTGGGGTGCACAAGAAGATGGGAGGGGTCACACTGGGACAGCTGACCAAAGGGACACCCCAGACCATATGACACTGTGCTCAGCATTAAAAGCTGGGAGGAAGAAGGAGTGAAGCGGGACATTCACAGTTACGGTGTTTGGCTTTCCAAATCACTGTTGCATGGGATGAAATCCTGCTTTCCTGGGGATTGCTAGATGCCTGCCTGACAATGGAAAGTAGTGAATTAATTCCCTGTTTTACTCTGTTTGCACACACAGTTGTGCTTTACTTACTAATGGCTTTATCTCATCCTACAAGTTGAGCTGGTTTTGTCCTTGTGATTGTCTCCCCATTCCCACTGGGAGTGGAGTGAGTAAATAGGGTTGTATGGGGCTGAACTACCTTCCATGGTTAACCCACAGCACTTGGATGCAGACCTATCTCATTTTAAATAATGACTTGGCTCTTGTACACAGAATTTTGATTCTGGTAATGGTTTTTAATGTGGATCAAAAATTCTGAAGACTTTTTTATGGTTAGAGATGTCATATTGACTAAATTTCTGCTCTTTGATTTCAGCTCCTTAGTGTGACACAACCAGCATTACTCTTCAGTTCTTTAATGGAGGTGAATTAGATCAGTCCTTATGTAGAAATAAATACTTTCCAGCTGTCTATAGCTGTGTAATCCCATGGCTATAGTAAGACTGTGATTATCTGTGTTACTTCCTTCTCTATCTGCAGTCAGACTGGGAAGAGAGGTGAGTTTGACCTCTGAAGGTTCCTTCATCTTTTGTTTCCTGTTACCTGGTGAAAAAAACTTGAGGCAAATAATATTCTTCCTCTAAAGGCAGCATAATTACTGCATTCTCACTTTTTGGTAGGCTGCGAACCCGTAGTTTCTGTAGTCATGAGAGAGTGGGAGGGCACTGCAGAACTTGTTTGTGACCCTGGGGACAGGGCACTTGTGCAGAGAGCAGCTCTCAGTGAAGTGTTAGATGAGCTGTACAAGCGGCCCTGTGGGACATGTGACTGCACTGGGAAGAGTATTTTAATAAGGAGTCCATAAGAACATCCTTCTTTATAAGTGCTCATTCAGAAGCAATCCAGAGGGATAATAAAATGCTTTATCTGCAACTTGACAAGCTGTATCCAGACTGAACTTGCTCTTCCTGATAACTTGGATGGAGATCCTGTTATAGTATACACCAAAGATTTTTTCCATCTTCCACAGTACATGCTGGAGTGCAGTGTTGAAATGGAATTATTTGGCAGTCACCTGCCCCTAGATCTGGGAACTGGAAAGTTCTCCTTATCTGTTAAAATAGATCTAGTCATGGAGATTAGGTTTCACTTTGAAAATGGCTTTGCTACCATCGAGGACTTTTATAGGGAACAGGCCTGAATATCCTTTTCCTGAGTCAGTGTGACAGTCTTCAGCAGATAAGCGTTGATTTGGATCTTTTTCAATCTCTGAAATCCTTTGTAATATTGAACATCTGCCCAAAAAACTTTACCTCTTCTGTACCAGTAGATAATGGCATTAGCTTTAAAAGTAGAAAGTTTTAAAGAAGTATCCAGCTTGAACCAGTAGAGCAGTGTTAAGTTTTTGGGCAGAAATAATTCACAGAGTAGGTATGGTTGGAAGGGACCACAGTGGGTCATCTGGTCCAATCTCCTTGATCAGGCAGGGTTATCCTAGAGCATGTTATTACAATGAGAAAATTCTGACCCAAACTCAACTAAGGAGCTGAAATCAAATGGCTAGAGAGAAAGTCATGTGCTTTTTATCTTCAGGGAAGCAGAATTACAGGCAGGCAATAATGCCATATCATTTCTTCAGCTTCTTCACTTATCTCATTTGCTTGTATAATGAGTATTTAAAGAAACAACTTGGAAAGAGAGGAGGCCCTTTAATGATTGTTTGTTGTTTTGCAAGAGAACACATCCTCTGCATAATTATTTTAAAACTGCCTTTTCCTGGCATACGTCATAAGACGATCTGTGCTGTGTCTTTGAGACTAAGTGCTATCTGGGAGAAGAGTAGGAGTTGACGTGCCTTTGTATGCTGATAAATGCCACTGTGCTTGTACTATGTGGAACACAAATCTGCAAAAAGCAGAAGAATTGTCTGTAGCAAACAGCAAAAGGCTTTTGATGTTTTGGAGGGAGGAATTATTTCTAGCTTTAGTGGTTTAGAAAATGATAACTTTGCTCAATGTCAAGCCTTTTTTTTTTTTTTTAATTCTATTGCATCCACATTGCTGGCCATAGTATTGCAAAACATGGCAAGAGTGTTGTGACATGGAGTGGCTGACAAGCATGTAGCAGTTAATGCAGCAGTTAGCGTGGAAGGGGATGCAGAAAGCACCCAGCACCGAGACAGCTGGAGTGGGTGCAGTGATGCTCCTGAAAGCATGCTCTCCCACCTTGGCTGGAGCAGCTGTGCCTGGCACATGGGAGACTAGCCCAGACAGAGCTCCAGAGGGATAAGGTGGCAGATGTTGGGTTGCAGGGAGTGACTGCTACTTTTCCCTGAGCCTGGGGCAGCAGATGATGGTGGCTTCATCTGTTGGGTTCTGCTGTCCTCAGGTTGCTGAGCTGCCAGGTGAAGCGACAGCAGGAGATGAGCAGGCTGCAGAACCACAGGGAATAGAAACAGGAGATTGACAGGGTCTCTACAGAGAGTAGAAGAGCACATTGCATGGAAGGAGGGACAGCTGGAAGCTGCATTTGAATTAGTGGTGGATAGAGACTCTTAAGATGGGGAGGAATGGAAGCTTGTGAATGCTGGCAACAGAAGGCAGCTCTTTCTCTGCCTGCAGATGTGCATTTAAGAGATAGGTATGGTGCCATGGTAACAGATGAGGAAGAGCAAGCTCTTTCAGGGGAGGTGTTGGAGACAGATGATCCTGAGCAGTTGTTGACAGTGGGAGGAAGCTGTGGGTGATGATGGCTGAAGACTCCTTCCTGTGGGGGATGGAGACACCCATCTTCAGTCTTGGCTTGATGACTTGAGAAGTTTGTCACTTGCTGGGGACTCAGATGTAAGGTATTGCAGAGAGTCTGCTGAGGCTGATTTAGACCTTGGACTAATACCTCTTGTTGCCCAGCCACATGGGCACCCATGACATTTTGAGGGGTGACCTGGAATTCATCAAGAGTGTTTACAGAGAGTCAAGGGCAGATAGTGGTCTCCTAAATCCATACAGTGAAAGGGAAGGGCTTGGGTAGGAGCATATATGCCCTGCAGGTCAACACCTGAATGTTCAGCTGATGTCACTTTGGCCTTTGTAACTTTGGCCTTTATGGCTTCTTGGACCTTCTCTGTTAGATGCTGAGCAGCAGTGACAGATTGGAGCAAGAGTGTCTTTGCCAACAAGTTTGCTAAGCTTAGTGAAGAGGCTTTAAAGTGGCTTCATTGGTTTGTAGTGACCAAACCCAGGAGAGTCATGGGAACAGTGAGTATGTGTCATGGGGACAGCAAAATGGAGGAAGCTCTCTTAGTTTTCGTGAGAAAGCAGCATGTCTGGGAGCCCATTTCAGATGCCTGTTCATGAGTACACGTAGCATAGGAAACAGGAATCCATGCGTGACTGCAGAGCTGTGCTCTCTCTGGGATTAGAGAGAAATGGTTGGCATGACTGGAGTGCTGGAGTGGATGTATACCCTTGTTCGTTGTACTGGTTTTGGCTGGAGTAGGGGTAATTTTCTTCACAGTGGCTGGTATGGGGCTGTGTTTTGGATTTGTGATGAACACAGGGTTGATAATACAGAGATGCTTTTGCAGTTGCTGAACAGGGCTTATATAGAGCCAAGGCCTTTTCTACTTTTTGTACTGCCACACTGGAGAAGGGGTTGGGGTTGTATGGGAGGTTGTGAGGAGACACAGCCAGGTCAGATTGACAAACTGACCAAAGAATTATTTCAGACCGTATGACATCACACTCAGTATATGAAGCTGGGGGAAAGAAAAAGGAATGGGGTGGTAGCTTCCCAAGTAACCATTATGTGTGATGGGGCCTTGCTCTCTTGGAGATGGCTGAACACCTGCCTGTCCGTGGGAAGCAGTCAGTTAACTCATTGTAAAAAGCCTAAAGCACCTGGTATTCCCAGGCAGTTTCCAATCCAAGTTGTAACCAGGCCCAACCCTAAATAGTTTCTGAGATCAGACAAGATTGAGTGTTCTCAGGGGGTATGGGCATAGGCTTGGGGTTTTTTGCTTTTGTGTGTGGCTTTTGCTTTCCCTGTTAATCTTTATCTCGACCCATGAGTTCTCTGTCTTTTACCATTCTGATTCTCTCCCTGATCTCTTTGGTGAGATGACTCTGCCTATGGACAAGAGGGGAGCAGTGTTCTCCTTAACTTACACAAGGCCTTTTACATGGTTTGCCATGATATCCTTGTAGCCAGTTTGAAGAGATGTGGTTTGAACTGGTGGGTGAAAAGGTGGATGGAAAACTCTGGAACATGTGGTTCCAAAAGTAACAATCAACAGTACAAAGCTGATCTGTTAATGATTTTTAGTGGCATCCCCCAGGAGTCAATATAGGGACAAAACCTGATGACATCTTTTTAACAGCACAGGTGACGGAATGAAGTGCAGTCTTTGCCTAGCTGGCTGGAAAGCAGATTGCAGAAAGGGACCTGGGAGTGACAAGTTGTCCCTCTGTGAGCAGTGCCCTGGGGCAAGGAAGGCCAGCCATACCCCGGGCCATATGAACATGAGTCTAGCCAGCAGGCTGAGGGAAGTGCATCTTCTTCTCTGTTAAGTGTTTGTGAAGCCACAGCAGGAGTCCTGTGCCTCGCTTTGGACTCCCCAGGAGGAGGAAGTTGTCCATGTCCTGGAGTGAGTCCAGCAGAGGGTGACTGGGGAGATGGGACATGTGATGTGCAAGGTGACTCTGAGAAGGCTGATTTTGCTCAGTGTTAAGAAGAGAAGGCTGAGATGGATCTTGCTGTATTCTACAGCCACATGATGGGAGTGTGTAGGGAAGGCACTACCATGCTTCTCTTGGAGGTCTGCAGTGGGAGGACAAGAGGCAGCTGACACAGATTGGAACAGGGACAAAATTCTGAGTAGATAGTAGGAAAAATGTTTTCACCATGAGGGTGGTCAAATGCTGGAGGCTCAGACAGGCTGATGAATCTCCATGTTTGCCAAGCAGCCTCCAGAGGTCTCTTCCAACCTAGATTATTCTCTAATGCTGTGACCTTGAACATTTCCATGGAAAGTTCAGCCAAAGAGAGAGCTGGTTAATTGTTTAAACTGAAATTTTGCAAGGTTTGCAATGTTTTTCTAGTTCTCTGCTATGCCTGACTGTCTGTCACATATATTTATCTAAGTAGGACTCTCTCTTAATAACTTTGGCATTAAAAATCTGTCTCAGAAGCAGCTGAAGCAATGACTAAGCAAGTTTTAAGGACTAGAGTTAAATTTTGCTGTTGTGCATGTTAACCTGTATTAGTTGTCTTCTGGAGACAATACTTTTTTCATACTGCTTAAATACCTTTTCACCTAGACAGGCCTAAACAGGGTCTCTCTTCACTTTCCCTGTTGATTGTGACTTAGTTTCTTTTCCTTTAGAATATCTTCTTGCATATTGTGGATATATCTAATCCCAAGGAAATATGGAAGTTTGCTGAAAAATTCCAAAATGAACATAAATTAAATGTGTTGGTAAGTTCGTGTACTTAAATCATGTGTGTCTGTCTTGGGAGTGTGTAGCCTATGAATTTATCTGACAGGTCATGTAGACTTCACAGTTTGGCCCACAGTTCTCCCCTTAATTTTCTCTAAATCTTTTTTTTCAGGAGTCTCCATGGTTTGCTTGCTCTTGTCCCTTCTCAGTTCATACAGATGGGCTACAAAAAAAGAGAAAAGCAGTAATTTTATAGCTGCATCTTTGGAGACACCATACATTTTCTCTTTGACTTTCATTACTAATAACATTGTCCCTCTTAAAGCCAGACCTTCTGAAAGACTAAACTTCGGCAAAAAGTCCAAAGACTAAAACAGAGCCAGGGCAAGAGGAAACAGTTAATCATCATGGTTGGCAAGGGGCTCAGTACAGTTTCCCCTTTATTTAGCAGTGAAAATTTGCTTGGGGGGCTGTACTGTAGTGAGGCACCTGGAGCAGTTCCTTTGGTGCATCCTAGATGAGGAATGTCTGATAAAAATGGGGAAATAACTTTTGAGGAGGGGCAGTGAACATGCAGGAAGGTGTGTAGGGGCAGATCTTTTTTTTGAAGTGGGAAAGAAAAACCCGAGCTCCTTCTGGAAGGTCAGGCAGAGAAAGAAATGTGTCAGAGACTATGCTAGCTGCACACAGCTTGCAAGCATGTTTTGTTGAACAAATAAAAGCTGCAGTGTGTAGCTGTGTGTTGCAGTGTCAGAAAACAGCAAATTAACGTGGGCTGCTCATGTTTCCTTGTAGATATTTGTGTAGATTGTTTTTGTCTAAAGGAGTTGTTTTACAGATCAACAATGCAGGATGTATGGTGAATAACAGAGAATTAACTGAAGATGGACTTGAAAAAAACTTTGCAACAAACACTTTGGGTGAGTATTGAAGGTTTGGTTCTGGAACATACTTATTTTGCTTACGGAAGTGTGTTTATATAGCTGGATTTGTGAGGTATGTGTTCCTGCTCAAGGAGGGATCATAGCATTGCTATTCCAGGGAAGGAGCCAGGAAGGAAAAGAAGAAATATTACAGCTTGTTTGGAGTGTCATTTTTTAATTTCTCCATTTTTTTTCAATTGTTCTGGTATCAGCACCTTTATTTATCATAGCAGAAGTGGACAATTGCAGGTTGATTCTGAAATTTGCTAGAGAGCTTTGTTCCAAGCATTGCTGCTAATGATGTTCTTTGAAATAATTGTGTTTCTGGGATTTGGATGGAGCTTGGAGCACATTCAGATGTTTAAAGAGACATCCAAATGTTTGAGTGGGCTTGCACAGCCCTGTTTGATGTGACAGAGGCGCTGTGTAGGAAGCCTGTGCCGTGTATGGTGCCCTGGACGCTCTCAAACATGCAATCTCTAATTAAGGGATTGAGCAGTAGTGGGCAAGTCTTGGGCACTCCACGTGAAAAGGGCATTTTGTGTGAACTGTGGCAGTGGTGTAAGAGGGACAAATGATGGGAAACAAGTCAAGAGGGAAAGTGGAGATGTGGAAGGGCAGAGAAAATGGTGAGCAAAGTGGAAGGTTGCCCCACAGAAGTCGTGGAAAAGAGGTGAGCAAACAGCTAGCCAGCAGAGAGAAGAGCTGTCTGACACTGCTGGTATCTGTAAGGCTGGAAGCTGCACCTCTTGCAAAGAGACACGTGGTGCTTGCATCCGCCCAACAGTCCTGATACTCTTCCCCCTCTGCCTCCCTGCAGGGTAGGTGGATTTCTCAAGAGAATGTCTTTAATATATTCAAAAGTGACACATTAAGGAAGAACTGTGGTGCTTTGTTTCTGTATTTTCCTCCTGTTCATCAGTATCTGGAATGAGGAAGGGGAAAACCTAGTCTGTAAAGATAAGGCATTTATAGAACTAGCATAACCTGGAAACCGTTGTTGGTTTTTATTCTTAGCCTTTTTCCTGTGTTGATTCCTTAAATCCTATTTATGTTTGAAAACTAACATTTTAGTATAAATGTCTTTTGCTTCACTATTATTGTACATACACCTCATTTTTTCTGCAAGTCTGAATACATTAAATTGACAATTAAATCAAGTATAAAGGCACAGATTAATTTGCTTCAGACTAATCTTCTGCTAACATTCTTCTGTTTCTCATGGTCAAAAAATTCAAAGAGAGTTTTATTTTGCCATGACATTTTCCCTGGATGCACAAGTACAAGAACTTCTTAAGGACATACCTTAAGGAATCCATTCACCTTAAACTAGTTTAAATCCTCTTTTGGTCTTTCAGACTAAAACCCAGCAATGTGCAAAGGTACAGTTCTTCCAGAGAGAAGCAGAGTGAAACAAACACAACAATCTGAATGCAAAAGCATGTTTTGGTTCAGTTTTAGGCATTGAGGATATTAACTGCTGAGGAACTGTACTAGTGCATCACTTGAATTATATTTTATCCCACAAGTAGAAGCAGCAAATTCTGCTTTTCCAGCTGTAAATCAGCCTTACTAGAGGTATACAACTGCACAGAGGAAGCTGAATTATGGTTGTAGCAAACTAGGAAAATGCCTGTATTATCTTTTGTGGATGTTACTTATAGGTCTTCTTTATTCATTCTTGTATCACTTGCTGCATGATTGTATAAGTTTAGGGAGGTAAATCATCCTCTGTTGTCTGATTTTTTCAGAGTTCAGGCAAGGACTGGGTTGTCTGCTTAGACTGCTTCTCTCTAGACAAAAATAAGGATTAAATTTTGAATCTTTTAGAACAGAGTGGGACTTGGTTGAACTGGAAGAAGCTGGCAGGGCAACAGGAGGCTCCTGTGCTTGCAGGCCAGACACACATGAAGGACCAAGGCTACAAACCACAGGCTTTTTTCTTCAAAGTCAGTGATAGGGTAATAAATCATAACATCTGGAGTTATAGTAGGAGAAAGCTGTGTGGAGAAATACCTGTCAGAGTAGATGCTGTGTTATTTCCCTAAGTACTAGGTGCCTTTGGGTGTGTTTTACTTGGGAGAAGTTAATTTCTGTTCTAGTAACTCTCTGTGGTTATAGGTTCCCAGAGGAAAGCCTGGCTAAATTAGATATGGCTGGTATATAGTTGGCTGTAAACTGGAATGTGGTCTGAAAGAACAAACTAAATTCCCCTCTCTGCCCCAGTAATGCTAAAGCCTAAAGGGTGACGTGGGCTCAAGGCCCTTGTTTGGAAAATGTGCAGTTGTTCCTTGCTTGACTGACAAAATAGGGTAATATCAATATTTTTTGCAGATTTTTACATGTAGGGTGCTCCTTCCGTGTTTCTCTCATTTTTTTTTTCTACCCCGGCTCTTAGCTCTGGTCTAGTAAAGGAATGTGTAGGTTGTAACTATCTAAGAATGCAAGACTGAAATATAACGTGCTTTAAATGCACAACACAGTTTTTGAATTCTGTATCTGATATCTGATTAACATTTATATAAGCTGTAAAGTTGCTCATTTAGGTGTCTGAAATGCTGTGGAGCTTCTAAATCTAGTCTAGGAATATTTTCCTCTTGACTGATCCGTTAGTCCATTTTTGAGCATAACGGGTGTCAGTGTTCAGTTCTAATTGATGATCTAACTTGTGGAACATACTTTATATCCTGAACTTTTCTTGGACATACATGGGACAAAAATGACTGCATAAGTCCTCTTGTATGATTATGTACAAAAATAACACTGGTTAGAATAGAAAGTAAAATTCTCTTAATGTAAAACACAGCTGACTGGCTAATTGAGGTTAGCAACTGAAATAAGAGGTGCATAGTCCTCTCTGTTGGTGGCAGAATATGCAGGTGGATGAAGTTCATGAAAATGTGAAATGCAGATTGATAGTTAAGGCTTTGTATGGTTTGTTTAATACTCGAGTTCAAACTGTAAAGTGCTTTGAGCAGGTTGTGGCAGCTCCATCTGTGCTGGTGCCTGTAGCACCCTTAAAATGAGTCTGAGGCACAAACGCTGTATGACTCGTTGTGGTTCTGTTGTTGCTGTCAAATGAAACACCTTGCCTTTTTTCCCTGCTAGAGCCTCAAGAATGGTTGTCTGATTGCTGGAGCTCAGTGAATGTAGAGAGTAGAATAGCTGTGGAACACTTAGACTGTAATGTGGGAGCAGTGGCCAGGTACGAGTCTGAAACAGCACTTTGCTGATTGAAGCACACTTTCAGTACCAAATTGAGTGACTCGCTTGGGATAATGTGGGCAGATTTCCTGGGGACCTGCCAATCCTGATGGACAGATTTTTTTTTCTGTCCTCTAGTTTGTGTGATGTTGCCCTTATATTTCTTCTTGTGGGCGGACCATGTATTCAGAGTTGTACCCAGGAGCTGGGCAGCAACAAGCAATCATTTCCTCTGATGAGACTTGCAGACTTTCTGAGTCAAAACTTTTTAAATTTAATTTTATTTTACTTGTTTTAGTATAACTCCCAGCAAAGACTATTAAAGGTGGTGGTATTCAGTCATTTTGGAAAAAAACTTCAGCATTGATAAGCAAGTGGAAGCAGAAGCATCATGTTCTTATTGAAGCATTAGACACTTAGCTGAAACAATCCTTTTTCCTCTGTTTTGTCACCTGCCTCGCTTTACTTTACTCAACATATCTTCCTGCTTGACATGGAAAAATGGCATATATGTTACTTTTTATTGCTACTTACCAGCCAAGGGGATCCTAAAACACACTTGAGAGATACATAAGTGATGCTCCCAGTATGCACCTTTTCCTCAATCTGTGCTCTCATGTTTTAGTAATATATAGACATATACTTCTACTCTCTGTGCAGAAGAGTTAGAGCCAGAGGAAATAAGATGTTTATCTGTCATAGTAACACTATAGCCCATCTATGGCAAACTACCTAACCTGGATGGATGTTTGTCAGTCTTTTCCCTACGTGTGACCTGTATCTAACTGGTGTTTCACAGAAGCCAGTGTAGCCTGGTGTGTTCTGAATTACTTGAAGTCAAACAACTTGAATATCAGCTGTCAGTCTGCCCTAAGTTCCATGCCTGATCTTTGGCAAGACAACCTCATCCGTGAAAAGGAGGCTGTGGTTCCAATTTTCTTTCTAAGGAGCTTTGAGACTATGGGTGAGAGGTGGTACATGAAAGGATAAAGTTGAATATAATTGCACATGCAGTAATTGTACTGAAGCTTAGTTCCCAGGAGACAGAGGAACCCTTACTGAGATGAGCTTTGTTGTTTGAGGGAAATGTAAACCTTTGTTTTGTGTTTTGTGTTCATTAACTCTTCCCATACACTCTCAGTTATTGCTAGTGCAGTGTAATTGGCCCTCAGAGACAGCACACTAAAATCTTCATTCCTGATCTCGTATTCAGGAAAAGAGACTCAATGTCTCTTACTGGGAACTGCATAAACTCTAGGCTTGAAAAGATAATCAGGCCGAGGAAGAATGTCACTTTGTTTGTTGGGTGGTTTTGTTTGTTTGTTTCTGTGGTTTGTTTTTACTTGGACTCAAGAAAAGCAAGCCAGTTTAACTGATTTCTACCAGATGAATGAGCCATTGAAATCTGTACAATAAAAGGGTGGTGTTTTGTTTTTTGGGGTTTTTTTTGTTCCCACTTTTTTCACAGTTGAAATAACACAGTTCCTAATAATACTGCAGAGCTCAGACAGAGGAAGAACTTACACTGAGTATGGTGCTGGCTGTCTGCCCTTATCTGAATGTTAGCAGGGTAAAAACCTCAGCAGCAATGTGCCACTAATTGCCAGATAGAACATCAAGCAAAAAACATTCAAACATTCTGGAATCCACCAAGACGCTTGGGTCCACAGTAATTGTATCATCAATTAATTTGATGTTATAAGAGGTAGTGGCTTTACAATGTTAGTTCTGCTGAAACCATAGTTTTCTTCAAAATTGATTTATAAAATGCAGATTTTAGGGTCACATTAAATCTTAAAGCAAATCAGAGTATGTGTTTTTGTACTTCTATTTTATGTGATATCCTGTTGATTTTCAATCTGAAATATATCGATCCTAAGGAGTCTTCCAGGTTCTGGCAGACTGATCTACACCACCAGCAGTTTGGAAATCTGCATGCACAGTGTTTGTTTATATTTTCTGTTCGGGCTATCCTGTGTTTTGCTTAGTTTCATGTTTTAGTACAGAAAGACTTGCAGTGTTCTGTTGGAAGGACCGTGTCTAATACACTGTAGACTGCTGTCCCTTGCACTAGGATAGCTTTCATCTTGTTCATGTCATGAGACCCACAGTGGAATAACTGTTCCAAGAACGTACAGAGCTACCTTTCCACAAGACCTAATAATAGTGTCTTCCATAGAGTCCCCTCAGCTTCTGCATCAGGTCATGGAGAAAGGTAGCATGACTTTATTTAGGAGTTTATGAGGCAGACAGGCTGATTTTTGTAGTTTTTGGGCTTTTTTTAAATAAACAACTTAGTATATGAATCAAATGTTTATCTCCATAATGGTGCCTTATTTTCTACACTTATGTCATTAATATTTCACTCTGTGATTGTGAAACCACTGAATTAGTGCTTATCCAGGTGGACAGAGGAGTTCACTATACGGAGTCAAAAATTGTAGTTGTTAGTTAGAGCACAATATCAGATTACTCGACTAAATTGAGGAGATCTCAGAGCAAGTGGAGCAATTACCAAACACACCATAAGGGAATGCGTAGTGATTCAGTATTTTTGGTGGGTTTTGTTTTTATGTTTATCAAGTAAACATGAAACTTAAATATTAATGTGATCCACACTTGGGAGGGAATGTGCATGGACAAAGTGTGCTCTCATTAAATGCCATGTTCATTACTTTTACTGGAATGACCGTGTTTAATACATAGATTGGCAACCCACCCTCTACTTTACCATCTGATACAGTTGGTTTAATGGTGTGTAATGGTGGAGTTGCTCTATATAAAAGTTTTAATTACTCTGTATTATATGTGATTTCATGAAATGTGAGATCGCCTTTAAGATATAAAACCTGCAGAAGTTTTTTCCAAAGAAAGCTAATGTTAAGGGACTGTTTATCTTTAAAATAAATTGTACATCTGTCCCAGGAGCCTTTTTAAGTAGAGAAAACATGGCCAGCCAGTACTGTGTCAAACGTCATTACACAGAACAGGGCTGTAGCTTGTCCAGTAGGTTTTGCAAGTCAACTCTTCACCTTGGCAGAGTTCAGTGAGGGCAAGATGAAATCCTTTATATGGGTGTGACAGACTGGACTCACCTTCTTCTGCAATCCTGCTGCTTCTGAGCGAACTCCCAAATTCATCTTGCTGGACTCCTTTGTATCACAGCAAATACTTCTCTTCAAAGGGAAGTGTTGTATACCATTTATTTCACTGATTTTTTTCTTCCCCTGTTACACCAGTGGGAGACAAGCTTTTGGGCTGTGTGGACAATGTACCTTCCAGTGACAGGAAATGGTGATGCACAAATCTGGCCCCTGTCACACAGTCCTAAATGAAAGTACTACCAGCTGTATGTCCAGCAGATACCCAATACTTACTGCTTTCAGTGCAAGGCACAGCACTGTTGAACTTTGCCTTTCATGTACTTTTGTGTTAAACTTCTAAATAAAAAAAGAAACCTCAAAACATCTGTACAGTTTGAACAATGATAATTAAGCATTAGTCACGTTTGGTATGTTTTACCTTTTTAAACTAAGCTCCGTGGGAGGAAGTTTCTCCTTTAACAGACAAAAATGTTTTTTGCTTCAAGTAAATGTGTTAGAATGCTCAAGTACTCGTTTTGGAAAGACTGATATCCAGTACATTTGTATTAATAATCAAGTATTGGCAAAAGGATATACAATTTGGATGTTGCCTTGATTTCCTCAAGTAGGGACAGAGATTAATGTAGTTTCTACCGAATCAGTCTTTGTTTTCCTTGCAAAGGGTTTTTTTTTTTTAAACAAGAAAAATGTCCTCCTTTTTTTTATAAGGACCATGGCAGGCAATGCCTTTATTTCCCACTTCCCCCTTTTACTCAGAAGTTAATTTTTGTGTTAGTGCCTGCTGCAATACAGCTGGGCTGGACAAGGTAGCTGCTGTGAGGTACACGGCTGTGCTGGCCCTGCAGTGACCACACTGAGCCTTCTCCCAAGCTGTTTGAATGTCACCATCAAACTATGGGCCAGCTTTTGCACTGATAAAAATGGGGAGGTTTCAGTTGATGATGATGTATTCTAACCAGCAATAAACCTTGTTAATAAAGTATATCTGTTCTACTATTACCATTCTAAATTTCTTTTCCAGGCTGTTTTGCCTGACAGACCAGCCCAGGCAAAAAAGAATGTATAATATCCAAGTATTTTTGTCAAAGGAATGAGGAGTTTGTGTTCAAACACTTAAAATGGGGACAGTAGTTGGTGAAATATTTAGCAGTGGGAGAAATTAAATGCTTCAGCCTTACTGTCTGATGCATGTGTGTGTTTTCAGACACTGTTGCTTACCATAGGAAGCTGTGATCAGAACTGCTCTGTTTGTGCTCTGTCTCAAAGCAAATGAGCAAGTGGTTTTGCAGGGCAAAAAGGTGGAATGCTCAGGCTTTGTGGGATTTACTGAATTCTTAATAAACTTGAGGAAGAGAGGAGATGTGGGCTTTGCAGTTAGTTTGTGGTTCTAAGTAAGCACATAAACTTCTGACAAGCTGTAGTTGCTCTAAGCAGGATTTTTGGCATTGAACATTTCTCTTTTCCAGCTGGAAAACAAAACAAAACTCGGTTGTTAATGAGGCAACATTAGTGCATTCATCTTTGCAGCTCCTTAGAATTAACAAATCAACATGAAGTCCCTTAAAAGTGTAAATTAATCTGCAGGATAGTAAAATGGAGCATCGTCAGAGCTGGTGCATTGCAGCTCTGCCTTTAGGAGATGCAGCTTATTTAACCAAGACATGATGTTACTTTGCATTTTGAAGAATCCACAGCCAAACAACATATAAACCAGGCTCTCAGCTTGTACTGAAGTGATTTTTTTTTTTTGAATTATTTTTTCCCACATCACGGCAGTCTCCCCTGACAGTCAGCAGGAGTTCTTGTACCGATGATGTCATCGCTCAGTCTCCCCGCCACTACCAGGGGACACAACCGGGCTCTCGTTATTCACTGGCAACTTCTTTTGCTCACATTTTCTGCTGGAGACAGGCTGCATTTACTCATCTGCTGTGCATTTGCTTTGTTTGATTTGCCAAGGGTTTAAATATATTGTGTGTGTATGGACATAATGTCTGATTGTATAGAGAAAGTGAAGGCTGCTGTGACTGACAGGGGAACTGAGCAGCTTGTTCAGCAAGCATGTAACACGTTTGATTTTGGTACCATATTTATAAACGTGCTGTATTTTAACTGGGTGATCTCATTGCCTGTGTGGAAGAGAAGTTGTAAAGACATGCTGAAGTCTTCATGCCTAGAGAAAAACATGGTCTTGGTGTCTAAAGGAAAAAAATGTGTTTATCACTGATAGAATTGTTGAACTAGAGACATTTGTGGAGACATGAGAGGGAAGTAGATGCAGAATAACTAAAGGGGGCTAGATTCATTTTGAATTAAATGGAATTTTTTAAAAATACATTTTAAGCAGAAAAAAAAATCTCTGAAGAGATAAAACCAAAAAAAATCCCTGCATTGCACTCAGTTGGGTGAAACATCACTAGGTGTGTCTGTGTGTCTGAACCAAATAGACTGACAGTTGAACAGTGTTTGGAATAACAAACTTTGCTGGTCATGGTAACAGCTGTAATGGAATATATTTGTGTGGTGTGTACCAATCCTTTCTAAACAAACCCGATTAAAGCAGGGAAGGACACAATTAAGTTTCCCCAAGTAATCTTAGTTCAGCCTTGGGCAGGCAACATTAATACTTTTTCCCACAAGGATGCCTTATCTTCCATAACGATCATGCTGGGGATTTAAGGGGTGGGTTTTGTGTGCAACACAAATCAAAAGCGTCAGTGTACTCTGAGTGATTTCATAGTGAGAAGGCAAAAATGGACAAGTCTTAAGTGCATATGCAGTGCCCCAAGAACTGCAAGTATGAAGCACAGTTTCCTTCTCTTGTTCGTGACGTGGCTTCTGTGTGTATATGCCTCACTTGGAGGGAAATGGATTTCTGTTTCTTCACTGGCATCACCTTCCCCCACCCAAGGAATTCCATACCTGAGCCATTTTGCCTTCAGATTTGTGGCTGAATGTAGTGAGCTGTTTTCTTTATAGGTACAACAAACATAAAAGTCTGTGAAATAACCTATGCCTTTTGCTAACTATATGGCAATGTGAACCACTACAAGTTGAGTTGGCACATTGCAGGTGAAGCAGAACAGAAAATCATTGTCAAATTCAGATCAGGTTTCGGAGATTTAGAAACTTAGGGTTTTGGGTTGTTATAGAGAGTGGAGAGAGAAAAAATCTTTTTTTAAAAGGATAAGTTAATGTTGGTGCCTGTCTTTTAGGTACATATATCATGACAACTGCCCTGCTGCCCCTCCTGGAAAAAGCAGCTGATGCCAGAGTGGTGAGTCTGTTTAAAAATGGTGTTTTACTATTTTTACTTTCTGGTTTGTGACAGCAGTTCTCTGACTGTGTTAGCAATGCAGGATTACTTACAATGCTGTAAGGATCTCTAGAATCCTCTTGGATTTTGCTAACAACAACCTCCTCCTCTAAAGCAAAGCTCCTGCCTGCTGCTCTCAACCCTTCATTGGAAATCAGAGTAAAACACTTCATTTGGGAGCTTACCCTCTTAGTTTCCCTAGGGCAAGTTAGCTCCTGCAGCAGAGTGCAAAATACCTACAACAGGAGTGTAGGCTTAAAAGGACTTTACAGATCTTGGTGTAAAATGAGACAGCAGGTACATTTTTTAAAATGAAATTTCCTAAGTTTTGTATGGTTTCTGATTAGCTTCTGCAAATGCTAAACATACAAACTGCAAATAGTGCTATTCTGCTATTTTCTTTCTCTCCATTACTTTTCAAAAGGAGGAAGCACAAAATTCCTGAAATGAATCAACATCATTTTGAATGAAAATCACTTCTTAAAAAAAAATTACGTATCTTCCACCTCATCTCCAGGTATGCTCTACTCACGAGCATAAGCATAATGCAAAGAGTATGCAGAGGAATCCTGCTCCATAGGGACTTCCAGCTATGGCCTGAAGACTACATTGAATGCATGAGTGCATCTCTGGGGAGTTCCTGCTTTTGCTTTTCATTCATTTGTTTTTCATTCATTTCATTACAGATAACCGTCTCTTCTGGGGGCATGCTAGTTCAAAAATTAAACGTATCTGACTTGCAGTCAGGAAACGGGCCATTTGATGGAACTATGGTGTATGCACAGAACAAGGTACAGTCCATGGGATTGAAAACAAAGCCCAGCTCTTCCTTGCTAGGCAGCTCATACCATCTGCTTTGCAAAAAGCCTGTTGTTCACTGTTGCTTTCCCATTGCATCCAACCCGTATGGAGGTGCACAGGCAATAATCTTCAGGAGTATGATGGCATGCCCTTAGGGGTGCCTACGTCTTGCATGGAGGAGAGCATGGCTAGACTTTCATTCGATATGAGAGAAGTCCCAAGGGAGAGCACTGTCTTTAGCTGATGAACCCTGTCTGCCTGCTTAGTTCTTGCCCACAGTCTGCAGCAAGTAGATGTGGTCAGTAAAAGCACTGCAGCTGCTTTAAAAGTAAACTTGTGGCCAGGGTATGGATGGCAATGACTGTGGAAGTCTCTGATGAAATTACCCAATAAATCCAGTCAGGATGAGCAAGGGTGTATTTCTGCTGTACATAAACGCTCCGGTATTTACGGCACATTTGATGTAGTTTATTTCCCTGGGAACTAATTTGGTGGACAGGCTGTTTGAACTCGGTGCTAGTGTGGCTTTTACTGCTCTATCCTAGAGACAGCAAGTTGTCCTGACAGAACAGTGGGCAAAGGCTCACAGAAACATCCATTTCTCCGTAATGCACCCCGGCTGGGCAGACACTCCAGGTAACATCTGCCTCACACTCTGACAATGTTTTTTTCTTTTTGGGATTAGTCTAAAAGCAAAGAGAAATGAAACTTCCTAGTATATTTTTCCAATAGGTGCAGTGATTTCTTGTCTCCAAACTGCTGCTTGAAGTAGTTTTATATCCCCTTGGTGGCTCTATTCTGCACAATGTCTGCTAGCTGTGTATATCTAGAGAATAATAATGGGCAGTGAACACTTCCAGCCCTGCACAAATGCTCAGCAGAGACATAGTTCTTTAAGGTAACCTCCAAGTTACATTTGTAGTGGAACTGTTAAACACACAGATGGAGCTTCTGGCTCTGTAAGTACCAGCATGCAGACATTGGGAATTTGTGAGGGCATGTAGGAGAATGCACCACTGTGCAAGCCCTGTTCCTGTACTCTTCCTGTAAATGTTTACTGCTGTTGAGAAGCAGTTTGGCCATTCAGCCCTTTGTCTGAGCTGCAGCTGTTCTTCAGTGTCTGTGCCTCAGCAGGTGGGCCAGCATCAATCATGCAGTATGCATGTTGCATTCCCCAGTGTTACCAGCCCCCTGTGCCCAAACTTGGGATGCAGAATAGCAGTTCCATCTCTAGGTCTTTTATGACAGAAGCATTTACCCTGTCTATTTTATGCTTGAAAGTAGCCCTTTCCAACTTAATATCCTGGTATTTCTTTTTCTGTAAAATACATTTATTTTTGCACTTCCTTTGTGGATTTGAAACCTAATGAACCATAAAGTTATCCCACCTACAAGTTCAAAGACTCTCCAGCTCCCAAAAATAAACACCTGCAGTGGATGGGCCTACAGTCATCACCTACTGGACAAAATTAAATGAAACCAGAGTTTAGACAGGAAGTGTGCAGTTTTTAAAGACAGTGTTGAAACCGGTTTCCTAAAACTGATGAGAAAATAGGAGCTAAAAATCCCATTAAATACCTGGTTTTGGAATTGGTGTTTCCCCTGTGTTTGTCATCTTTACAGTTTAGAATGGAACTGGCAGGAGAAGCTCTTACAGATCCTGTCGTCAGTTTTGTCCCTGTAATTTGACCCAAACAAACAAGTGGTGGATCATCTGGCAGCTTAGTGCTGTGCTCCCGCAAGCCATCCTACTCCCAGATAGGGGGAAATACTCATTTTCTTCCATAAGCTCCAGAGATGCCTTCTCTCCTTCCTACACACAAAATGGCAATTTGAAGCTGTTCTGTTTTGGGGTTTTTTTTTGTACCAAAAAAGCTTTGCATGGCAGGCCACCATTCCACTGTTATCCTTTCCAGCCGTGAGGTCGTCCATGCCTGATTTCTACGAGAGGATGAAGAACTGGCTGCGCACGGAGGTCCAGGGAGCTGACACCGTCCTGTGGCTGGCAGTGTCAGCTGAAGCAACAAAGCTGCCCAGTGGCTTGTTCTTCCAGGGTAAGGAGGCAGTGTCTCTCACTGGAGATCGTAGCCTGCCTGAGCTTAGGATCCCTGTCTGGCCTGAAAGGGGATGAAGGCTGCACCACGCAGCTTGTTCAAAGGATAAAGCATTTCTCAAAGTCATTTCAAGTCTAAAGGTTTGAGCGAACATTGTGCTTTTGTCCTCTAAAGTAGCTGATAGAGACTTCAAAGCATTTCTTTAGGGAGGGTTGGGGGTTTTTGTAATGAAAATGGCTGCATGTAGGACTGTGCCAAGGGAAGGTGAATCACAGCAGTCAAACAGCATCTTTTATGATGCCAGGAAACGAGCATCTTTCTCACAGAGCACTGGGAGTTGGCTTTGCTTTGACAGGTTCTTCTTCCTACTGTTCCGTGCTAGCTAAAACTGCCAATTCCCCCTTTCTCTAACACTGGGCAGATACTTGAGCACAGTGGCATTTTTGGCACTGTGAGCTTACGGAATGGAAAAGTAGGACAGAGTCTTTCTTTTCTCCCAGGCAAAAGACAGGCACCTTTGTAGGAGCGGCTAGAAGCAGGAATGCCTCAGTGCTGATGCAGGTCAGTCCAGAAAGAAAGCTCAGGGTAATTGCTTACAGAAGCTCAGTACTTCTGTTGGATGTGGCACTCAAATCCTGATTCACTGAATTTCTCTATGCAGAATGCAGGAAGCTCAGACTTTGCCACATTTGGGTTGACTTTGTCCCTTCTGTCCCACAGTCACACAGGGTTGGCTGACAGATACTTAAATGGACATTTTTCATGTCAGCATGTGGTGCTTGTGGAAACCCCACATCCCAGCTGGTCAGCCTTCTTTGTAGAACCAGGCTTTGCCTTTCTCTTACTCTGATCACTTTCTTTGGGTCCTAATGCTTCTGCTCAGTAGTTCTTTCTGTTTCTTTCATAATTCCACCAGGCTCTTGCCTTTGGCCTTTGTCTACCCCCAGCTTTGGTAAACAGAGAACATGCCCTGGCTCTTTAGCTAAAGCTATTGACTTTTGAGAGCTTTGTTCCTGGCATGACTGCTCTTAAAGCTGCAGGAGAAGTTCTGTGTCCTGTGCTTATCAAATAGTGGTGAAGTAATTTATTTCTTGCTCCTATTGCCTTTTGGAAGCCACAGCTTAGCATGGGCACTCTTCAGGCCCTTTCAGTAAAGGGTTTGGGGTGCAGGAGCACTTCACCACCAAACCCACACTTCTGGTCCTAGGCAGCCATTCCAAATCAGTTTCCCTGCATTTTCTGCATTCTCTTTTACTGTTCCTTCTCCGAACAAACCAAAGCCAGCTTTTTTTTTTTCCCTGAGAAAAAATAAAGGAAAGTGAGAACATGACTAGTACTACCAGAATTCTCTGCATCTGCTAAAATATATAAAAAATGTTTAACAGAGACCTGCTTTCCAAAGACAAGAAGCATCTTCTCTGCAATGCTGAACTTGGCTTTCACACCTAGTTCCCAAACTTTAGCACAGGCTGCTGGAAGCACTAGGGCTAGGTGGGAAGCAGTTCATAATCAGTGATGGAGAAGGGAACGTTCATCTGCATGTTTCTCTCTCCTCAGTTTTCCATGAGCAGAAGTTATGTGGTGTGTGCAGTCAGTTAAACATTTGCTCTTAAGAGAGCAAGTATTTGTGCTCTCCTGGGAAGCCCAGTGGCAGCCTGATAGGTTTTCAGGGAAATCTGCTGCCCAGGGTTGCAACAGCTTGTTCTTTTTGTCTCAGCTGGCTGCTGCGGAAGTTGGGCTCACTGAACAGACTTAACAGTGCTGCACCAGTGCTCTGACTGTTGTTCCACAGACACCTGACAGCATTGTCATAAGGCTCCTGGGCTCTAGATACCATGTTTTTGGAGGGGAAAATCCCTTAGAGTGGATGGTGGTAACAGCTGTATTTACAAAGTGAGTGACAGGTATGAGATTTGGAAAACCAAGCAAAGCATCAAACTGAGCAAACTTGGTTGGATACGTGTCACCTATGGTGATTGAGCAATAAGCCCAAGTTCCTTTGCATTTTGAATTTAACCATTGTTTCTAAGGATGAAAGTAAGCATTTTAAGATTGAAAATAATCCTAACTACAAAGTCCCAGCTGGGGATTTGCACAGTGCTAGAAACATTATCCAGGAGGCAAGGAAAAATGTTGTTTCAAGTGCAAAAGCATCCTTTGCCTGCAGCAACAAACTCCAGCTATTGCTCTTTGCCTGCAGGTGTTGCACTAGTGACGGGCATAACCCCACAAGGAAGCCTTCCTTTTCCTATACTGTCCCTAGCTGCAAATGGGGGCTTGCTCCACAGTCCAGGTCATATTGTGCTACAGAAAAATCACTCTAGTTCCAAAATACAAATTGAATTAGTTTAATTTTTGGTTTAGAAGATACACTTAACTAGCATTTTTTACAGGTACCTAGAAGGTAAGTTTCCTGGCTTCAAGACCATGAGGTATGCTTGAGTAGTAGAGAGCCCATCAGAAAAACCTCTTTTCTGCTAGAAGAGAGTTAAATGTACCCATAAGGGTTGTTTTTTTTTCTTTTCTTCCAGACAGGCAAGCGGTTCCTACACACTTACCCCTGGCATACACTCACAGTCCCCCAGAGGATGAAGAGAAACTAATGCAGATGCTGGAAGAGTTCTCCCAGAAGTTTAAATCTGTTTCTCCAGGAACTTAGTGTCTCTGCTGACACAGTGTCACCAGAAATCTTCTAATTACACAGTTACCTGCTGTTGAGAGGAAGTAGGATTCCATAGGCCTGCTAAAAATGAATTGGGTTCAGGTGTTCTCATAATGAGGCGGTAGAGTGGCACCTGTGTCATTTTTTTTCTGCTGCTGATTCTCTCCCATTGTGAATATGCACCTGCTGCCTCAAGACACACTAAGGTTGTGTTCTTTGGACTGGAAGAAAAATTGAGAGGCATTAAAATAAACCCCAAGACTTTGTAAAGTTACCTAGAAAAATTTAAAACACTCGGCATAGAGAAATGCAGAGGAGTGTACCTTCAGTAGCCTTCCTGAAGGACTTCAAGAAGGAAGCGGGAATGTTTTAAACAACTTTTAACTGCTGTATTTGACAGGTTGGTGGCTTCCTTCACTGCATGAATGTGATTGGGCTCACACATGTAACTGGGAGTGCAGAAACTCTCTCACAGAGCTTGCTTAGGTTGAAGGGAATGATTCCTCACGGCCTTCAGTTTCTATAAATTAGTGCCGGTATGCAGAAGTGATCTGCTTCCTCATGTTTAAACAGCAAGAATTTAGGAACACTGCCAAATGCCTTCCACATTACTTTATGGAGCCAGGGCTAAAAATTATCCCATTTATGTCAAAATACCGTGAAGTAGGAGGTTTCAACACAGCACACCCAGACATGGCTGGATCCAGTGGAGAAATGGCTGCAAGACTGTATGCATGAAAAGAAACAACAACATGCTAAGCTGTACCTGCTTGCCATTTCTGTGAGAGATTAAAGGGAATTGCTTTATCGTTATGAACGGATTAAGAGGGGAAGGGAACGCTGGGAGGGCACAGGTTTTAGAGGAGAATCCACCTCCTGATGAGAGGGTTGTATTTTGTCTGGATCTGTTTACTTCCAGACACAGAGGACAGGATTCATCTTACCTGATCTGTGGACATTTGAATTACTCACTGAGTTTCTCAGTGTAAATGGGTAGAGGAGAAAACGGGCTCTTTCACAGCGATTTACTGGATCTAGTTTAAGAAACACCACCTACAGTGCTGCATCTTTCTAATAGTGCTGAAGACAATCAGCTCAGACTAAGACATTCTGGTGGGATTCATTTGTCTTAATTATTTCAGATTTACTGCAAAGCCAAGACTATTATTAACAAAGGTAACACCTTTTCTCCTGAGCCGAGTGTGTTTATTAACCAACTGCCTCCAGAAGCCAGCCAAGTTGCTGCACTGCTCCACATGTGGCTCACACCAGTGTGGTAGGACAAAGGACCTAAACACAAATATAACACAGATGTTCTTGGGCTCTGCAGTGACTGGGAGCTAAAGGCTGCTGATGGACAGAGGAGAGCTCCTTATGTCTGCTTTATGTAATTTAGTTTCCTCCTGGCTGATGCTATTTCCTCATTATTCAAAGACCACCTATTAAGTATCAGTTTAAGAAAAAACTGCTTTTTTCAGCCTATTGTCATTCTCCTTGGTAATAAAGACTTTACTGTCAGAGAGGCCCTGAGAAAAATTTTCCCGTGATAAGCAGTGCTGAGACAAGTCAGGCTGTCGCAGCTCCTCCTGAAGAGGCTGGGTCAGCATTCAAACTATTGCCTCATTTATAAACTTAACTCCTTCCTGCACTCCAGTGAAAGAAAACAGCAGCAAGGCTTGTACAGAGGTTTATTTCCTGCAAATCTGGTGCTAACATTTTCTATGGTTCAAACTGTTAAATACAGTTACCCAAAACAAGAGCTGGAAGACTGTATATTAACTACATTTCTTAACCCAATAGCTGCAAGGCTAATAAAAACACATGCATTATTTAATATTTACGTCAATTTGCTTCTCAGCTCTGCAGTACAGAAGAAAAGTTTAATGACTGGTATTTAAATAGTTCATAAAAGTAAAAAAAAGTGCACTCTATATATATATATATTTTTTTTTTTTAACACATTTTAGTCCATGTTCTGCACTAGTGTATTTGAATAGCCTATATTTTTCATTTTGCATCACAGCTTAAAAATGAAGCCAAAGTTAAGAAGATTGCTTTAATCAAAGTTTGGTCACAGTGTCAAAGAGCAACATGCTATGGTTTAAGAGCACTTGTGATTTAAAAAGAACAGGAACAGCAATTAGAAAAAAAGTCCAGAGTCTCACACACTTTGGTATTATGGTCCTGCTGATGCTTTATTTCAGCCTGATTCCACGAGAGCAAACATGGCATGTGGCTACAAGGCAGCGAGAGGATTTGTGTTAATGCAGTTCAGAATGACTTGTACCTTCATGTAAGTGAATGCATTTACAGAATCACAGATTATGCTGAGTCAGAAGGGACCCACAAGGATCATCGAGTCCAGCTCCCAGCCCTGCACAGGACACCCCAAGAGTCACACCATGTGCCTGAGAGCAGTGTCCAAACACTTCTTGAGCTCTGTCAGGCTGGTGCTGTGACCACTTCCCTGGGGAGCCTTTTCCAGTGCCCAGCCACCCTCTGGGTGAAGAACATTTTTCTAGTATCCAACCTAAACCTCCCCTGACACAACCTCAGGCCATTCCCATGGGTCCTGTCACTGGTCACCACAGAGACAAGATCAGTGCTTGCTCCTCTTTCCCTCATGAGGAAGTTGTAACTGCAGTGAGGTCTTCCCTCAGTCTCCTTTTCCACTTTTAAAACTTCCTAGCAAAATAAAAATGGCATTGAGTCACAGCTGACCAGAAAATGAAGGTGGCACAGACGCTTGCTAGGCAGTGCACACTGGGAACTTGAGAGTACACCTGGTTCATGGGAATGGAATGACAAGTACAGAAGCTCCTCTTGCCACCCTTTCCTGTCCGTGCACTGCCCAACACTTCTTGTGGCAGCTTTGAGGCTTCTACGACTCTGACCTCATTCTGATGGCTTCACATTTTTCTTAATTTTGTGAAGTCACCTAGTTGGGAAGTTTTTGTTCTCAGGGACTTTGCACAGGAATGTAGCACCACAGAGCTCATGTGGAGTCGGTCATTTCCCTACATTCTAATGGAAAGGCACAGCCCATTGTCAGTGCAGTAGGACTGACTGCAGTGATGCAGAGGCCACTGCAACTTCTCTTTTCGTCTTGGATGAAAATTTTAGGGGGTCAATGTAACAAGTATCAAACAATTTTGTAAACTGCATTCCTCTTCTGGGTTAATCTTTATTCATTGTTAAAAAAAGCCCCAACAAACTAAATCAACCTGCTATTGATTAAAGGTGTAAAAAATTATTTGTTGTTTGCCTTTGAATGGGGGCATTCCCATACATACCTCACTACTTTGGAGTAAACTGCAAATACCAACTGTTGGCATTTGCAGTTAGACGCACTCCAGCTTCTGTGTTCCACTCACTGGGAACAAGGTGTGAGCAGGGCCACCCCTTCCTGTTAAATAAGGCTCAGGTGGGATGTTGAACATGCACTGCCTGGGCTCAAAGAAGGGAGTTCTGCTATATCCTTCATTGAGCCTGATAAGTCAGTCCTGCAAACCTCAATGTAAATAAATTTATTGGGTAGGGGACAGTCCCCGCTACTTTGATTGTCAGTACAAGAACTAATTTGTATTTTTGTAATGACAGAGCCTTTCTAAAAGCCATGGCACTTGGAGCAGTACTATTTTTCATTAAGTAGTGGTGATCTTGGTGAGTGGAGAGTGAACATGGAGTTATTCTTTCCGGGAACAACCTGATGGAACAGAGGAGGAGGGCAGCTGTGAAGCAGTTTAATCCTTTAAGTTCCTCTGTATGTTACTTTCTCACCCTCCCTGCAAAAATAAAGCACCCCATCTCATGACACTGGGTCACACTTACCTAAAATTAGTGCTGGTCAACATCCACCCCCTGTCATTTTAAACAGGCAGTTTCCACTCTGGCAGCACAAAGCTTTGCATCTTCCCTAGCTCAGCTCACATTATTTCCCTTTTGTCTCAGGCTTACATCTCTTGCTTTGTTGGGAGAGGTAGTTCTGGGTACATTCTGGCAAAGCCAGCGACTGATTACAGGAGATAATTTTGAATTGCAACTAAGATGACTCGAAAACTCTGTATTCCTGCAGTCACCCAAAAAGTGCTGATCTAGACAATGAGAGAAAGAAGGTTTTGAAAAGGCACTGAGTCTGATGGGGAGCAAGTGCAACAAAAACACTTCTGGGACTAAAAGTGATCAAATCCAAGAACTTCAATTTGTGAAGTAGGTCAGTATTTATGTTCCTCTCTCTAGAGGGAGCCATCAGATAAACTTAAGGAAAAATGATGTATTCCTCTGAAGGAAGTTTGTTCTCTCAAAACAAAAGCTACTGCTCAGCTTTACGAAGAGACACAGTGTCAGCCTGGCCAAAGGTCTTCAGCAGGACAGGTTTCTACCCTGCTGCCAGGAGAAACAACTCAAACCTTTGCTGTACCAGCAGTGTCAGTGCCATTTCACAGATAAAAATATTGTCCAAACAGAGGAAGAGTTGCAAAACCTACACTCGTGCAAACTTCAGGGAGAGAGGTCCCAGGAAGTGCCATTTTCTTTGATGGTTAAAAATGTTGAGCATCTTCTCTTTTCAGTTCAGAATCCACAGGAAGCCTTGGAGTGATGCACAAAATTGCGCAATTCCTCCACTGCTCAGACACCGTTTCCTTTGGGCTGCTCACCCACTGCCAGGCACTCAGGGCAAGAATTTGCCCTGGCAAAGGACACATCCATACAACAGTTGTCAGTTTTGTGACAGTTCACGGAACAGGGAGGTGAATGTCCAGTCAAAACTCAATAAACCACATTCCTCATTACACACATAGAGAAGGAAAAGAAATAGCCAAAAGCTGATAGAAATTAATTTAGTGGGGTTAAGATACCACAATTTATTCAGCTACATCAGAGACATTTACATAATGGAACAGTACTGGGAAGTTTTACAATGAAAGTTAGAAAAGATGGTCAAATTGCTGAGCAGCATTCCTACAAAACACTGACCTGAACAAAAGCCAGTAAGATTATTTTTTCATATAAAATCCCTGTAATCAAAAAGACAGCAAAACCCAGAAGATACTGGTCAGTATGACGAACTTAACTTACCAAGCAGAGTCAGAAGCAATGCTCAGCCTTTGGAAAGCTAAACCACAGCTAAAACTAGTGCTAATGACAAAGATGTAGCAAACTTACACAAAGTTTGTGTACTTGTTTATTTGTGAAAATTTCTTGATTACTTGGCCATGGCAACCCCAGAGAATTTTCTTCAGACAGGACAAAACAGGGGTGTTAGTGATGGATCTTTCACGTCTGAGGGAAGCCCTGACTTGTAATAAAATGTAAGTATAAAGGTGGTAAACCCTTTAATAAATTCAGATTATTTAATGTTAAAGATCCAATAACTGGAGAGAGGCAAAACTATCTTCATAAGGTCTGACACCTCTTCTACACCATCTCAGTAGTGATGTGTCTCTTCCCCGTCCTCTTAATGTCGAAGTGCTGATGCATTTAGTGCAGTTCTGAAAAAACTATTTGAGGTAGATAAATATTATTTGGCAATTAAACCAAAGAACAAGAAATGGAAGTCAAATCTTCATAGACTGGAACTACTCTGTGTTCCTTGTGGCTTCTGGATCTGGACCATGGCTGCTGGCTGGCTTACAGTGCTGGGATGGGGGATGGTTTGGCTTTATACAGTTCTGATGACTATTCATTTCTGTACTGTAGGTGCTTTTTTTGTGTGTGTGTGGAGGTTTGTTTGGGGTTTTTTGTTTGTTTTTGTTTGTATGGTGATAACATTCTTTCTAGGTATCCCCTCTTTGCAAAGACTTTGCCAGGACTGTGATCTCTTGTTTTTGTTTTGTTTTGAGTTCAATGTCCCTACTTGGCAGCAGTTTGAATTGAACTCAATCTTTCCCTTCTGAGCTGTACAATGTGTCCTGCCGCAAACAAAATTTCAGTCATGGCCAAAGACTGGTCACAAGGGAAAATCCCCAAACTGGGAAAATGCAATGAAAAGTCACATTTGATCACACAAAGTTAATCTCAAATTCCAGAACTTCAGGTTATTGGCAAAGTAGGGACCACTTTTTTTCTTTTGAGAAGCAAAGATTTCCTGCCAACATTCACAAGATGCAATTTTGAAGAGAAAAATGTCTTCCTCAATATTACATAAGAAGTCATCACTGAAGGGACTCAGCACATCAATGCATCCTGAAAAAAGGATCAAGTTTGTTGTTACTGTTGCATACTTCTGCCACACATAGAAAAAAGTCTTCTAAGTCCTAATTGAAAACATCCCATGCACTCAATGTGGTCTCCTGGAAAGGACATGGCCTGTAAAACCACACATTGTAGCCCTATTTCCTATGGGCTACAAAACAGAATTTTGGTCACTGCTACACAAATCCTGTTTGAAACAGCGAGGACAGATATAGGTAATATTTGCTAGTTAGTTAGTAACTAATTAGGTAGTAGTTTAGATTTTTTCTTCTCTAAGCAATAGAGTAGACACAGACATTAAGTGGACTTTGAATCACAGAATAGCTGCAGTGGCAAAGAACCTTCAAAGGTCATCTGGTCCTGCTCAAGCAGGGTCCCCTAGAGCTGGTTGCCCATGGTCACGTCCAGTTGGGTTTTGAATATCTCCAAGGATGAGGAACACACAGACTACCTGCCTGGCCAGTCTGTGCCCAGGCTCAGTCACCCTCACAGTAAAAATTGTTTCCTGATGTTCAGAGGAAATCTCCCGTGTTTCAGTTTGTGCCCATTGCCTTTGGCTCTGTCACTAGACACCAGTGCATTCTCTTTGCACCCTCCTTTCAGGCANTGCTCAAGCAGGGTCCCCTAGAGCTGGTTGCCCATGGTCACGTCCAGTTGGGTTTTGAATATCTCCAAGGATGAGGAACACACAGACTACCTGCCTGGCCAGTCTGTGCCCAGGCTCAGTCACCCTCACAGTAAAAATTGTTTCCTGATGTTCAGAGGAAATCTCCCGTGTTTCAGTTTGTGCCCATTGCCTTTGGCTCTGTCACTAGACACCAGTGCATTCTCTTTGCACCCTCCTTTCAGGCATTTATACACACTGATGAGATCCCTCTGAGCCTTCTTTTCTCCAGGCAGAACAGTCCCAGCTCTCCCAGATATGCTCCAGTACCTTCACCAGCTCCATGTTCCTTTGCTGGACTCCCTCCAGTAGTTTCATTTATCCCTTGTACTGGGAAGCACAGAACTGGACATAGGAAAAAAAGTTGAATATTCCTTTCTAACAATGATTTCCTCAGCAGGCATAAGGCAAATTTCTTCCCCGTACAACTGTTTTGGATCATCCTTTTTGCACATCCAGCCGTCCACCTTCTTATCAGCAACTAACCCCATTCTGAGGGAACACATCCCTCCCTTTCCCAGTACTGGAGGTACTCATGGCACCCTCTCAGGCAAAGTGCAGTAACCACTCTTCATGTACTAAGAGCCCACATGCTGACGTTCAGGTGATGGCCTCAAGTTCAGGAGGACAGAGTAGGGAAGTCACCTGGGCTTGGATGCAAAAAGCAGCTGCAGACAAGGGTGCCCACAGCTGAGCACACCAATGTCACTGTTCAGGATTATCCTCTGCCAGACTGGCTGACTTTTAGCCCTATCACCACCCTGTTTCAAGATCTAACCATGATGTTAAGTCTTCTTGCAGATGGGAGGACCATCAATGCTACATTTCAAGCAGATGCCCACATTCTTTTCCCTTCACTTAAATATTTTCAGCTTTAAAAGACTGAAGTTTGGGGCTCAGATTGCCCCACCCAGGACAGAAGTGGCTCTAGCAAGCTGCTCAGGCACTGTGTATGTGACCAGCGCCTGCCCCATCACCTGCCTAAGCCCTACAGTCACTGCTTATTTTAAAGCCAAGAATAGCACCAGATGCTCTGGAGAACGCTGCCTCTTCCCACAAGGGAACACCAGCTAAGGGAGAAATGACAGTCACCTTTTCTGATGTCAGGAGCAGAGGGAGGCCAGCGCTGTTGGTGTGCCCCTTGTCACAGCAGGAGGTATCACTAAAAGCTACTGCCCTTCAGCAGCCCCAGGGAAAGGGGGCTTGGCTTTATTTGAGCGTGTGTGGCACTGCAGTTTACACCTGTATCAAAACACACCCTCCCCCCATTCTCCAATAACGCAATTAATAAAAATAGCTCAATTTGTTATTCAGCAAGTAAAATGGAAACAAAAAGGACCAGGCAACAGGGATCCCTTTTCGTATAGATCTAGTAGACAGAAGAAACTGAGATTGCTACTCTAACAGCAGAAGAAGGAGGCAGGCATTTTAACTCTCCCAGTGTAAAATCCTTCTTGATTGAATTAGAAACATCTATTTTCCCTTCACATCTCTACACTATAGCTCTTAAGGGCATTGAAAAGGGACAAATTTCCTTTCCCCCCTCAGCTTCACTTTCAGCTTATATAATTTTCTAAGCCCAGACCAGTTTGTCCTGAGACTGCAAGATAAGGAGCTGTTTAGCTTAAATCCAGATAATCCTGCGGGTCGTTCAGTCAGAAAGAACAGCCAGGAAAATTTTGCAAAATGGTTTTGCATATCCCATATCCACACATCAGCAACATTGAAACCATGACTCCTTGGAAGATAATGGGGGAGTGGCCAAGAGTTTATTGCAGAACAGTCCAAATGAGTAATTCTCAAATTCAGCCTCCTTTGGAATCAGTTCTTCACCTTTGTTTGCACATTATGTGTTCAGGACTAGGCGTTGGCCCAGGGGCAGATACTCAGCTTGCTGACTCCACCACTCCATCAGTGTGAGCAGTCCCCAACTTGGTGCCACTGCTGTCTCCTCAGGAACCAAGAACAGCAATTTCTGTCACCGTGAGATGCACTCCCTGCACAGCACAAGTCAGGTCTTTGGCCAGAAGGCCCTGAGCCCAAGGGAACATGGAACACCATAGTCCAGCAAAGCTTTGTACATATTCTCCAGCTGGAATGAAATACTGGCAGGCCACTTGCTCATCTTGCATAGCTTTGACAGCCAAGAACACTTCAGTCATCAGAAAACATGCACAAGGTGTAATGAAAAGCATTCCAAGAGGAAACAAGCATCTAGTTTCCAGGAGAGAAAGTGGGAGGACTGAGAAAACAACTTTCAAGCTGGAAAAATAATAGTGCTGTGTGAATTATGTTTGAAAATATGCTTTAAAATATGCTGTCTAGAGGGGAACCAATAACAGGCTGTATGACCAGGAAACCCAAGGTGGCATTATTTCAGAGAACATGACTGCAAAATGCTTCATCACAGTTTACAGGATGTTTAAAAAGAGAATTTTTCCCTGAAAATACATAGCAGTCCTGTGACAATGCACGCAAAAGTCCACTCACCCTTTACTGCAGCAGCTCACTGGACCAGAATTAATGCCATGGATTGCATTAACCTTTTTTTTTTTTCCCCTCAAAAGTGAATTGCTGCTGGGCAAACAAAGGAGAGGCTTTATTTTCTTTTGGCATTCTCACTCAAGAGAGAACACAAGGCTTCTCCAGGTAGCAATGTGCTCTGTAGTGGCAAACATCATGGCCTCCCCACTACAGAGGGAAAAAGGTAAGTCCAAAACAGGGCAAGACTGAGCACCACCAATGTGCTGTGTCACAGCAGCTACAACCACAAGGCGTGCTGAAACAGGAGATACAGAAAAGCCTTTGGTCTGGCCTGCAGTTCTATTCTCTATACCAGTTTCTTTGAAGTGCATGAGTAATACCATGCTAAAATGTAACATGGATTAATGGAATGGAGAGTTGGCTCTTCAGAAAAAGTCCCTTTGGAAAAAAGGGCTTTTTTTGTTTATTCAACTTGACAATGTCATTCTAAAAAGGTAATTTTGGTCAATCCAGGTTTTTAAATACTGTTTATTTTTAAGAGAAACTGTAAAATATGACAACAGGACAATGGGCATCATTCAGCAATATCACTTTTGGGTCTATAGAGGAAATTAATAAAAGCCATCAGCATTTTAAAAAATAAATATGACTAACGGAAAACAGGAAAAACAAAATTCATCTTCAACAACACAGACAGGTATAAACGCTGAAATGTTCCTGTGCAAGGTAGAGGTAGAGGTAGAGATAAACCAGACTTTTCAGATCTAGGCCAGCTTTAGATCTGCCCCCCTCCATGCACACACTCCCAAAAGTTCCTGTTGCCAATGATTTCATTTAAATCAGCCTGCCAACCTCAACAAACTCAAACAAGTCTGTGTGCTCCTCGTAATGCTCTGAGCTGGAAAACTATTTCAGTTTTCTGTAAAAATCAGTTGCTGAGTAACCTGACCCCTGGTTCTGCGACTTGTGCAGCGAAGGAAGAGGCAGGAAGATTATACAGACCAATGAATGCTCTCTGGATGATGCCCACTAGGACAATTAGATGGTAGAGCCCTTTTAGGAATTGCAATAGTCCATCAGCTCCTCAGTGATGCACCCAGAGACCGTGCCTGGAGTTCCTCCTCTGGAGAGAGCATGGTCCGCAGGAATATCCCAAACCAACAGGTACTGGCTGCAGGGAGAGCCGATGGCCTTACACAGTCTGTTGACACTGAAAACTCACAGAGGAAGACACAACCCAAGAACCCTCTGTACAAAGCAGCAAGTATCTTGACAGAGGGAAATATAAAAACTAAAAATTGCACTGCACACAGATTTTTCCAAACAAACTCAACCAAAGTCAGATCGTATAAACCGTTAGTTAAAAAAATACCTTCTTGTATATTTTGAGAAGAAGTGGAAAGAGTCTTCGTGCAAATGTTCAGCCTGGATCAAGCAGAGGACATAAAGTTGATGTAAACACATTAGTTCCTTTCTCATCTGCTGTATGCCCCCAGTGTTATCTATCTTCTGCAGTATAATTAGGGTTAGGAAATCCGTTTCTTCTGTAAGTATCGCCTTTCAAGTTCCACTGATGGAACATCAAGACACTACTGGTGTCATATCCCACAGCTGTTAAATACAATAAAATATAACAACATAATGAATAATGGTAAAACACAATAAAATACAGTAAAAATAGAATCTTCAACTACTTTGCACCTTTTTTCTTTAATTAAGAGGGGCTACATGGTTAGAGGTGGATGCAACAAGTCTGAAGAAGTTTGATTTTGTTTTCCAGCACTTATGTCAGAGTGGTGGAGGTTGACCAAATGACATTCTGTATGTCACTAGGTTTCACCTGTATGAGCCAGGTTCATAGCTGGCCTTAAAAGAAACCAAAAAAACTGCCACTACATTACTAACTTCAGTGATCAGCACAGTCATAACACATTGTGAGCGTTTTGTTTTTTTAAATTACTCAAGCTGTTATAATTTAGTCATTATTTTAGCTGTTTCTTTATCTAGCCACACTGAGATCTGGCATGTTGAAACACAGTTGGTCTTCCTCAAGGGAAAGCTACAGTGAGCACTTGTCCCAGCCCCTTCAGGCAATAACTGCACAGACCCAGACCTCCTTGGTCCTTATTGGGCAGAAATCCATCTGTGAGAAGCCTCTGGGTGGAAGAAGCCAGGTATGACATCCCTGCAGCCACACGGGAGAGGGAAGGGAAATAAAATACGGGAACTAGAGCACATTCCTTGCTCCTACCTTAATAACCTTGTCTGTCCCCGAGGTCAGCAGCCATCCCCTGGTGGCATCGAAGTGTACGTGAACAATGTTGTGCTTACTGTCATGGAAAGTAGCTGTAGGCGCCCGCCTGAAGAAAGAAATCCAAAAATCAGCAAGAACTCTAACTGCAGGATTTTTGCCCAAAATGTTCACTATTGAGGAAAAAGGTATTTGACTGCTGCTGTAAGCCATTAATTCAGCAACCACTCTGTAAACTGCACTGAGACCTTTCTGGCATGAAAGGAACAGGGATGGGGGGCTCTCTGTCCCTCCTGGCTTGATCTCCTCCTTATCCTGCTGGGAAAGCCCAGGGACCACCATGCCAGGCTGCTCCCTCCTGGAGCCTTGCACCCACCCAGACCCTTCCAGATGCAGGAGTTTCTCCCCATTCCAGTGCAAGTTGGCTCAGTGTCCACACTTACTCCTCATCCGTTATGGACTCGTGGCAGCTGTCACAGACCCTCACTTCAAACTCAAACCCCATCAGTGGGATGGAGGAACGCTTGGAGCTGCACTTCCCACACACGGCTTTCCCACACTTCCGGCAGTGATGCTGTAGGAGACAACACACCGAAAGACATCTCAGGCCACAAACCCAGACCAGGTCACTGCTCAGGTCCACTGGCTCTGCTATCTCACTCCAGCAAGACACGATGCAGCTCAGCTCTGCCCCAGACACCTCATTTCTCAGGTTCCATGAGCACATGCAGCACTTTTACACCTCTTTAGTAAAAGTCTGCAATCTGCAGCCCTCTCCTGATAGGCAGGAAAACACAGCAGCATGTTTCAAGCAGACCAGCAAGCCTTTCCCAGTACAGCCCGAGCAGTTACAGATGTTTATCCAATCTCATTGAAAACAGCTTTGGTTCCAGCACAATCTCCAAAAATCAGCTATGAATTTCTTTCTGTAACGTATTTGACTGACAATGAGCAAAGTCCCACATGGGTAGTCATGAAAGGCCCCAAACAATCTACTCAGCCCAAGGCCTATTACATGCATTTGCTATTGGGATTGATTGGAAAAAAACCAGTCTGGTCCTTTCAATCACAAAATCAAGCCTCAGAGGGGAACCCACTGTCCCACCCCAAGCACTTAGTGGAAGAACAAAGTGCAAGTTCTCAAAGCTTTAGGGGAAAAGGTTACCAGAATCTGTTATGAGAGAAAAGCCTAATGGCACCATGTTAACACACCAAGGGACACATACAAACCTGTCTGAGGCCTATTTTCTTACTGTCCCACATTTGCTTGAAGTTCCAGAAGAAAGGCTGGTCACATTTTTGACAGGAGTCACTATCCAGCCACTCCGGGGTCTGCAACACACACACATAAACACAAAGTGGAAGTGAGCAACAAGCAGAAAAATTTCCAATGGAGCCTAGAGGCAGGCCAAAAAGATGTGTTGTGGTGTGGCAATATGGCCAGCTAAGTTTGATTTAATATCTCTATTTTCACAAGATGCCATTTTGACTGTTGTTGATGATGACAAGATGACATTTGTTCCCTGGGATGTCTTTTTTGGCTTGAGCTTTGAAGGACATGGGAGGAACAGTTCTCACCCAAATCATGAAGAAGAGTTTGATAATAAGACCATAGAAACAACCCAATTCTGGAGTGAAACATATGAAAATATTTTGTTCTGTCCTGTCTGGACAGCATTTACCACCTGCTATTGCCTCTGGTGGGAGCTGGGGTCAATTAGTATTTCCAATTCATATGAAGGGAAGGGAAATTATGGGAAATGCTGATGTAGATGGGGTTTTTTATATTCTTTCTTTCTTTCTTTAACACCCTAAGAGGAGTTCCTGCTGTCAGAGGTGCCTGTGCTACAAATCACACACAGGGATGAGAAAGATGGGATTCACCTGAACAAGCCCAAGACCCAAACCAAGCTCTTTTCCCTCATCAACCCGTGAGTTTAAATAAACACTAAATGTTGTTTAATACTTTGTGAGGAAGTGCTATTAGCAAACTGCAGTTGTCTTATCAGAGCCACTGGTTTCTCACATGCTGCAAATTAGAACAGCAAGAAACACAGCCAAGATTAAGAACCAGAAACAGTAGAAGAGCCAGGCAAAGGTAAGTTAAGGGTAGATGGAGACCCTCAGCTTCCAGGATAGCTTTGACCCCCAGCAATAAAGCAACCACCTGTTTCATATTCTTCTGCCAGTTATTCTGAAGGCAGTTCATTCTGCTGGGGAAAATCCTTGTCTTTTCTGCCCACAACAGTCTTTCTTTTTAATGCCTACAGATTTACATCTCTGTGTGTAACTTTCCATCTCTTGGACATTTGAACACTATAGATGAAGAAGACATATTGCTTGTGACAAGTAACCACTTTGTAGCCAAACAGAAACACAGCTTATAGCATCTTTCAGATGTCTTCCTACAGCTTTTTAAAAATTGAGTTGAAAATATAGAATCAAGAGCTAAAATGGCTTAATTGACTCTAACACAATCTCAGTGATGTGGGAAAGTCTGAGAGCAACAAAATGAGTATTGAGCACACATCATATGGAGAAAATCCTTAAATAAGGGCAAAGATATGAAAGCTAAAATCCAAAAAAAAGTGATCTAGGACCCAAACCCAAGGTTTGATATCTCAAAGATTGGTGTTTTGTGGGTGGTTTAGCACCAAGAACACCCTATTGTGCTGCTGATAAGAAGAACAAGCCCACATAGCCATAGTCTGGGAAAGCTGTGCACCATTAGCACCTGCTGCTTGGCCTTTATTTAGCTAATAATATTTCTCCTCTATTTTTCAAACCAGCCTTCTCACAGCATTGCTGCCTATTTTGTGACAAGCCAATCTTAACCCTTACTGTAGCCTTTTGAAGGCAGCAAATAAATAAAGGTTTTCATTTCTGGATGTTCGAGTTGCAGCAAAAAGGAAACATCTCTTGGGAAGGAGGAAACCGCTCTGCTTTTGTTTCACTTTAGGAGCTGGTGACATACTTGGCCCCTGGATTAGCAATTAAAGAGAATCAACTGAAATGTTAAATCACATTAAAAACGGAGCTCAGTTTCTGCCTATGCCTACTTCAGTAGTTTTTTTTAAGTCAAGTTTTCCACTTAACATTTCTCCTTCCTCAAGGGAGACACACTCAATCCATTCAGGCCACAACTCCTGAGAACCAGCAAAGCTGGTGAAAGCCATGCTGCCAAAAGCCTTGCTCTGACTTACCCCCTGCAGGAAGAGGGCAGAGGTTTGCCGTGACTCATGGCACCAGGATTTGCCAGGCTGCTGAGCAGGGCTGGTGCCTGACTCAGCCAGCACAGAGCTCGCTTCCCCTCTCTGAGTCAGGACTCAGAAATTGCCAAGTGGGGGCTGCTCCCGCCGTGCCAAAGACCTGGGGAGCGTTTTTGCACCCGCTCACATTCGTTGGCCATGAAGCACAAAAGCAATTAGGAATGTGTGGGTGAATTCTTACTGTCTGGATCAGCAAAGCCATCATTTACCCCACTTCTACGTGGTTACACCAGAGGAAAGCAAGACTGAGTAGCAGGTGAGATTGAAGCCCTAGCTAAATGACTTCTTATCAAGGAAAAAAAATGCTGGGTTGTGTTTTTCCAGAGAAGACCAAGAGCCTTCTTGTTTTACTTTTTAAAACCAAAATGAATTAATCAGTGCAACCATTTACATCTGAACTGATATTTCTCATGATATGCTGAAAAACACAGCAGAGTATCTCAATACCCTCCTTACAGGATATCTTTCAGAGCAGTAATGTAAAGAGCAAGAGCCATTTAGCAGCCTATTTAATACAAATTTTCTGCCAGGCGATTTCCCCTGTACCATATTATCAAAGGCACAGCATAATTGCTGTATAACAACTGGAGCATGTCCAGAAACATTTTTAAAGCTTGGAATGATCTTGTTTAGGTTGAAAGCTGCACAATTTAGAAAGGCCCCTTCTTCCCAGGACTGCTTCAGACCAAATTGACAAGAACTAAGCATCTACCTCCTGCCTCTCAACGTCCATGTTCCAGACGACGATTCCCCCATCTGCACCACAGGAGATGAGCTGCCGAGTGTGGTGAGCATAGGAGAGAGACTGAACTTTATCACTGAAAAAGAAACAAGACAGTTAGCAATCAACCACCTATGGCTACTGCACAAGTGAGCACAGAATATCAATAAGGCAGTACAAACCATTTATTTGCCCATATGTTTCCCTCCCCCACTCACTGCACATGGCATCCCCCACTCACGGCACATGGCATCCATCACATGCAAATCAGTCTTTGCTGTCAGGCTGGGACCAGAATGAGAGTGTTGCTCATCTGGGCAGCATCCACAAAAGCAAAGACCTGTTCTGATAGCTGTTTTTGCTGCCCCTGGGATAGGAGGTCCCAGCTGCACTGGGAAGCCTCAACAGGGTTGCAGCTTCTGAAGGCACATCTGGATGCATAAATGCAGCCCTGGTAAGATGCCTTCTTGTCAGAATGTCAGTAACAACTTTGTTTTGTAAATCTCTGCAACATCTAGAAGTGAATCACTGAGAAACTACTGAAGACTTTCTTTTGACACTAACAAGCATAAAGAGTTTCAAAAATAATATAAGAATCACTAAATTGTTCGTAAGCCTTCTCACAGTAAGGTGGAAAATTTAGGTGCTTCTGTTTCTTCTTTTAATGAAAAACAACATGGGAGAAAGAATTCAGCTTAAACCCCCAAAGATGGGCTCAGTCCTTCATAAAAGAAAGAAATTCAGGCCTCATCTCAGGCTATTTACAACCTGGGAAACAAAGACTGTACAACACTGTTATAGAAAAAGCAAGATTGTGAAGACACAGTAACTGATCATACTGTAACTGGAAATCATCGACAACATTTGGTTTCCTTTGCTACCACCACTGGTCTTGTCTGCCAGAAGGACTTGCATGCTAACACATTTATTTGTGCCTATGGCTGCACCTGCAGAAGGGAATGCATTCACAGGAGAGTTTGGGACAACACCACCACCCTTCACAGCGCCTGCCTGCCGACAGCAGAGGCGCCATCAGGATTCATGGGACGCTGTGTTGTACAGTTCCAGCTGACAGCCGTCACACAGATTAAGATCCAGAGGCTAACTTCATATTAGAACTAATTTCCACAGCAATAAATCAAGCAGTGATGCATTAGCAGGCACTGCTGGTAGGGTATGAGGGTGACCTGGGAATTTCAGCTAGAGTTCTGCAGTGCTCTGAAATCCCAGAGGCATCCCAATCACTCAGCAGAGTGCAGCATCACTCAAAAGAAACTCATGAATATGTAAGAAACTGTTAGCCCAAAACCACCACGGGATTTTGTCTCTCTAGACCTGAGCCTGGCATGCAAGTCCCACATATATGCAGTCCCAGTACTCTGAAACCAACTTGTTGCATTGCCAAAGGGTGAGGAGTCATCACCACTAGGGCCATTCTGATGTATAATCAATGCCCAGCGCGGGCTTACCCACCTTCAAAGACATCTCTGGCTGTGCAAATGTAATTGCAAAGATGATGCCTCTTTGCACTGAGGAGATGTGAAGGCTCCTACGGTTAAAGCTTAAAGCACATCACTTAGAATTCAGGCTGTAGGTGAAAGAGCGTGGAGGAAAAAGGGATTAATTGTCCAAGCCCGATGCTCCCTCTAGGGGAAGGAAAGACCTTGACACCTAAAACCCGAGAATTTCCCTGCAGCTGTTCTCATTTGAGGAGCCTCCTCTTTCCAACAAAGGCACAGGCTCTGGCATAACACATTCAGGACTACAGATGTGCTTTCCTTCACCACCCTCTGCAGACTCTTAAAACAGCCTGTGGGCCCAACACTGAAAAACTTACTATAAGCAAATTACTCCTGTTGTATACGGACCACAGGGTGTCACACATACAAGCTTGAGGCTTGTGAAGACTGTAACCTTTGGGCTGTTTGTTTCCAGATGTGGCTTCTGCCTTTAGCTTTTCTCCCATAAAAGCAGGAGGAAGGGCTTTGAACATACTTATGTCCTTGCAGCTCGATGGCTGTTCCTTTTCTTCCTCCAATATCCCACATTATAATGGAATGATCAGAACTGCCTGAGAATAAAACTCGCTGTATTGGGTCCCAACAGAGAGCAGTGACACCACCTGCAATTGGAGCACACACAACAGTCATTTTATTACAGAAAGATGAAGATTGGAAGGTAGCTAAATATAAAGATACAACAAAAAATACGGAGTGATTAAAATGCAGATCTCTTTAGCAAAGACTATGCAACCATGTACCTTTCATTGGAAAAATAACAGTCTAGAAAAACTACTGAAGCCCCATCCTGATCTTCTGTGGGCAGAGGGCTCCACTGCTGCTTGCATGGGTGAATCCACTGAGCAAGTAAAGTGTGGTAGAAGAATGGTCACAGTGGGAGCTACAGAACTTTCCATCTCCATAATTTCCAGAAGATTAAAAGAGAAGCAGGTGTGGAATGCTATGGGCACCTTCTCAGTATCCTAGCACAAGGATTGAACTACCTTGTGCTACCTTGAGCTATTAGCACTCAGGTAGAGAGGAGGGATATGAAGAAAAAATGCTGAGGAATGACAGCATTTCTTCTGTTAGAATGTAGCATCATATCCAGGGTTGTTCTTTTCAAAGGGTGATGGGGCACAAGTCCCAGCAGCGAAACAAGCATCTAGTGCCTCCAACTTGTGCCTATTCCACTTGGGATAAAGTGTCTACCAATACAGATCTTGCCTTTAGCAGCATCCTTTCTCCCTTCCAGAACTACCACAACTTGTTCAAGTCTCACTCTGCTTTAATTAACCACTGATTGTGGCATTTTCTGCCATAGATGTGTTCTGCTCAGAGCTCTGATCACTGTTGTTTTTACCAACACAGCTTCGCTGAACTGCTGGGACAGTTTAAGGTCTATGTCCCTTCCATGCTATGCACTGACACAAGCCCTCCTAGTGTATTACAGGACAGTCAAATCATCATGATGCTGAGCACAGATGAAGACCCTCCTGGATCTCCTCCTGAGGCCTTACCTGTGTGTCCCTTAAATGTGGTAACAAGGCTGCAGGACTCTTGCTCTAGTTTGAGTATGGTCACTTGCCCAGAATGGTCACCAACAAACACATGCCGGGTTTCCACATCAAATCTGAAGGATAAATGCTGAGGAAAATGTATTATTTACACAAGCTTTGCATTCCTTTCATGGCTCACTAATTCTTTTAACATGAGTATACTGCAATCTTGTGAATAGTGCTCCAGTCTCAAGGAGGTATTCAGAGTGTACTTTTAGGCACCTGTTCATACTAATAAGGCTCATACTTGTTCATACTAATATGCAACATCCCTGAGTGAAAAAAAAAAAGAGACTATTCCAGAGGATGCAGTTCGTGGTTTTGTTATGAAACACCATTTAAGTAGCCCTTTGCCATGAACATATGAGTTGTCTCCTCAGGCTCTGTAACTAAAGTGCTAGAGTTGGATGGTATCCACTCTCTCCCTTCCCAAAATTATACAAAATATTTATTATTAGTTTTCTGCTTGTATTGGGTTTGTGTGGTAAGGCTTTGGTAGTGGAGGGTATAAGGGGTGGCTTCTGTTAGAAGTTGCCAGAAGCTTCCCTCTGTCCAACAGAGCCAAGGACAGCCTGCTCCAAAATGGACCCCGCAATGGGCTGAGCCCAGCAGTAACAGTGGCAGTGCCTCTGGGATAGCAGAATTAATAAGGGGGTGAAAAACGCCCCAGCAACTTCACCTGGCAAAAGAGTGAGACTATGTGAGAGAAATGCAGACACCAAGGTCAGTGAAGGAGGAGTGGGAGAAGGTGCTCCAGGTGCTGGAGCTGATTCCCTTGCAGCCATGGTGAGGCAGGTTGTCCCCCTGCAGCCCTTCAAGGTCCACAGTGGATCAGGCATCAACCTGCAGCCCATGGAGGAGCCCCACACTGGAGCAGGTTTGGTGGCAGGACTTGTGGCCCTGTGGGAACCCATGCTGGAGCCATCTGTTCCTAAAGAGCTGCATGCCATGGAAGGAACCCACACTGGAGTAGGGGAAGAGTGTGAGGAGTCCTCCCTCTGAGGAAGAAGGATCAGCAGAGACAACATGCAGTGAAACAACTGCAACCCCCAGGAGACAGAGAAAATCGGGCACAAAGTTGAGCCCACACAGGAAGAAGAAAGGAGTCAGGGGAAGGTGCTTTTAAGATTTGGTTGTATTTCTCCTTACCCCATTCTGATTTCATTGGCCATTCAACCACCTACTGGAACCACCTAACTGGACAGATTCTTACCTCTTCATCCAATTTAATTCCACATTCAGAATCCATACTGGATGTTTAAGGAGTAACTGTTTTTAGTACTCTGTAAGAGCAGTGCTATTTAAGGAGTACTGATTTTAAGCACACAGGACACTGGAGAACAAAATAACCCAAACCTGTTCCTGGTTATGCCAAATATTTTTGCAGTATTTGCCAGTGATTCTCCCTCCCACTGCTTCCACTGCCCTCCACCATCATAATCAGGTGACCCAAATTAAATTGTCCTCCAAAAGTTTTAATTAGTCAAAATTGGCTGTTCTCTAGAGAGATTTAGGGAACACTGGGCAAATTCTTGCATCATGCTTCCAAAAATATTTATCAATGAATTAAAAAGTAAGTTCAGTCTTTCTGCCATTTAGATTGGCTGAATTACCAGATAATATAAAGCAAGTCCATTTTCAAACAATAATTTTGAGTCAGTATCACTTCTCATGAACTAGCAAAACACACATCTATACCACATACACTCTGGGGCATTAAAAAGTCTGTTTATGCTAACCCCTGTTTTCAGCCTAAGAGCTCATACTTTTCCATTTCCTTTTTCATTTGCAATAAAGCTGAATTAATATTTTTTTTATTGTCAGGCAGCTGGGGCAGTTCTAGGTGAATAAGCCACCTGAGTGCCATTTCTGGAGTCATTTATCCTTTAGTTAACCCAAATTTCCAATACATAGTGAGCAGTTCCAGAGTGAAGGACAAGTGCTTATTATTTTATATTAAAGTCATTTAATTTTTACCATGCCTACACACAGGCACACTGACCTGATCACCAACCTACTTTTGCTACCGTTAATTCTCTGAAGAAAGCATACACTGCATGTTTTAATGAAGGCCCTATCCATATTTATTACAATAGCAGACCACAATAGGTTGCAGATTGCCCATTGTGGTGCTCAAAAATGCTCAGACCTAAATATGCCACTACGCATTAAGGAGACAAAGCAAGGAGAACTGACAGGTTTTTAAATTGGCTTTAAATAACAGTTTCTCTCAACAAAACACTGAATCCATAGAGGGCACAAAATTTGGAGGACAACTAGACAAATTAACTAAAAGGCCTGTTTGAGTGCCAAAGAGCAGAAATAAAACTGAGAGCTCAGCAAAGGATACTGCAGGCCGCAGGCGCCTGCGCTGGTGCGGTAACCCCCCAGCCGCTGGCCGCTCTCCGAACAGTGCCATGTGAAGTGTTTGTCTTGTCCGGTGCTCAACACCCACTCCATCTCCAGGACAAACAGAATCATGATGACCCTGCTTTGATGAGCTGAAAGTTAAGCAGACAGACATGTAAGCACATTGCAGAGAAGAACATGGGGGCAGACAACCACTGCAAATACCAACTGCACCCAACTCCACCACTCGTGCTTCCCTCCAGAAGCAGCTGGTGTTTAATAATCCTGTTGACATCAGCTTCCATGGAAACTTGTAAGGTCCCTGCTCTGCATGTTCAGCGTTTGCATGAGAAAGAGTGGAAGCAAGACATAATTCCTTCCATGCCTATTGCAGTAATTTATCTTCTACAGCAGCACAAGTCTTCCCTCCATCATTGTTTCATCACTAACAAAGCTGCCACTGTGGAATGGACTTGGGGTTCCATTTAAACCTCTTTTGAGCTGTTTCTTTTGACAGCAGTGAAGATGCCTACACTGCTGCTCCTCTCGCTGTGAAGTTTTGGTGGACCTGGGCTGAGGTACCCCAGCAGAACAATGAGTTACAGCACAGGCACAATGCTGCACCAAAGGGAAGTTTCAGCATTAAAAGGTTACTGGAATAAAATTTAAAAAAAAAGAAAAATATCACCGCTGTGGTAGATGAATAAAACAGCTGAAGGAATAAATTTCTACTGCTACCAAAATAAAGCCATCAAAAGCTTTTCATTAAAACAAGGGAACGCATGCTTGTACAGATATTTTTTTGTATGAATGACCAGTGGGCTTGGTCATGAAGTGCTGATTGAGCTGATATTCTAATAAAACAAGTGGCTGGAAAGGCATACAGAACTATTCCCAGATGTAACTTAATGGTGAATGCCACACTCCTCAATCTACCGCCCTACTGCTTTATTACAGTTCTAAGACCCAGCAACATGTGTCACATAAAACAGACTGCTTTTATTTGTTTGTGTAAAAGCTGACACAGAATAAGATTGAATATGTTTAGAAGCTTAAACACCAGCCCCAAGGTCCATCTGAAACACAGAGAAACTCCTCAGAACAGTATGGGAAAATTGCTGTCTGCCCCATAAAAATGTACAGCACAGATGAGAGCTGTGTTCAAACCCTACAAGGAGGAACTACCTGTAGGAAAGAAGAGGCTTCCAAGAGCCAACACTGGCCCTGATCCACTTTTTCAGACTGAGATTCCCTGAGCAGAAAAGTCAATAGATGTATTGACACAACTTGCCATAACTGCGATTGGTAGCTAAACCAGTTTACAGTGTCAGGCATGAACTGTGCCCAGATGCTTTCACCTTTGCCCAGAGAAGAGCTCAGATTTCGGCTGTCATTTCTACACACTTTTACATTCCAAATAAAAGGATGGGGACCATCCAGGAGTCACTTGAGCTCTTTCAAGTAGATCCCATCTCCTCTCCACCCTTGCTCTCTCTTTCTGGGAAGAAATTCAGTGACCCACTGGCTGGCTCGTGCTTATCTTTACCGGTCCTTTGGTCTCTCTGGGAACATCTCCACTACCTGGTGGAGTGCTGCATTTAGTGACACAACGGCTGCCAAAAGCACCTCATGGGCTCACATACATGTCCCAGGAGCTTGTGTGAACCATCGAGGCCACAGACACACCCATGCACTTCCACAGGACATGCAAAGCTGGCTGAGACCAGACTGCTCAAGGCCTGTTCAGGAATGTTTTCTCAGCACATGGCAAATGCTGCTGCTAGTGACAGTTTCTTATGGTTTCAATTGGTTGTGAGGATAGCTGGCACAACCCAACTTTCCTAAATCGTGTTCTACCTCCTAAAAGACAGAGCTTGTAAATTTTGGTAGAAGTACTGCCTGTGGATGCTGAGTCAGCTCTTTATGGCAAGTAAGGACTAGACATTAAAAAAGGGTACTTGCCAACAGGTGGATGGGGTGTACATGACAGCTTTGCCTATCCTCTCTCCCCCAAAAAGAGCTTTCAATTCAGCACTCTGCTGTCCACCTGCATGTATTAGCTGGTGCCACCACACACACACTGATTGCAGAAATAACTGAAACAAGTGAAAGTGCACAGTGTAGATCATTTAAGTAAAGAAGCAAAGAGAAGTCAAATGCAAATAGAAAGTCACCTGTCGTTAAGAGGGAATTTGACTCACATAAGGCTTAAAGAAGCAAAATATCAGAAGATTGGAAGCTGATAGCACAGCAAGGAAAGGGTCTGGGCCTTAGGATTAACACAGGTTTAGCATCTTTGTGGGAAACGCAGGAGCAAAAGCTTCCACAGAGAGTGAAGGGTTTGATTTACAGCCCTGGAAGAAACTAGATCTAGCCTAATTAACAGAGATTTATGGACCTTAAACAAGAGAATTACAAGCCTGAGTTTCTGTAGTTAAGTAAGAATATATATCGAGTGTTATAGTTAAAAAGTTTTAAGTATAGTAATGTAATTTTATAGTAATAAGTTAAGGGTTTAGATGTAACAGTAGAAAAATATAGGTACGTGACAAGATTTATTATTGGTCGAGAGACCTCTGCAGTGCAGCAAAAACTACTAGAGGTGATAGGTCAGAAAGTCAAAACAAAGTTTCGTTTTAAGTGTCTATTGGATTAGAAAGTTATAAATTGTCTGGTAACCCTAAATCTTGTGACTCTTCTAGTCATGTTGGCTTA
>VXAD01000399.1:385488-569387 GCA_013399195.1 Dicrurus megarhynchus | reverse complement strand
GGCTCCGCTCGAGGTCCGGCGGCGGCCGCAGGTCCCTCCCGCGCGCGCGGGGCCGTGCCGCGCCGGGCCCGATCTTGTGCGGGAGCGCAGCGGGGCCGCCGCTCCCGGGGCGAGGGTTCCTACTGCTTCAGGTGTCAGAAACAGACTCTCCGGCAAAGCGTGGGGCTGAGGGAAGCTAACGCATCACGGCGTCAGCCTGCTTATTTTTGTCGTTAACTGCTGTTGCATAATCCGTCAAATCTGTTCTCCTCCTGGAAGAGCATCGCTGCCAATCATGTCGCTACCGCTCACCACAGTAATTGCAATACAGCCCTCAAGCAAGCCAGATATAACTCTGAACTGCAACATTAGAGGACAAGAAATCCTCTCCTTTACTCATAACACTGCTAGAAGAGGTAAATCAGAATACAGGCTGCAGTCCTAAACCACCTCCTAAAATACCTTGCTACTTCAAGGGATGGAATTTTAGGTGGAGCAAGGACTTAGTTTATTGGTCGGAACATTACTTTTCTACAAGTAATCTTCCTCCTAGTCTTCCCTGAAAGTTGTCTGTTCTGAAAGGCACTGTATAGGAAGAAAAAGGCTTTTGGAATAGCTGATTTAGGTAAAAATAATAGAGACAATTCAGAACTAACAGAGTTGGGGTTAAAATATTCCCAGTAAGAGATGCAGCTGGGAGAAAGAAATTATCTTGTCATTTCCGTGCACATTTAAGACCCTTGTCTGTATTCAAATATTGCACCAAAATACCTTCTATCACTGTAACTTGTAGCCTCCTGAAAATGTCACATTTCATTCTGCTTCATGAATTAGTTTATTAAATTCTTTATTATCTCACTGTGCAGATCTTTCATAAATAATTATGATCTTACTGAACTTAAAAAGAAAACATCCAGCTCTATTTGAAGTACTAGGGATTATCAGATTCTTATCATTTTAGACCGCTCACATCTTCCTTTCCTTTTGAAAACTTAACAAAATAAGTTTTTCTACTTTTTACCTGAAATTTTTTGACCATCAGCTGGTCACCAATACAAGTACTAGCTCATACTCTGCATATTGAGGCATGTCTGCAGACTAGGGAATGGAAAAAACCCTGGCTGAAAGTAAGTCTTGCTCTTCTGATGTTTAATACTTTCCAACAAAGATTAACAATTACTTTCTTAGTAACTTCATTTTGCAAACACGTGATTTATGTGGAAACAAGAGTTCACAGAAAGCAACCAACATGAAATGATTATGTCAGTCTGGGCTACAATGTAGGGCACACTGAGAGCAAAACCTAATCTCTGAGAGGTTTCCACTTCATCTGCACTCATCTGCGTAATCAGCTTTTCATCTTGTCATAGGATAAATGCAACCTGCCTTCTGCTTCATTTACCCTATATAGAACACTAGTATAGATTTGTATGAAGCAAGAGTAAGAGCTTGTGTAGAAATGTATTTGGAAAGGAACTTGAAACCATTCCGTTTTTAAGGGAAATTAAAGGTTGGAAGTCATCTATTTGCTAAGTTAATACGCTAATTAGAACTGAAAGCTATTCACTACAGCCAGTATGCAAACTGACCCTGCCTTAGATGAAACAACCTTTACTTTCAGCTACTGTTTCATTTCTTAATCTGTGACTTTGTGTATGGTAATAAACAATAGCTGTTGTTTGAACTTTTCAGGAGCTTTTATAAACTGCTAAATTCCAGTGAATAACCCAAACTGTTGAGTGGAACTAGTGTTATTATCACTCCTTTTAGTCTCAGTTCATCTGAGTGTGAAAGGCTCATACAAGTGAAGACCTTCATGGAACAAAGGAATGAGTAACAGCCTCCTGTTCAGGCTGCTCCTTTATTTGGAAAATCACCAGACATCATAGCTAACCATCAACGAAACACTTTACCAAAAACGTTCTCAGAAGTGATGTCTGGCTGGCTTTGATATCTGACAACCTAACTCTAAACTAAGTTCTAAGGATTAACAATGAGGATACAGGCTGGCCAACTACATATTTATGATTCTTTGTGCTCTTCTCTCAAAGGATGAATATTTTTCTGTATTATTGTCAGAAACATGTTCATGAAGATGTGTAGGTAATCTACAGGTACATGAGGAAAACATGAAGTGGATGATGTGAAAAGGGGAGTAGGAAATAAATCACAGCTTGCTGCCAAAGCAATAGTTACCAGTACATTTGCACTTGAAGAACTAAAAAGCAAAGAGCTATCATGCATAAGCCAACTTTATTTTCCCTTTTTTCCCCCCATACCTGCAGCAAATTCTCATCCCTGAACAGGTATTTCAGTCTTTTAATATGTTTATTGTCTTGTCTTAAAATTGCACATCAGAGCTGACACTTCCATATAACAGGGTTATAAGATTTAATATTTCCATCTTAAAATAAATGCTTTGAATTCCCAATAAATTCAGCTCCATAATGCAACAATTCATTGTCTACTTAGATTTGCATGGCCACTTTTGCACCAAAAAGACTTAAATCTATTCCTGACTTGTTTAGAAACACAAATTGAATGTATTTTTGGCATACTAAATATACCCAGAACTCTTCATTCTTCAGTTCCTCCTCCTGCACCCTCTCAAATCTCCCTAGTGTCATCATTCCATATTCTTCAATCCGTAACATCCCATGCCTTGAAACAGCAGCATAAGCCATCATTCCAGGAATGCCATACACTAAATACTGCTTCAGATTCTGATCCCTTCTGTCCCGGCTGCCAGCTTCATTCTCATATCTAAAACTCAGTAGAGACTCTGCTCAACAATAATGAGAACAAATTGTGAAATTTTATTGAATCCTTAGCAGGACCAATGACAATTCTGGCATAATCATCTGACATAATGGATAGACAAAGAAAAACAATCACAAAATCCACCATCTAGTTAAGTGTAAGAAACCATCTGTTTTCTTAAAAATTATTAAAATAAGTAGAGTTAGAATTGTAGGACCTTGATTAATTTGTATCTTCATTCATACAGAAAGAAAAGCAATAGCACTGTTTATATGAACAACATAAATGCAAATATATTGAAATGCATGTTTAAAATGGGTTAGATGGAGAGGTTTTGAGCAGTGCTTTTTTTTTTTTTTTGTCTCTGCAATATATACTGCATTATGTTAATTTGGTTTATTCATAAATTCTTGACCTGAAAGCATCTAATACAGAAATATTGTAGTTTACATTAGCAATCCATTACATACATCAATATCAAAGATTTTATCCTAATGAGAAATACAGATTTGCCTGTTTCAAATTATACCAAATCACCCAAATTATTAAGTAACTTTGGCCAAAATGGCTTTTTCTTTGATTAATAAAATGGAACTTCAAAAGACAGCAGAGGAGAATCTTTGTAATTTTCAAAATCCTGTATGTATGACTTTGAAGTGCTGCCAACCTTTGTTATTAAATGACCTGCTTTTGGACAAGGAGAAGCCAATCTTACAACAAATGCAAGCGTGTGTATGCAAAATTCTGAGAGCAGGATGAAAAATTACTTATTTTTATGGGAAAAGAACATAATCAGGATTGTCACAGTAAGCAGACAGAATGTTACAGAAAACAGTGTGGAAAATCTCTCTGGAAATGAGTATGTATTTAAGTGGCTAAAACTGCTAAAGGTGAAGTAGTAGGATCAATTTCATCAGTACATTGATATTCAGGTATTCTCTGACAGGTTTAATTACAAGAAGAAAATTAAGGGAACTGGTGACAACTAAAAATTCAAAATAAAATTATACCAAGAAAAAAAATCTCTTTATTTGCATACTGTATTCTGTAAAAAAATGCATGGAAATATCAAACATAATTAGTGATTATAAATACAGACTACTTGTCTGTTACATGAAAAAGGAGGAGTTTACTGTTGGGCATATACTACTTACCCACAGATTTACGTGAAACTATTACACCTTCAAATCCTTATAAAATCATTAAAATAGGCATGACTTCTCTTCATGAAAACTAAACACTAAGATTATGAGTGTGTGTGTGTGTGTATGTGTCGATGGTATTAAATACTCCCTGGGAAAGATTAACAGCAACTGTAGATAACAGCCAGTTATTTAGGCTAGTAGTGAAATTCTGTGTGCAAAAAAAAAAAAAAAAATTGGAAAAGAAAAAGAAGGTAGTGTATAATGAAAAGATGTATGTATCAGTTATACTGGTTGAAAGATTGGGGCAAACTGCCCTCAGAAATGGTCTTAAGGATAAAAGAATCTTGGGACAGCAGAAAATCATTATCACTTCTCTCTCTCTCTCTCTTTCTGGTACAGGTACTAATTTACAGTCACTAGTGAATCTAGAATAAAACACAACAATACAGGTACATTTCCTCAAGCAGAATGGGTTCAGTTTGTGTAGAGATGTTAAAAGCTGTAACTAAAAGTTCAATTTCAGTATGCTGAAAGGTTACATTCAAAATACAGGCTTCATGGAAAACTTCGCAGAGCACGAGTGGAGAGTGTCTTGGTTTCCATGTCAGTCTCAGCACACTAATCTACGTCCTGATAAAAGCAGTTCAGACTTTGGTCTCCAGTATCCACTTTAACATTTTTGTACTTGATGTGTATGCTACAGTTTAATATTTAAAAATCAGAAGACAGAATAAAGAGACCAAAATAATAACAAAAGCTTACTTAATAAATACAGCATATCTTAAAAATGCTTACTTAAGACAAAAACACACCGACACTCAATGACCCAATGTTTTTAATACAGAACATCCGGCAATTCTGCACAATAAATAGAAACGTAGGAAAACAATCAATGATTTTCTATCTGTATCAGAAGCTTTAGATGCATTCCAACCAGATGCAGTCAACCAACAATACAATTAATTAAATGCAAAATCGTAATTCCTCAGGCCTAGTAGTCTGAAGGAAAAGGTGGAGGAGAAGAAGAAAAGCAATCTATGTACAAAAACCAGTCACACCTTTTCTAAAACATGTATGTTCAGCAGCACTGTAGGAAAATAATTGCAAAAAAGTTCAGAACCATACAATGGCTCTTGCAACCTTTATGAAGATAACGGAACTTACTTCAACTGTTTTTGGTAATCTCAAGGTGCTTTGCAAAATCTAATTAAACTGTTACCTTGTGAGAATCTCAGTGTCTGGCTTTGATGAGTCAAAGAACATTCTAAGGGAAAGTTGCATGTCTAAGGTCACCACAAATAAGGGACTGATATTAAAAAACCCAATTATCTGCGTATTTTGCAAAGATGCATTACTTCTTCTTCCTATATAATGCAGAAAAACCCTGTTATTCCAAACAGTTACAGGACTAGACCATGATGTAATACTGTCAGACCACAATGAGCTGCTAAGCTTAGATATAGTCTTTATGAAAAAACCTTTTATTTCAAACAATTTTCTCTTTATGTCTTTGGGGTTTTTTTGCAATTTATTCAGAAAAAATAAGACATTACACTTTCAGCTGCTCGGCGAGCACTATATGTATTTGGAAGGAGAAAAACACAGATAATCTTGCATGGTTTAATTGCAGGACCCACTTCATAAATTAATTGTGTAAGATTGACATTTCTCATAAGAATATTTAGCTTAGAACAGAAGTCGTTTTTTTTGCTGAAACTTACTAAGAAATATTTTATTTACAACCATCATTTGTGTAATCTCACCAAAATAAATCCCAAAGTTCAAATGCTTCGGACATTTAACGACTGCATTTCGTGAAATTCTGTCTCTAATTTGAACTTTTTGTGACTGTCTGATGCTGACCAGACTTGGCAAGCACACTGTCTACAAAAAAGCAGAGCATACCAAGTCTAGGGCAACAGAGAGCACCACAATTTGTAGTTCCCATTATTCCAGGAAGAGGACTCACATGTAGCAATGGTACTAGTCTTTCAAATGCTAATTAATTTACCTTCAAATTCTAAGCAGTTGAAAGCTTTGCAATCCTAACAGATTTGAACACAGTGGTTACAATGTTAAATAGGATAATCAGCTGACAGTCATGAGTCTGACTTTGTTAAAAATTTTAGTTTAGCTTTAGCATAATATTTCCATGGCCTTGAATGCCATGGAATTCCCCATTCTCCCAGCTATACACTTGGATGAATTTTGTATCTTTTTGAAGTAATATTAATCTTTGGATGTAGAAGGCATAAAAATATATAGTTCCTGTGATTTAAGTAATGTTTTTATTTTTAAAAAAAGCTTCTACATTCTTTATATTTAAAATATAGGCTTATAAGCAATATTATGCCTATGTATTTCAATGTACAATATAAAACAAGATACTGACCTGTCTTGAAATAGGCTCAATGATCAACAGATTAAAAAAGTATTAAAAAGCTGAAAGGTTTATTTACATAGTATTTGCATGGTGAAAAAAAAAGCAAACTGAGAAGCCTTTCTTTGGTGATTGGGGAAAGACAGTCAGTGTAGAATTCAACCTCTGCAACAGGATTTAATCGTTGAGCTTTGAAGTAAGCGAAATCTGTATATGGCTGGTAAGGGTATACTTAGTCTATGAGCAGGTAAAATGAAGGAATGAACTGTGAGTGCTTGAAATTAATTGTCATGGGCAAATGGTCTCTCATTCAGAAACATTCCTGATAGCTGCTCTTTATTAAGAATTTTAAAAGATCACAATGGATCATATGGATAAAAGGCACACACTGAAAGGGAAAAAAGTAACCTATTTTACTTATACAAGCCAGTTATTTCCTCAAAGTTCATGGTGTAATATTTATGTACTCAAAAGTACATAACAATGAGGGTTTGGTCATTAGGTATATCTCCTCAGCAGTAGTTTAATCACATAAAAATATTAGAATAGCAAAATTTTGGGTGAAGACATTCAACTTAATGGCCCTAATATCCAACTTGGCCCCTGAAAATAGGATTTAAAACCAGTATGTGTAATAACAGCAATCTAACTTCTTATCCAAAGTCACTCTCCAGCATAAAGCACAAACATGTCAAAACTGTATGTGTCATGAAATCACTGGAAGACAAATCCTATAGTAGGATCACATCTTCTGTTATTAAAAACTGCCACACAGTAACTTGTTTTTACTTAAGTCTACTTGTCAGGAAATGCCAGAGTTAGCTATGTGCAAGCTTCCTAGATTAATAAATGAATTTAAATATGCCCCCCACCCCCCAAATGTGCAAAAAGCATTTAGGAGAATACACAATAAGCTGTTGAAATTTTGAATGTGTTTTTCTTCCATTGCATACGCAAAAAACTTCTTCATGCATTTTTCAAAATATTTTCATGTATCAATTGCATAGTTGCAGTTTGATACTCTAAAAATTTCCACAAGTTTGCCTCTGGGACAAAAATATGCAAATACTCAAATAGCAGAAGCAGGATACCAAAAGTGGTTATTTCTGTAGGTACATTATACAGATGTAAGGTACCACAGTGTTTGAGAGAACGATCTTTTCTACAAGGAACTTCTGCATGGGATTAGACCGGCTGGAGAAACAAGGCCCTTATGCTTTACTGTGAGAATGGCACATGGCAGAGGAGCAGACAAGGAAGATTGCTGAGATGCCATTCACTGCTTTCATGTTCTAGGGAGAGTTAGACATCGCCTGAAAGACAGTCAAGCATCAGCCAAAGAAAGCAGTTACCGGTTTGGCTATTAAGTATTTTTTAAATTAATTACATTTTGCAGATTCTGATCGTTGCAGTAAACCAACCATGTAGAAAGCGAGCTACTGCTTGGAGCAGACCATTACAAATGACCTTCAAAAAACTCTGGCTGCTTCTTTAAAGGCAGTGTCAGGAGAAGGAGCACAACAGATTTTAGAATTGCAGTGATTGATTGCTCTAGTTACTGTTGAAAAACCCTTTTAGTTGGAGTACCAATACATATTATGACAACAGAATAGATAAAACTTCCAAATTTAAGCATGCACTGAAATAGAGTTAGCAACTTTATAAAACTAAAGAGAGTGAAAATATGGTTTCCCTACACACAAGAGTAAGGTAATTCAGGCTTGTGTGATATATTTGATCGGAAGAACAGCTGAGACAATGTAAGAAGAATTCAAATTGAAAGTTTTCATCCTCACAGAACTAGTTCTCAACAAGGGGTTGCATTACCTTCAAATTTACTGTGGAAGAACTGTAATAGAACTACTCAAACAACAATACACCTGCTTCAAAGAGATGTATGCAAAACTGACAAATATTCGTGACAAAAAAAATTTGGAGCAGAAGATGTGATTGAGTATGTGAAATTGAATTGTGGCTTAAGGAAGCACATTTGAAGGTTGAATTGATGCCAGGTTCTGGAAATAATGCTGATCAACAGTATGTAAATACAGGAAAGAAAAAAGAAAAATACAGTTTATAACTGCTTCATGACATTATGTTTTTCATGGTTATGAAGCTTCAGATCAAGCTATTTTGTAGTTTCATTGAACTACAAATTACTATTAGGTTTTAACTTTATAAATTACCAAGCCGCTTTCAAACTGCAGAGAATGTATTTATACTTTTCTACATCAGATGTTACATTGACCCTATTTCTGACAGCCTTTTAAGTTCATATTCATCTTAATTCAATATGTTCATGAATATTAATATGAAATTTAATCTCATTTGCCAAATTTAATATATAAGTTGAATAATGTACATTTTTCATGTTTTCCCATTGGAAACCACTGCCAGCCTGCTTGGTATTTTACCAAAACCTTTTAAAAGGAAACTGCTGAAAGATCTATAATGTATGTACAGATTTCTGGGAGTGGTGATAAAGGGGAAAGAATGTTTTTATTTTGTTTTATTTGTTAATTTAAAGTTTAATTTGTTAAATGTTTTTAACTTTGCCCAGAAAAATATTGTCAAGATAATTTGAATGCAGTTTTGATAATACTTATGTGTATTAAGAAAGAGAAATGTGTCCAGAAAACAAAGTTCTTGGGGAAAAAACCCAAACACAACATGTGTATTTTATGACAATTCAGGTTAAAACTGTCAAATTATTTATGGAAGAAATGTAAATTAGAACAAATTAAGATAACGTAAGATATCAAAAAATGTTATTTAAATGGCTGTAATAGTATATAAACCTTTATGTAATTTAAGATTCGCATATGCTCATTCAAATTCACACGTAATTGTTTTATTTTGTTAATCTCACATTAGAAGTATAACTTCATCTGCAATTTCTTTTAATAACTTTTAATGCAGCAGAATATGCCAATCTGGTCTTTAGATCGTTTACATTCTTGTCCCATATATTAAAAAGAAAAGTTACACAGGTAAATTACGTAAAGTGAAAGAACCTTCCAATAGCCTTCTAATATGTAAAATATGATGGGTATAATTCTAGTAGTCCCGAACAAGAGGTGACCACAAATACCTAGGTCTAAGTAATTTAGGATTTTATGGATTAAAACTAACTGTATAAGCTCAACCACAGCCCAAGCAGGAAACAAGTGCAGATGGTGTGCTACTCAGCCCCTAAACCTGTTAGAAAGAGGGTGTTCTACCACAGTGTGTCTTACTCAAGGGATCTATTGGATGGTATATGTGATGCGACTCGAACTACAGAGATGTAAATGTTATTGAATTCTTTCATTCGTTGTCAGAAAGGTTTGTTAATAAATTTTCTACTGTAGGTAGAAATTAGGTATTTTATTCTTTTAAATATTTTAATGATTCATGACCTTGGAAGAACTTAGACATGTGACAAAAGCAATGCTAGGCAGGTGGTGTTATCTCTGTCCGAACAGAATAATAACAGTCAGTCTCTTACTTTATGTCCTGCATTTTCTGGAAGCTAAAGAGAAGCAATTCTGCTTGAATAATGCTCTGTCAATTACTGCTACAAATCAGCATTCTGGGGTCAAAGTTGACAACTTCCAGAAATTAGGGTGGGTAAACAATATGAGAGAAAGCAAAACAGAGAAACAGAAACACAACCATATATAGATTCAGATATGATGACTCACACAACTATCTACATTTTCCCAATTTGTTAGTGTAAAATGGAATTTCTTAATAGGTAACTGTAGAATTAAGTTATGTTAAAATCATAATATTAATCTTTTGAAATAATTACTCAGCATGTATTTATTCTCATCTAAGCTATGAAAGTTTCACTGCAACTGGCCACCAATATATGAGTCCTACAAATAGAGATGTACTTGTATTTTTAACACAAATCTAAGACAAAATGGTAATTGAAACTGAAGCATTTTCAAAAAACACTTATTCAAGTATCTTTGGAAAAACCAGGAAATCGACCTAAGAATGTTAAAGTAATTGATAATATTTGAAAAATATCGTAGCCTAAAAAAGTAATTTGATGGTGCCACAGCAGATTTTTTGAGTTGTTTTTAGATTGGGAGGAAGGATATTTCTGCCATAAAAGTGGCTAAAAACTTTAATCTTCTATAAAAATAAGTTTGAAATTTTCATGCAGTATAAATCTAGAAACACAGATATTGATTTTGAAATGGGGAAATGAAAGAAAAATTAATCTTAGGCCCTCGACTAAAGAAACATGGTCATGCTAAGACTGAAATAGATATAAATCTACCATGAGGGTAATCAAAAAACCCAGCAAATACTAAGAGTAGGATATATTAGAAAAAGACATATAGATCTTAATGCCCAAATTCACAGGGTCAGGTATAAATGACCTCACATATTTAACTATGAGAATGTGCCAAAAAATCCTAGATGTTTGTAAATGTAAAGGTATATGCATATTCAGGTCAAGAAGCAATTAAATAGTGTCCACATTTTTGTGACTACAACTCTTTTGAACATATATTTTTGTAAAAGGAAAAATTAAAAACATTAGGACCAATACTGTGTGGCACTTTCTTTGACTGCAAGTTGAAATAAATCCAACATGACACTTTGCAGTATTTAGCCATGACTTTCATTAACTCAAGAACAATTACTGTGTAACATCTATGCGAAGAATTATCCTTATTTATTGTTTGTTTTATTTTTGCTCATGGGGAAAACTGCTGATTCTCCTTTCTCAACTCTTATTGTTCTTTCACAGCAAGTTTTTAAACACTGACCATACTTTAAATAGTAACCCAAAATAATTAATTTTATTTTATTTTTTAAGAGTTTGCTAGGACAGTTGAAAACAATAGAGTTTTGTTTGAAAAAGCATTAATAACATTAATCAAAGGTTTCTTGAATTTCATTGTAACTCCCTTCCTTTGTGAAGCCATATTTAGTTTACACTTGGGATACATAATTTTTTTGTATTTTTATTAGAAGTATTTGTTGGAACCCCCTCTAGGGAAGAAAAGATATTTATTATAACATTCTGCCCACACTATACAGCATAATGACTCACACATAATTAATGAAAACCACAAAATTAACTCCATACTGGTTTTCAAAACTACATGAAGCTTCAGTACCTGCTAGTTTAAGTACTGAGGAGCTGTAAAGGTAAATAAAATTAATTCCTCAATCCAAGTCACTCAGTTACTCAAATACTACATGAAAATATGGTAAGGCTTACTATAATTTAAGTTGAGGGGTGAGAGATGGTTCTAAATTTTGATTGAACTTTCTTTGTGTTTTTAAAGCTGTTTGGACAGATCTCCTTCACGTGTGATAACTTTCCATTGCTGTACAGTGTATGCTAACAGAAAAGAATACATACAGCTAATTGCTGAGGGGAGATAAAGGCAGGTCCTGCACCCCTAGCAGGTGATCAGCTTTATCTTTTCAGTCTCTTACAGTTGTTACAGATTGCAGCAGCTGCCTTTATTTCATCTGCCAAAGCCATAAACTTTCTTTGGCTGCAGAGCTGATTCATTTGAGTCTAGGTAAAAGTTTGTGGCATTTCAAAGACTAAATATTGTTTCCCATCAATTTCTTATTTCAGCCTGCAGTGTTTTTGAACCTGTCTATGCAGGGCTCAGGAGACTGAAGCAAATTTGAGAGAAGTGAGGCAGCACTCACTGCCACTGAGGGCAACACAGCAGATTTGCTTCCTCTGTTGCCTTAGGCAACTCAGTGGGGCAGGTGGCATTTAACTATGCTTGCAAAAGTTGAGTAAGAAAGAATTCATTGGGGTTTTTCTGGTTATTTTATTATTAAGCATTTGTAGATGGCATTTCAAGCTACCTCCTGTGCAGTCACAGTGCCCCAGAGCAGCCTGGCCCGCAGCAGCTGCAGGGCTGCCTGACCCCGCATCTGGGGACCCCCGCAGAACGGCACCCGCGGCGCTGCTGCTGGACCTCTGACCGCCCAGGACACCGGCATTGCGAACAGCAGGATTTCGCTGTGCAGTTAGGAATAAGTAGCCAAGACCAACGCTGTAATAACACAGAGACGTGGCAAACCTAAGCGAATCTGTGTAAGCATATGCTTCTCGAGCATTTCTTCGCGGACCCGTTCGGACCCGCCCGTGGCCGGGCAGTCACCACTCGCAGCCTTGGCTCTGCTGGACAGGCCGAGGCGGTCTGTGCCTCCCAAGGCCTCCCGGTGGCGGGGGAGCCAGGAGGGAGCGGGGCTCGGGGCTCCCCCAGCTTCCCCGCCGCCTGGCCCGGGAAAGGGCTGCGCTCTCGCTCCGAGCCCGGCCGTGGTGAAGTGACCGCTACGTGCTCGATCCAGGAATTGAGATGATTCCGCTTTCCTGGAAGGAAGGGGAAGACAGTATGTCCCCAGGTCTCGTTGCTCTTCAGTTAACAGGAGTACCAGGGTCTCCTCTGCACGACCACTGCAAAACCAGTTAGGTTTGCTCGTAACTCAGCATAGGATCTGCTGGAGGTGAGAGGGGTCTTAAAAAAGCAGAACAAGGTTCAGCCATTGAAGCTTAAAAACGAGCAAAAGCTTGCATATATGAACTTTTTAAAACTGGCTTCCTCGAGGGTTATGTAAGAGCACTATGTGGTATCATGAAGAGAAATAGAAATGAACTGGAAAATGTAGCAGAGGGAAGGTGTATGCAGTCCTGAAACAGCAGCTGCAGTCTTGAGCAGAGCTCGGGGTCTCCAGAAATGCAATGAGTAAAAGGTGGGGTGGCAAGCAAAGTTTGTCTGTACTATGTAGAAAACAGCTTCTTGGTTGTTGTTTTGGGTTTTTTTCCTTTCATTCACCAGATTTAGCTACTAATACTGTAAAGTTAGCTAAGAATATTTCATTCCTAAGTAATTATAAAATTATTTTAGAAGAGTTTTTTGGTGTATTCACTTCCGCTAAGAATTAAGAAATAGGAATAAACTTTGGAGATACTTTAAATCTTTTGAATGGTTGAATTAATCACTGACTGCTGAATTTTGTGGAACCCTATATGAAACTGGATAGTAATGGGAGCATGACCCAAAACAACATGAGAGTGTTACAACATTCTGGTTTAAAATTAAATGTGGATCAGACTGTGAATTTTGCTAGGGATGACATAATGATAGATGTCCCTCTGAGAATAAACACATTCTAATGTATCTATTAATACATTAATACATTCACAATGTCTATGTTACAGCTGAGAAAAAGCATTTGATTAACAAGTGTGACAAAAGTCTTTTATTTGGATATTAAATTGCCTATTTAAAGCTGTATAAACTTGACAACAAAACTTGAAAGTAAAACTGAGTAAACAAAGAGGTGAATAAATAGGAATATGCATAAAGTAGAAGTGAGAATGGCTACTTCTTCTAAAGCAAAGAGCAACACCTATCAATAAATTTATACTACACCGAGAGGCACTCAGTACAGCAGAAGTCATTTTATGGGAGAAACTTTTTAGGCTTCTTGGTTTTTAGTCATTGAGAAGTGAGTAGAAATATGTGGGGCTTTTTCTAAACTTAAAGTCTTACAAAGTAGATGTTGGAATTCTTTATTGAATGAAATACAAATTCTGTTCAATTTTTACTTTTTTGACATCTTTATCTTATTAGTTATGCCAAATTAATTTTTTTAAAAAGGCTGTTTTCTACCACTTAGTCATAGTTACTACATTCAACTGTTCAAATACAATGGGATTTTGAAATCCTGTATTTGTAGTTTTGCAGAAAGTGGAAGATTTTGTTAGACTTTTACAGCAGATTTGCTCTGCTCTATTAATTTATTATATGTTTCTGAAGTATTCACAAATGGACAATGCCAGAAAAGGGCTGAAATGCCACTTTACATTGACTTCGCAGTCCTTATGTAACTTTCTAATTTTATTTGCAAGTCTAATATAAATTTTTATATACATTTTGAATTAACATGGCTGTCCAATTTAACTTAGGTCTGACTAGAACTGATAAGATGAAGGCCATTATGGTTTGAATAGGTATGGTTGTGTACTTCGTATCCCTAGAGATGATACCTGTTTATGTGATACACAGTCTAATTACTGCATGTGTAATAAGCTAGAGTAAGTTTATGGACATTGATACTCTGTAAAACTGTAATATCAGCATGATCTCTAAGGCAATTTTTATTGTGTGGTAATGTTCAGAATGGAGTTTAATATATAGTGTAGTCAAAATTGGTTTTGACTGTTAATTCCTTTCTGTGACACTCCTAAAGAACCATTGAGCCAAGTTTGTAAAGTGTCATTTGCAGACATTTTTTGCTTTAAAATTACATGTGACTGATTCTAATTCACTTTGGGACCTGATTCTAGAAAAATGAATTGACCAGACTCTGTAAGAATGGAATTTGGTATGTCACTGTGGCCTGCCTTTCAATATAGATTTTAGTATCTGCTGTATGTAAATTAACACTGGGAAGGCACTCTTGCAAGTGATTTCTTTCTCAAATATGCTAATTATTAATTTTTTAATTACTGACAATTTTTTCTCATATCTCCTTTAATATTTTATGCATCAGTTGCCATGGTCAGTAGTCATGATCTGTCAGTACTAGTTTATAATCATCCAAATCCATAAATTCACAGAATATAAATATGATCTAAACAGTAAGAATTCTATTACCACATTTACTGAATTTTAAATTTTACTAATGATATCAAGGTTGTAATTTGTTACAGGAGATGCTGTGCTTACTGTGTGTATCTGTATATCTATATGTGTATATATAGAGATGTTATTTTGGGCTTGTGTATCTGTTGCATGATTGTTTGCAATTATGGTGGAGAGGTCACCTCTCTAAATTTAAAACAATTTATCTAGTATGGCTTGTGTTAAAGTAACTGTAGTGGGTTGACTGTGGCTGGATGCCAGACACCCACCAAGGCCTCTCTATCCCTCCCTTCCTCAGGGGAGAAAAAGTATAGCGAAAGTTTTCTGAGTTGAGATACAGACTGAGAGAGATCACTCATCAAATACTGTCATGGGCAAAACAGGCTACAATTAGAGATATTAATTGAATTTATTACTAAAAAAATCAGAGCAGGATAATAAGAAGTAAAAACAGACCTTAAAAACACCTTCTGCCCAGCCCTCACTCCTTCCTACCTCTACCTCCTCCCCCAGCGATCCAGGGAGAGAGGGAATGGAGGGTCTGGTGAGTTCATCACCTGTTGTTTCTGCCACTGCCCAGGGAGAGGAGTCCTTCCCCTGCTGCAGCGTGGGGTCCCCCCACAGGAGACAGTCCTCCATGAACTCCTCCAACATTGCTCCCACAGGAAACAGTTCTTTGCACATTGCTTCAATGTGGGTCACTCTTCCATGGGGTGCAGTCCCTCAGGCACAGCCTGCTCCAGCCTGGGACCCTCACAGGGTCACAAGTCCTACCAGGGAACCTGCTCCCTGTGGAGGAGTGTGGACCCCTCTCTCCATGGGTCTGCAGGTCCCTGCCAGGAACCTGTTCCAGCACTCCAGGGCTCCCATGGGGTCACAGCCGCCTCTCACAGGCATCCACCTGCTCCAATGTGGGTCTCTTCCAGTGTAACTGTTAATGTTGGGAAGTAGGATGCTATCAACTTACACTGCAAGTTTCTCTGATTCCTGTCCCAGTCACAACTGTCCTTTCTTCTGAGCACTTTTTCTGGAACTGTATTTGACTGGGATTAATTTGTGATACACTAAAAATTACTTGCAATAGAAAGTACACCTTTCTTAGGCTCTATTTCTTTCTATGCTACTGTAAGATCTCAAGCTGAACTGGCTTTATGTAGAGTCATGTCAGTAGAAAATATGAAATAATTAAAGAAGTTAAATATTTTCAATAAATGACCGTAAGTAATTTTCTCTAAGGCAGAGTGTGTATTGACATGCTTTTAATACTCTTTAGAAGAGGAATGAATATTGAAATAGTCCATGGAGTTTAAAAATGTGGATTAATTTTATATAACAATTTTATATGAAGTAATTAAATATTTATGCATAAAAGTTCTGAGAAAAGAAAGGTAAATCATAAACCAAAGTAAATCTTATGAAAAGTGCTTGAACCATTTTCTCAGAGACAATCCAAAAACAGTGTTGGGAGATGTATTCTACCAATCACAATGGAACAACATACCTGAATACAAAACACTGCATATATGCAATCTGTTAATATTCAGCTGTTTGGATTAGAAAAGCTATAGTAATTTTATTGGCAGCAATTACAATGGTCTTGAAGGAAGTTAACATTTAGAAAGCCTTGAGATTTTTACAGAAATTAAGACTATTTTTATAGTTGCAGCTCTATAATTAGCTGAAATGGTCATGGCATTTTCTGGTGTTAATTCTTGAATTACATAGTAGATGCAAGAGAAAGACTAACTACATGGTAAGTCTTAATTCTGTCATATTATGGTTTGAGAATTTATCACTTGGCTCATGTCAGTACTCTATATCACTCTATAGTAGGGGAGGCAGCTACTCAGCACTACTAATACAGAATTTTTTCTGTCTTTGCAAATGGCTGGTCATGCTTTTATTGAATTCAAACTGAATAAATGCAGTTCTCTGTTGGCAGATGGGCTGAAATTTTCTTTGCACAAACTCCAGGTTCTTCATAATATGTTGCCATAGGCACTTCTGTAAAATTATAGTTTAGTTTCAGTGAACTTTGTTCAAAACCTTTTAAATCACTAATTGAAATTTCCTAATTGGTAATCAAAGCGATCTATACTCATATGCTTATAGAAAATTATGATGAAATGGTCATGGTTCATCTGTGACAGATGGATAAGATTTGGGAATATATGACAGATATTTCAAGAATAAAGCAAGCTTAAAAATACAAGTTTGCCTGTATCATATGTAATAGTATGAAGCAGAAACATAAAATTTGGTATTGGTGTCATTTTAAAGCCAGGAATGGTTTTGGTTTCCCAGAGATAATCTCCCTATATCATGCAACTGTTATGAGACACAAAGCCAGCATTTCTAATTACTCTAATTAATTAAATTCCTACTCTGCTTAACCAAAATGCTTAACCTCAGTAGGAAGGAGGAAGTGGATGACGCATTCTACAGGCAGCCAGAAGCAGTTTCAAAGTCACAGGCACTGATTCTTGTGGGGGGCTTTGCCTACTCTTACATCTGCTGGAGAAGCAGCACAGTGAGGCACAGTCCAGGAGGTTCGTGAAAAGCACTGATGACAACTTCCTGTCTCGGGTAGTGGAGGATCCCACAAGGAATGGTGTGCTTATGCTAACAAGCAGAGAAGGCCTCTTTGGAGATGGGAAGGTTGAGGATAGTCTTGGCTGAAGTGGTCATGAGTCTGTGGAGTTCAGTATTGGGTGAGGAGGCAGCAGGGCAACAAGTAAGGTTGCAACCACAGATTTCAGGAGAGCTAACTTTAGTGCCTCTTCAGGGATCTTGTTGGGAGAATCCCATAGGAACAGGCTCTGCAGGGAAGAGGGGTCCAAGAGAGCTGGTTGATATTTGAGGATCCCTTCTTCCAGGCTCAAGAGTGATGCATCCCAATGGGCAAAAAATGGGGGAAAGGGAGCAAAAGACCTGTGTGGATGAATAAAGGATGAAGTCCTGTCATTACTCAAGTGTAAGCAGGAAATACATAGGAGATGGAAGTAGGGTCAGGCCGCTTGGAATGAATGCAGAAACGTTGTCAGAGTAAGCAAAAATGACAAAGGAAAGACAAAAGCCCATCTGGAATTAAATCTGGCCACGGATGTCAAGGACAACAAGAAGAAATATATCAGTAATGAAAGGAAAACTAAGAATGATGTGGAGGATGCTGGTGACAGGACACAGAGAAGGCGTAGCTACTGAATGCCTTCTTTGCATTGGTCTTTACTAACAAGACCAACCCTCAGGAATCTCTGAGCCAGGAGAGCAGGGTAGAGGAATGCTGGAAGGAAGACTCCCTTGGCCAAGAAAGATTGGGTTAGAGAACACCTAGACAAAATTGGCATCCACAAGTTCTGATGGGATGTATCCACAAGTACTGTGAGAGCTGGCAGATGCAATAAGTAGGCTGCTCATGATCATCTTTGTAAGGTTGTGTTGATTAGTAGAGGTTCCTGAGGATTGAAAGAAAGCAGATTTCACCCCAGTCTTCAGAAAGGCAAGAAAGATGACCCAGAGAGTTATCGGAAAGTCCGCCTCATCTCAGTCCTTGGAAAGATGATGGAGCACCTCATTCTGGAGGCCATCTCTATCCTCATGGATGACAAATAGGTGATCACAAATATTCAGCATGGTTTCACTAAAGATTCATGCTTGACCAATCTAATTGCCTTCTATGATGAAACAACTGTCTGGGTGGATGAGGGAAGAGCAGTGGATGTTGTCTACCTTGACTTCAGCAAGGCTTTTGACACTGTCCCTCACGGCATCCTCATAGGCAAACTCAGGAAGTGTGTACTGGATGAGTGGACAGTGAGGTGGATTGAGAACTGGCTGAACAGCAGATCCCGGACGGTTATAACCGGTGGCACAGGGTCTTTTTGTGAGCTTGTCACTAGTGGTGTTCCCCAAGGTTCACTATCGGGTCCAGAATTCTTTACCTTAATTCATTGATTTCTTGGATGAAGGGGAGATGCCTCCTTCGCAAGTTCACTGAGGACACAAAGCTGGGAGGAGTGGCTGATACCCCAGAGTGCTGTGCAGCCCTTCAGAAGGGCCTCGACAGGCTGGAGAGATGGGCAGAGAAGAACTGTCTGAAATTCAACAAAAGCAAGTGCAGGGTCCTGCACCTGGGGAGGAATAACCCCATGGACCAGCACAGGCTGGGGGCTGACCTGCTGGGAAGCAGCTCTGTGGAGAAGGACCTGGGGGTGCTGGTGGACAACAAACTGTCCCTGAGCCAGCAGTGCCCTTGTGGCCAAGAAGGCCAATGGGATCCTGGGCTGCGTTAGGAAGAGCATGGCCAGCAGGGAGGTGATCCTGTCCTTCTACTCAGCCCTGGTGAGGCCTGACCTGGAGTGCTGTGTCCAGTTCTGGGCTCCTTAGTAACAGAGAGACATGGAGCTCCTGGAACAGGTCCAGTGAAGGACTGTGAAGACAACGATGGGACTGGAGCATCTCTTACAAGGAAAGGCTGTGGGAGCTGGGCCTGTTCAGCCTCAAGAAGAGGCCACAGAGAGGGGACCTCATCAATGTTTGTCAGTATCTGAAGGCAGGGTGTCAGAAGATGGATCCAGGCTCTTCTTGGTGGTGCCAAGCAATAGGACAAGAGGCAATGGGCAGAAAGTGATGCACAGGAAGTTCCACCTGAACGCAAGGAAGAACTTCTTTACTGTGTGGGTGACCGAGCACTGGAACAGATTGTCCAGAGAGGGTGTGGGGTCTCCCTCACTGGAGATATTCAATAACTGTCTGGAGACAATCTGTGCCATGTGCTCTAGGATGGCCCTGCTTGAGCAGGGAAGTTGGTTCAGTGTGGACAAATGTATTGCATAATCTATAGTAAAATTGGAAATAAGATTCCCAGTATCTTAGGCTAAAATAATTTGAGCTGTTATGCTTACCTACTCCCAGACTTTTTTAAACTTTTACCACCAGATGGCAATCTAACATAACGGTTTGATCACTGGTGAATGAGGTTTTGAGCATCTGTCCTGAGATACTGTTCTTTCCTCACTTCGTGTTAAGTAGTGCTGAATTTGCTTAGAAAGCCACTGAATTAGGCGTTATAAGCAGTACTGATACTATGCTATGATTTCTGAAAGATTATTTAATACACTTTATGCTTTCATATAGAAATGGCATCAAAGATTTCCTCAGTTTTTAAAAACAAAATAAAAATTTGTGATATATAACAAAGCAGTGACATAGGATAAGCATAAAACCCAGAAAAAGAAATTTTTAAAAGACAGGGAAAAAATGTAGATGAATTTTGGAAATATGTGTAAATAAAATCATTCTCTTTCTAAATTCTCAAAATGGTAATCTTCTGATGAAGTTTTTCCTCAACTTGACCAAGATCCTACATTTTCAACATGAAAATTTAATGCAATTCCTCTAGACTAAATTAAAAAGAAACCCCAAACAAAAACCCCCCAGAAAAACCCAATACCAAAACAAAACGACAACATAAAAAACCCCAGAAGCAAACAAAGAACATTTTCATTGGGTGTTCACAGAAGTAGTTTTTTCTTCAGTGAATGAAATGTTCACCTGTTTAAGTGCCTAACATTCATGAACTGAACAAGGAGCTGACTGCTGAAGATAGACAATATAATGAATTGGAATACTTTTGTGAAGTTTCTGTAAAGAAAACAATTTGTTTGTTTAAATGGCATTTTAAAACCTGTATTTGTGAGTGCTTTTGGTACTTAAGAGGCACATAAAGAATGCAGAGATATGATAGTCTGTTAAGCAGCACCTAACTTTTAGCACTAAGGCCTGTAATTTTCAGTGGAGAGTAAAATTTTGATTCCTCACCCAACAGACTCTTTGGTAGCTGGTATTACCTATACTTTGTAAAATGTCAGCATGCATGTATTACCATTGCAAGTTTTGTAAATGTCTTCTACTTGGTATTTGATTTATCTTTGATTGGAGGTGTTAAGTCAATCTTCATAAAGGTAAAATACACACAGCAAAAGTTGTTTATAGATTGTTCAGATATTCATTTTTTACAGCATGATGATTGTTTATTTTGTTTTGTGATATCCGTCTTATTATTTTATTGCCAGGCTACTGCTACTATAAAAATTCTATCCTACAATCAAGGACTCATGTGAAGAGTCAATCAGCCTTTATCCCTTAGTGAGAGGGGAGAGCTTATGTTGAAAGATAACCAGGGTGCATGCTTGTAATGAAAACTGAAAGGAAGTTTTTCTTAAATTTGATTTGTTGACAAGTTCTTGTGGTAGCTTTAAAATACCGTGAACTCTGTCCAGAGTGTGTTTAGCAGCAAAAGTGCTAAAGAACAATGGGGAAGTCCTAGATAGAAAACACATCTTTAGGAAATGTGGATCTCATTATGGTGTAGTAGGTGAATAGTTTTCTCCTTAAACTTATAGCAGAAAAAAGCTAGGGAACAGAAGTGCTATGCAATGGTTTTGCATTACACTTGACAATTTTAAAAAGAGGAAATCTAACGCAAGTATTTTGCTTATCATGGCAGAATATTGTTTCCCAAAACAATGCATGGTATACTTTGTAAAGTTGAGTATTAAATAGTAGAGGAACTTACAAACAAAAGCCCAAACCTACTGGTTTGACATGAATCAGAATTTCATTTAATCTCTGTTACAATGCTCAAAGTATTCTCAATGTTCCTTTTTTTCATATGCTTTGTCAGTTGTTTAAAAAATGCAAAGAAATATCCTAGCCTGTTGATGTCTGCTTAAAGGAAAAAAAATTAGTAACCTCTCTATCTGCCTTATCTGGATTTGCAGACATAGATATCTATACCTATCTATATTAACTGATATAAGTATATTATTTTACTCTAAATTTTCTCCATTTCATAGAAAGCATTTTAATGGAATACTCCAATATATGAGAAAAACACTTGAAAAGTTATATTTTTCCCCCTTTTCATTTGATTCAGATGGATTAACCTCAGCTTTGCATGTTCAGAACTTACTATCTGGGAATCTTATTGCATCACTGAAACAAAATTTGGCCAGCACATACACTAAATGACATTGATTTCTATTTGTGAAGGAAATACAGGACTTGTGCTTATTTTCTCAGGTTTTTAGGCATTTCTTGCTTATAATCTTTCAAAGTAGTATGCTTGAAAGGTTGTTTCATTTAAGATGTTACAGAAAGGCTGTCCTTACATGTCTAGGTTTTGCCATGCAATATATGTATCAAATCCATTGTGAATATAATGGTTTGGGTTGGAAGGGTCCTTAAAAATCATCTACTTCCAACACCCCTGTCTTCCCCTACTCCAGTCAAGGAAACCTTCCACTAGAATGCAAAATAGAAAAGAATATAAATGTATGGATAAGTGTGTGTCATAGTAGGCCTCACTGCCTACTCTTTTTAGTAAAATCACTGAATGGCATGCTTTGCCTTTGGGCAAATTTTCCCCACTTCTCAGATTTTATTTTTTTTCTGGAATAACAATATTCCATAAGGAAGATCTGTTATGGTATGTTCTTTTTATTGATGAGGAAAGAGATAAAACATCTATCAAAAAATGGCTGGAGTTAAACACCACAAAAAAACCTAAACACAAAAATGGATGTTCAAATGCCAACCATTATCAGTTTTTTGGCACTTCAGAGAAGTATTTTTCTACCACATTGCCTTTGCCTTGCACAAAGCTGTTTTGCTTCCTCACAGCAACCAACAAAAACTGCAGGGTGGGGAAAAGGGAGTGGATGGACTGGCAGGGAGAGGCTGTATGACTATATCAGCTAAAGGCTTCTGAGTTGCTTTTGACCTGAAATTGCCTGTTGCTGAGTAATGTGATTGGCATTATTTTTTGGCTGGATTTTCTCAGGGTAATAAGAGAGAGTGAAATAAAACATTTTTCAAAGAGTTCTGCCTATCAAGGAGAGAAAATCTTGGGCATCTCATTGTCTGGCTTGTGGCTATGCTTATTTTAATTAGTGCAAAATCAGAATATTATTAATTTGGGGGGCAGAAGGGCAGTGTGCATTGGGTGCCATGTCCAGAGGACAGTTGTTTATAAATTATTAGCTGGTGGGCACAGAGTGTGTAGTTTCAGTGTTCAGTGTGCTACACTTGTCCTTGTGACCCCAGAAAAGATATTCTTCCCTTATCATGCCTAAGTAAATCATAATTGTGTTCTTATTGAGAAAAAGACTGTATGCATGTGGTAGTCTGTGAGGGAATGTATCAAGTTAAAGAGGGACTGCGCAAAGTTTGGGTAATTCTTCTCAGGGGTTGAATGTAGGGGTAAGCTGTGGTTGCAATCTTATCACAAGATTCAAGATCATTCAGTGAATTGGCTGGCTAGAGCCTCCTTGGTGCTTTTGTCTGTTTCCTTGTGTCCTTTTTGTTTTCCTTCCTTCACTTAATTAAATTTTGTTCTAGTGTTGATCTATTTTTTCCCTTGATTGTTTGCTCAAATTGAAGTAATAAATAGCAATTTTCATTAATTACCGATTTCTTCAATAATGAACTACAATTTAAAGTTATTTTAAGTTTTATTTTAACATAACTGTGTTTTATGGATTCTGAAGTAAATATGTACCATCCTCTATAAATATTCAGGTGCAGTTCTGAAAAGGTACAGATAAAGCCCTTGAAGTCCTTAGGATTTAGATATAAATACCATGTAATGGGATAGCACAAATAACTACTCCTAGTTGGTTCAGATCATGAAGTCATCTTGGAAATCAGATTTGCAGCTGCTTATGCAGAGAAGCAAGAAATGGAAATTATTGTGAGCAAGCTGAAAATACCTGCTGTCAAAATCAGCTTGTCCTGTGATCATCAGATTTACATCCTTCTGCTGCATAATCATTAGGTTCAGAATTACTGAATTTGATACATTTCAGTGCAAAATTGGCTATCCTGATCTGTGAAAATGGAAGCACAAGCTCTGCTTTTATTAACACTTCACCATTATTGCTGTTCTGCCCAGACAGTATCTGAAGGGGAAAAAATCAACACCTAGTGATGCATATAATGCTTCCTGCAATACCTTAACAGTAGGGGGTTTTGCCTCCAGGGTAGAGAGAAAAGGGAGAGAATTGCTTGCTATGAGCTGGAAAAGCAGCGCAGTTGGCTCTGGCAGTGAGGGGGTTGACTGACAGTCTGCAGTGCAGTGGAGTTAGCTGAGCTCCCTATATGGCTGTGGATTAGCTATATGCTAATACTGATAGGAGAGGAGCAGTACAGAGCGCAGTGAGCTGACGGTGGAGGCGATCAGCCTCAGCAGAGCTGACTCCTCAAGAGCCATGGCTGAAGGGGGTGAAGGAGGGGAAGATGAAATACAGTTCCTACGAACTGTAAGTATCTGCTTTTTATAGGTCATGTAGTACATGATTTTGTGTCTCGTGTCTATTTCTTTCCTGTTGTATTAAAAATAAAGTGTTATTTCTGTGCTGGGCTTTGCCAAATGGCAGAATTGATTTAGTCAGTGGATAAAATAAAGCAAGAATAAGAGCTTTAATAGCATCATGCAGTCTCAGTGTGTTCTTCCCTGAATCTGCTCAATAGCCAGTTTGATATAAGGAGACCTATTTCCGCTGTAATCCCCCTGTGTTTGAAGCGTCCTCGTCAACTTTGTACTTGGGTTTCTAAATGTAGCATGCCAAATATGTGACCTCTGAAACTTCTGTCTGGGTTAGATTTCACTGACATTAACAGAAGCTTTGCAAATAGGAGTGCCTTAAAATGATGAATAAACCAAGCAAGCCCCTGATGACCTCTTCTGATAAACATGCACACAGAATGACACTTGTGTGTAGGGAATACCAACAGATGTTGAAGTCAGGGCTCTGCAGATGTTTGGGGTCTTTTCTCTACTTAAAAGAAGCTTATCTTTAGAGGAGATAAGCATTTCTTTGGGAAGGGGTGTTAATTAGTGAAATATCCTCCACTTGGTGTAATTTTCTATAAAGAGCCCTCACACCATTCTTTCCTAAAGCTTTACACAAATCTAGTATGACAACTAATTTGGACTTTTAAGCAAGTAGTGTACATGCATTAATTTTTGGGAAGAGGATAACATCCTTTTCATGTCTCATCTTGTGTCTCCTTATTTTTACCCTGCATGACTAAGAGTGTGTTGTTGTGTAACTAGCATGGAAAAACTGTTATTAAATGTGTGTATTCCCTCCTCTTTCCATGCCATCTTTACTTTGCATTTATCACAAATAATGTTTCAGAAACAGGCTCCTCTAGAGTTGATTCAACTTTAAAAGGATAAGTCACTAAAATAAAACATGCTAAGTTTCCAAAGTAAGAAATTACAAGATTGATTTGTGAGAGGCTGGGGTAATTTATTTATGGGAAATAAAGGTTGGAGTAAGGTGATGGCTGCTGCTGTAAATTGTTCAGGTGTGATGAAGCATCATTAGCACTTTTAAGCCTCAGAGAATTTAATGGAGGGGGGGGATGGATAACGACAATGAAAAAGCTTTTCCAACATTCCTTCCCTCCACTACACTTTTTAGAGGTACATAGTTAAGCAGATTACTCGGCCTTTAGGGAAAGGTGCTTTAATCCAAGACTGGAGCTTTCAATGAGTATCCTTCATCCTTTCACTTTCTACGATGTTGCCTTGACTGAACAGTCAGTCATCCTCAGTGACAGAGTAAAGCTTTGCCCTTTCATAGGTAGCCTGTGTCTGCTACATGAGATGGCAATTTCTGCTGCTGTGATACACTCTCATGCTAGAGTAACTCTATTGCACTTCTTTCCAATGGTTACAATGAAGTGCTAAAGAGAGGTGTGGGCCAAAAATGGAAATAGCAAAAGGAAGGCTATGCAGAAATGCTCCTTCCGCGTAGTGCTAGGTAATTTTTTACAGGGGAAAGAATGGATGAGGTTTCTGTCTTGGAAGTTCTAGCTACTTCTGCTCTAAACAATCATGTCAGTTACTGCTGTCTCCCCTCCATCATAAAACTTCCTTCACCTTCGTGGGGAAGGGATGAATTGCTGTTTCTTAAAATACTGAGAAAGGAAATATTTATTAGATACTGAGTGCTACAGTAAGATACGCCTTCAGCACTGATTTCTTACAGCTTTTATTGCTGCCTAAACACTGTTTATGCTTACAAACATAAAGTACAGTAGTCCTTAAGAACTCTTCCAGTGAAATTGTTAATCAATTAGGATCTTCTCCAAATCAAAATATTTTCTGTGAATTTAGATTGCTACTGAATGTTTCCAAGGCTTGTGCAGCTGAATCTTCCTTTGAAAATGTTGATATCTGTATTTTTATTTTTGAGTCTTTAGGGAGAAGTTGTCTGGGATGTTTTAGGGTCTTGGGGATAACTCTTGGTGATGTATAAAATAAGATTAGATGTCTTTTGATTCAAAGATATCAACAGTATTTTTTGAAAGAGGAAGAGAATCAATTCTTAGAAGTCTGCTTAAATTATTGTTTGCTATCTTAAAGACAAATGTCCTTCTGTCCTCAATATTTTGTTGGTTATGACTTTTTTTTCTTCCAGATCTAAGTCATTGTTTAGTTTTGTGCCTCACTTTTAGGTTCTCTCCTGCCATAACAGGTCAAGAAGCTTCTTAATGCATGATGATGAAATCTGTATTTGTTTCTGTGGAGCCACAATTCATGGGCATAATTACAAGATTTGATGGAAAACTTTTTACTATCACTTTCTTATATTATATTCCTTATATTTGATTTGTTTGGCAGCAATGGGAATGACAAAGACCTAAAGAACAAATTCCAGAGAGGGTAACAACACTATCATTGTTCTAGTAGTATTATGTCTTCAGTACTCATTTCAAGTATGTCCCAACACTTGTATGAAGGCTTTACATGCAATGACAGCATTTCAAGGAAGGTGTTATTTATACAGCATAATTTCTGTTCTGAATTTTTCCCAGACTTATAAGTTCAGTACGAACAAAAATAAATGTATAAACACACTTTTTTTTCCCTTACACTGCTACCCTGTTGTTGTGTCTTTGTTATGAAGTCTTTGGTGTTTTATTTCTTGTAACAATGCTTGGATTTTTTTATCTATTTTTCTAGTTGATTGCTTCCCTCTGGATTTGGCTCCAGATATTTAGTGTGTTATGTAGGGAAGGAAGAAGCAAAGCCCTTGTTGCATGTGTGTAACATTCAATACTGCTGTGTCTTAGTTTCCCGTTTGTTTAGATGGTTTTCCCCTATTGTTTATTTGTTACCCCTTCCTGAGGTGTGAATATGTGAGAAATCAATGTAGCTGACATTATGCAGCATTAGATGAGAATACATATGGTAACCTGTTGTTTTGACATACTGTGGGATATAGAAAGAACCCTCTTGCCCTTAATGTGAATGAGTGAGTGTAAAGCATTCTCATTTGAGCCTTTCCTAGCTACTGGGAATTTACTGCTATGATAAATTGACAAAGTCCTCTCCTCTCTGGAAATTATTCACAAGTTCCCGCTGCTGCTGACTTAGTCAAATATGAGGTGGTCTCTGTCTTGGAGCAGAGAGCTTTTGCCTTCTTCCATTAGAAATATTGAAATAGTCACTTGCTAACAGTAACTGAGAGCATGGTTGAGGATGGGGGGAGAAGTCCCACGCCTGCCCAAAGCAGTTCAAATGTAATGAAGCATATCAAAATTGTTTGCCATCTTAGAGTCCAAGTGATGGTGGTAACTCTAGTTAATAGGTCTATTTGATATTTTTCCTGAAAGCCATCATATTAATGAAAGAGTTTCCCCTTATTTTAATAGAAATACCCTTTTTTTTTTTTTTGAGATGGTACATTAGTCAAGAAAGTTCTGCCTCATTTTCTGTATGTCTAAATAGTGTTTGTGCTGGTGTGTCTGGACATAAGTGTACATACGCCTCTGTGCATGAGGATATGTTAGTCTTTTCCCAGCTGGTTACAAGTCCTTAATTTCTGTGAGTGACAAAGGCCTTAGCAATTGATTCTTCTTTAACTTTTGTTCTTTTACCAGCTTCTCTCAAAGACTTAACTTTAAGTGTTCTGATAAACCTCTCCAATCACTATCTAAAAATTTCCACATAGGACTGGGAAACTGTTTTCTTCCATAGAATGAGTGTAGTTCTATCTGTTACACTTAAATAGTAAAATATTGTTGTTACAAAGACCCAGAAGAGAGTATTTGCTTTTTTTTTTTTTTCTTTCCAAGATCTAGTACATGTATGTAAATTTGCACAATGAGTTTACAGATATTTTTGGGTTTATTTTTGTATTGAGTTGCTGCTCAGAATCAAGACAATTGAGTGGCTCATACACATATTTTTTTGTGGATACACATTCTTATCTGTATTTCTTGAAAATGAGGTCTTCTACTGTTTAGATGTTACAAAGGAGACGGGCAGTAATCTCAGTTTTACAGAACGAACTGTCAGGTATAGTGTGAATTAGATTTTATTTTTTTTCCTAATCATTTACACTGCTGCCAAATATAAATACAAAAAGTGCTTTTTAAAAACTCTTAAAAGAGTTGTACTAAATAATTTCAGTCTATCAGGGATTAGTGTGGCATAAAACCAGTTCTCCTTTAGATGCTTCTAATATATGTTGTTTCATCAAATCTGTGTTCCTAGTGATGTATCTCTAGTGACATAACAAAGAGCATATGAAGTGGAGATATGAAAATAATTTTTCCTTAATAGTCCAACTTTATATATGATAGTTATGCTACTAACTGCATGCTGATATTCTGTATCACAGATCTCTGTGGCTTGATTCAGTAAAGTAAAGATATATCTTATAAATACTGACGAGACCAATATTTGTAAACAAATATATTGGACAAATGTCCAAATACAAGACAGTAATGGAAGACATTTCTAGGGAGAAGTCTTTAGTAGTGGTTAATTAAAAACTGAGAAAATTTGGAATTTGATCTCAGTGAGTTGTGCATTAATTTGAAGAAAAGTATAGAAAGGATAAGAAATGCCTTAAGATCAAATCAGTGGAATTCCTTAAGAATGCCTAAAGATCAAAACAGTGGAAGCCCTTTTTAAGGGACCTGGCACAGATTCTGTGAGCTTTTTGAACAGCTGCGTGTATTCCATTGCATTGTTTTGAAATTAATTAGAACATTTTGTCTATTTTCACTGAAATGCACTGCAATTCATGGTACAACAGTTCATTAGTCAGTCAAGTCCTTTCAAAAAAACAGTAAAAATAAAAAATAATGTTACATAAAACTTGAATTGCTTCCAAGAGTTGGTGTGTATTAGGAGTTCAGATATTTTTGAGTTAAATATTTTTGTACCTGTTCATCTATTCATCTCTGTGCATTAAATCTTCCCCTTCTGATCCTGTTGCTGCTGTTGTACAGTTGTGTAGCAGTCCATACTTGTCTTTTAAGTCATACAACAAAAATTGTCAACAAAAAAACCCAAAAACTATATCATGTTTCTTTCTCTCCCTCTAAAAAGGGTCTTTTAAATAGATTTAGTTTTGCTTCTAAAACTTCAGGCTGTCACCCATATAAATACTTGCAACCACTCTTTTTATTTTCCTTCATTTTCTACCATGGAAATCATACTTAATGTTGTAAATTTATCCTGAGTTATGTTTCTAAGAACTTGTAGTGTCCTTCTTTGTAAATAATGTTGCTCAGTTTATTTTCTCTCATTCAACTCCTGCTTTTACTACCTGCATGTGTTCTCAACTTTGTGAATATTTTTGTCCAGTTTGTCACTATAGGCAAAACTGCTCATGCTCATTCTTTGCTTAGGACTATTTTCCTGCTGAAAGTAGGATCATATTATAGAGCAGATTTAGAATATGACAAAGTTTCCTGTGCATCATATGCTGTGATATGCTGTGTTTATTTTTCATTAAATTAATAGTAAATCTTGTGCAATTAGTAGCAACCTCTTTTCAAGGCAGAATTTTAAGCAAATGCTCTACCATAGTATAAAGACAACATTCATGGCTTCAGACTGTAGTGTGTCTTTTTTTTAAGCCCCAAACATATTGGAATCGTTGCTTGATATCTATATCAGCCTTTCAATTAATCTGTAATAATTTCTCTTTTGGAGTGAAATAAATTTAAATGTGTATTTTAGGCTCCTGGCATGAAATAGTTCTTTGCACCATGTTTAGATGGAAGCAGAAACACTTCAGTAGTTTGGTATGCTTAATTTAATGAAAGTTGCTTGAAGTTTATAAAAAACCAAACTGATTCTAAATACTCTGGGAAAAATGCATTTTCTGGTGATGATGTATTAGAAGACTACATCAGGTAAAGGGGAGCAGAAAGATGAAAAGGCAAGTAGAGCTTTTGAAGATAAAACAGTGAACAATGAAGACTTGCATCATGATTAATCAGAGGTGAAGGCTGACTTCTTTCTATCAAATTGAAGGTAGTTGAGGTAGGAACACACTTCAAAAAGGTCCTGACATTGCTCTTGAGATGGTACATTGTTTGGTTGGTTTCCTTGAGACATTTCTTATGTTTTATTTAGCATGGATCTATAGAATAGACAGTTTTTCTCTACAAGGATGTAGATCAGTAAAGTTCAGAGATGCATTGTAAAACAATATATAATCATAGTACCTGTATATATGATATATGTATATATATATCATCTTGTATCATATCATATCATATATCATCATATCCTATCATATCTATGGGATATATGTAATTATATGGAATGAGTTGTACTTTAACAAGCTGCTTCATATTAGACCAGCGTACATCAGTTAAAATCAAAACAACATTATACTACCTGAACTCAGCATCATGGTTTTCTACTGTTTCTTTCTACAGCATAAATTTTAAAAATGCCATTTCAAAAATGAATCAGTGCATATACTACAATATTACAACTCCAGGATACTGCTAGAAAATACTTGGGAGATTGAACATAGTCATGATAGATTTAGCTTTAAGGATAGAGCTACCTAACTCCTTGTTAGTTTCTTTTCCTTTTTTTTTTTTTCCCAGTTACATTTCTGGGGGTATTTGGTGTCGATACAGTTCTGCTGAAATAGCATCAAATTTGTTACAGTCAAGCAAAACTCTTCAATCTTGCCTTAGAATTTTAGTGAGTGTAAAGCCTTTTGATAGGACTTGTGACCATGCAATAATCCTAAATTAATACCCAAGCATGTATTTCCCTATTTCTGCCTAGCCACACTGGTGGTTGCTGTGGGATTTCTCTTCTGTTCATGCTCTGCTTTTTGATGTCTAAATGGGAATTAATATCTTCAGTAATAAATAATGAATTTGTTAGTGATATGCATTTTTATAGAATGCAGCAAGTAGGTTTTCTGTTCTCTAATCCCATGCCATACTAACTGAATATCAAAATCCAGCAGTGAATATTGCCTCTTCTCAGTTCCCATGGCAGTGCTGTGACCACATAGCCAAACGCTGCCAGGTGCATTAGCTACACATTCCAAAAATTAAAACAGATTTGCTGGCATGGAGGAGATGAAAAATAAAATTGGCTTGCAGCTATTTTGAAGATATGGAATTCAATAACAGGACACTAGCTAAAAGTCATGTGTCTCTTGACTTCATACACAAAATGCACATTTTCAGAAATGGCTCATAATAACAGTCCAGATATATAATAAGCACAGACCTCTGTAGACAGTAAAATTATCATCTCAATTAAAAAAAAAAAATGGTTGGTAGCATAAATACACTTTAGAAGAATCAGAAAGAAAACATGAGCTATAAATATATGCCTCGAAGAGTATTTTGGTTATTTTCTCAATATAGAAGTTTTAAATTTATATTCTGTCTTTAATGTCATGACAACATCACCAGACCATTCCTTTTGTCTATAACTTAGTAGGATACAGTGGTTTTGGTACTGGAAGATCTAATGTTGTGCACCAGATATTACTTAAAGAGAATGTATGTTCTAATTTCAGCAGATATTTTCCACCTAAATACTTGATCTGCTTGGGAAACTTTTGGAAACATGTTTTCTGAAAATTACAGTAATCTTCTGAAGTGGAATTGGCAAATATGGATGTGACACCTCAGGGTGCACCTAAAGTAGTTCAAAATTGGGATATGCATTGGAATTATAACAGCCTACAGGGAAGTTGATTTCATTCCCCATCCCCCCCAGATCTGCTTTTGGTTGTGTCTCAGCATGATGCACACAAAGCTGTTGATTGCCAGTCACTGCACACCTGCTGTCAGTCAACTCTCAGTCTCCACAGACGTGGTTCAGCTGTAAGTAGGAGCTGATGACCGGTCTGTAACCACCCTTTTCCAGTTCCCTCTTCTGGCACATCACATCCATGGAGATGAGTGTCAGCTACTGTCAGCAGAAGTAACAGCAGAGACATCAGCAACGTAAGGTGAAAGATTCAGTAGTAACATCAGGTTTGTTCCTTCTACTGGGCTTTTATCCAAATAAGCAAGTGCTAGTTCCTCTGTGAGCTGAGTAGTCAGCACACGCCTGAGCTGTTTTTAGTCCACAGCAAACATCTCTGTCAATCCTGAATATTTCAGCTACTTCAGCACTCAACCATGTTCTCTAATACCTTATACCAGAAAACCGACTTCCCTTGATGCAATCGCAACAATTTGAAATCTCTTCAGTAACTAAGTAATGCAGAAGAACTGCAACATAAATTAAACCTTTTAAAATTACTTGTACAAAAAATAAAATTTTGACTTGCAAATTGAAACATCTTTTTAACAGAAGATGCAGAATTAATTTACAGCACTGGAAGTTTAACATGCTTTCAAACTACATCAGCAGTACCACGTGCAAATGGGAGTACAAGGATCATCAAGCTTAGAATATATACTAGTACTAATGTCACAGATGATTCACCAGAATGCTAAAGGCCAAATGACTCCCATTTCCCAAGACTCCGGCTGATGTTCATGGGCTTCACTGCCTCATCTTTTCTGTATATGGAAAATTTTCAGAAGACCTATACACCTGATACATGTTAAAGATACTTAATGTCAGTAGTTTGTATAATTCGGAAGCTGTTAAAGAATGTATAGAAATATTGATACAATTAGTTAACATTTTGACTAAAAAAAATTACCCCCCCCAACTGTCAGTATTAAATCCAATTTACCATCATAACTCTCTTCTCAAGTGCATATCCATTTCTGTTGCACTTTTCAAGAGACCAAAATCAATAGGCCTTATAGTTTCTATGTGGCCAAAGCTGGGAAAGGTAGAGTTTAGAATTTGGAATACCTCAGTCTGATCATGTATATCATGCTTGCATTTGTAGTTACAAGGTAACCTCTTTGTGAAGAACATTCATAGGACAAAAGACTCTTTGCTGCATTCATATTGACTAACTGCTAATAGGGATTAATAAGATGTGATTTTCTGATTTGTCTGCGGAAAGTTAATAGTGATTGTGTGCCAAACTTTCACTCAAATCTTTGCATTTTTTCATTTTATGAGCTACTTTGATATATTAGAATTAATAAAGAGTGAGTTTTTTTAAATGCATAGGAAAACATTAACATTCTAATTTGCAGGCACTAAACCTCTTCTTTAAGAGCTGTGAGTTGCTCCTTGCTTGCTTTCCTAGTAAAGTTTTGCAGATCTCTTGGAAAACTTTGTTTAATTACTTTGTTACTATTTTCTAAGTTGTTAGACAGTAACAAATTTCCTCAAAGAGGAAGAAAAGAAGCATATCACCTGCATTTAAAATATATTCATATGAATATATATTGATAATGTTAAAAAAATTCTTTATTAAGGAAAAGAACTTTATCAGAAGGGAAAATGTTTTTCTTACTAAGACTTTTGTTCATTTTTTGATTTGAAAAGCCACAATTTGATGACTCGTTGTGAATGGCCTAGCTAGCCCAACTGCAGATGAGTTACAGAAGCTGTTGTTAATGACCTTTTACGGCTGACCAGAGTATAGGTGCTGTTTCTTGTCATAGTTGAGATTTGCTTGTCACAAGCAATAAGCTGTAATGTATCCACTGCCTTGCCACTGAAAAACACCAACTTTGAGAGAAGCTGAGCGAGGAAGTACGGACTTTCTGTGATTTATTTGAAATTCAGGAAGCTTGGTGGTATGTGGAAGATTATAGATTCATTCAGAGCATGTAAATTGAATTTCATGATGGAAGTTTGTTTTTGTTAGAAAGACCCATTTTGTTCTACCAGGGATCTTCCCAAGCCAGCTTCTCTCAAGGTTGACCTTAGGCTTAAATAACATCACTGACGAAATAAGGGCCTGTTTATAAAGCTTAACTTGCCAATTAGAGTGGTAATATGACCTTTCTTACCCTTGCCAATATGAAGGCCATTTAGAATCATAAATCACAACATTCTAAAGGGTGAAATGTGTTCACCACAATGCAAAAAATGGAGGGGGAGGAGAAATCTGCAAGGAAAAAAAAAAAAAGAGGTGATATTCTGTTAAAGATAGTCCAGGACATCTGTAGCATATTTCTAGTGCTATTTAGAAAATTAATCACATTATTACATAGTTCTATGATGTGTTCATGCAATTTAACTATATCCTGATTAATTTACTAATTTTGTTTTTTTTTATGTCTGTGTCTCTTTCCTTTGTTTTTCTTAAACAAGACAGAGAGCCAATGGAGTTGGTAACACGGGAGTTGATGGAAGATTATCCTGACCTCAGGCTACTTCCAGGCAACTTCAGTTAACAATATCCATTCTCTTTATTTCTGTGCATCCCTTAAATCTCCAGCACTGCTGCTGTAGGAAAACAACCTATCAGCTAGCTGTGTAATGTAGGTATATTAGAACACCAGAACCAGATACCAGCTTCTATGTACTCTGTTTTCTCTTTCTATCATTTCTTAAGCCAGGGGTTTTCACAGCAAACTGGTGCTTGCAGTTGTTACAATAGAAGTCACAGAGCTATTCCTCTTAAGTGCAGCTGCAGAGGACAGAGGCAAAGACACAGTTATTATTTTCAAGAAACTAGGAATAGGCCATTAGGAAGAAGTTCTTCACAGAAGGTGTGATGAGGCATTGGAATGAGCTGCCCAGGGAGGTGGCGGAGTCACCATCCCTGTAGGTGTTAACGGAAAGATTGGATTTGGCACTTGGTGCCAGGGTCTGGTTGACAAGGTGGTGTTTGGTCATAGATTGGACTCAATGATCTCAAAGGTCTCTTCCAACCTAGTTGATTCTGTGATTCTGTAATATTGTATAAACATAGCAAAAATAGTGAGCTTTTAGCAGTGCTGAGTTAGCTCCCATCTGACCATGCCACCATGCAGGTGTAGTCTTCTTTGATTGAGGTGGCATCTCAAAAATAACTTAAACCTCCTTTTGTTCCAGCAAAGATTTATGTGGTCAGGATTCTTGGTACACGTGACCATTGTTTGGGTTTTTTAAGGTTGTTTGTTTGATTATAGGATAATTGCATATTGATTTGTAAGCATTTGGGGGGTGGGGGACATATGCAAAATAAAGAGTTATAATATCTGCAGAAATGCTATCTTAGACAGTGTTGGGCAATACTCTTCTGTCCTAAAATAGAGGTCTGAAGCAATGGCAACACCTGCTTCTTCCCAAGTACTTCTTCTCCTGTTACAATATTCTATATGCATATTCACTCTGGTTACTTTCTGTCTAGTACATACATAGTTTGCTCTTTTTTTACTCCTGTGACTATTAGTTGTGCTTGAATCATTGGCTGCAGGTCTTGTCTTCAGCTATTTACAAGTCAGCGTAACGTCCATATGTAGAGCTTGATAAAATGTTGTAGCTGTAAGTAAGAGTCAGTCATTGGTAGTCATGTGGTGAGAGTGTACTGTTGCTAAATAATAATTGGGAGGTAAATGTTCTAAATGTGAGAGCCTGTAGATGCATAAAGGGAGATCTACTGCATCTGTGGTTCAATTAAAAAAAAAACAATTAGACATTTAATTTTATGCCTTTTATATTAAGATTTGACTCAGCATTATAGAAGTAGAAAAACCACTCCTTATCACTTCAGTCCAGTGATCTAACGATGGCCAAATTTGAAAGAATTATCTTAAACCATCTCAAGTGAGCCATGATTAAAACCCATATTTTAGCATAATTAATGTGCTTTGAAGGACTTTCTTTATGTTTGCAGCCGTTATTCAGACTGTGGTATTAATACAAGTAAGCAAAATAGTACCTCTTATGTGACACAAATATATAGACTATCTGGGCAAGAAACTTTTTAGTTTTGGATTTTTTTAAAATATTTGAGCAGTTTTGATTTTGATTCTGTTGCACCCAGATAAAGGCTAGGATCTAATTGTGTACAAACACAAGAAAACAGGGCATTCTCTGACAAAAAGAGCTTACCTTAATGTGTGGATGGACAGGCTGCAGATGAGTACACAAGGAAAGTATGGTCAGTATGGATAGGAGTCATAACACATTTGAAATGTTACATTACGAAATGAAGGGTTAAATAAAAGTTAAATGCAACAGGTGAAACCGCAAGAATAAATGAACAAACAAAAACCCAAACAAATCAGAAAATGCTAGTGGGTTACCTCTGCAGGGAATTACCCTCTGTGGGAGCTGATAGATGATTGCCCAACCAAAATTGAAAACCAACCCCTAACTTGAATGTTTTGTAGATGGACGTTTGTGATTGGTACCACAAACTTTACAGAAATGGAATTTGCTTGATTGAAGGGATGGCAACTAAAGGAAGTGTTGCAAAATGTGGAATATTCCCTTAAGAAAGGATGTTCTTTGATGTTTGATCTTTGTATACTTTCAAGCCTAATCATCAAGAAGGGAGATTTAATCCATGAAACAGAGAGTAGCTAACAAGCAAGTTCTAAGTGATGCCCATGAGTTAGAAACACAAATTACTTGTTGGTAGAATTGCCGTGTTAAGGTACAGAGCTGGACATGCTTCAGCAATCTCAGACCTAGTGGGAGGCTAGGGAAGTAGGATGCCCACTGAAGGTGGACACAAAGAGTGCAGAATTTATAGACCATCTGGCAGAGCTCCCAAAATAAGGAAGAAACCAATGAACACAACTCAGCAACTGTGCTGAAATCAGCTCCAACTGCCTAAAAGGTCATTCTGGCAGGGGGAGATTGTGACCACTGGAACAAGAAACCCACCAACTCAAAAGAAGAGAAAGCCTGAGCATGTGGAGTAATCAGCATGGGAAATGAGAGAATCATTAACCAATAATTAATAAGAGAATTATGCAACTTGCAGCAAACTAATTCCATAGTTTGCTTATATGTACAAATAGTAAAAATTTTTGATGGTTGCTGTGCTTGATTTGTGGAGTATCACCAGACACCCAGGCTTGCACAGCTCTGAAATAAATAATCAATGTCTCTCTCAAGTGTGTAATTCTTGGCTTGTTGAGTATCGGGAAATGAATTTGATTTTTGAGGACAACAGAAGGATAAGTTGTAAAAGATAAAATTATTTAATGGGATAGGAAGGAAAAGACTAAGATAAAATTATCCCACAGAGATGGATTTTTTTTTTGTTTGACAAGAAGGTTAGTAATATCATAGTGATAATAAAAAAAGAAAGTATGGAGATAGAGTTGACTAGGGAGAAAGAGAATCTTTATATCGTCACTGTGAGTACACATTAGTAGTGAATGTTCTCAAGGAGAGACTGACACACCAGTTCATATCCATTTCCCCTTTAGCTCTACTTGAGGGTATAAAAAAGAGAGTGAGAACAACTGTCCTTCTGTCTCTTGTTGTTTGAGGTCATAAAAAAAAAATCAAGGAATTATAAGAAACGGCAGGCTTTTTATTAATTTTGATATGCATGACTTGTCAGAATTGTGGGTCTTACCAGGAATTTGCTTGGTCTTAATGGAAAATTGGAAGTAGTTAGGTATTTTTCTTTTTCAACTTCAGAGGAGAATCTACATTCAGTAATAAGCAAGGCTGCATTTTCTTAAATATGGAAGGAATACAACAAACAGATGAAGATATTTTGCTGATAACACTGAAATTTCTCTGTCTTTAATTCTCAAAGGCCATCTTCATAGGTTCTTCTTCAGACTTATTAAGTCACTGAGACTTTCCAGTCTTTTTGTTCACCTTATTTTTACTACATAGCATCCATCTGAACTATCTTTGCTCAGATTAGTCTTGCATTTGCTTTCAGTTAATGTGGAAACATTTTTTTATGTATCATGAGAACAGAGGACTGGGAAGAACTTTTTGAGTCATGGAATCCATTTTGAACTGAAGTTCAATTTTAGAGCTAATTATAGCTTTTCTCCTGCTGCTTTTGTCAAGGTACCAATCCACTGATCTAGTATTTTTCTTTCAGTTTTTCAGCTTATATATTTTTATATATTTACAGATTTTTTTGTGTATCCCAACTGTAATTTATTAGTATATTTATAAAGAAGAATTCTATTCCCTCTCCAGTTTGTCTTTTCTGGAATAAGTAAACTGAGTTTGTTTAGCTTACTGTCATATGACTGGTTGTTTGGTTTCCTTACAATTTTGTTTTCTCTTGTTTATACTCCTTCTGTCTCACTCTCCTTTAAACATTGGTGACAACCACTTCTTGGACATTAACATAGTAAATTCCTCTTTTTTGGCCAGGACTTGCTCACCTTCATAGCAAGGCCATATTGACATATATTAAAGAATATAAATTCAACTAGACACCAACCTAGAAAAAGAAGACAAGCTATGTATCTAAACCTCTTCTGAAGGCTGCAAATTCTCTGATTATGTTAGTAAATGAAATAGCCAGAGTCGATTCTCTAGCCTTGAGACAAAGTGGAATTATACAGCTTATGTGCATACAGCTAAACTAATTCCCCAGGGTATTAGCTGTACTGCCTATTGGATCAGCCCCTGACCTGCCAAGGTATTTTTTGGCAAGATTCTGGTCGGTACAGGGCAGTGTATTTCCTAGGTTCATGCTGAGTATGGTCTTCTGTCATGTGCAATCTCTCTGTACTGTCTAAGAGAAACTGGTGAAATGTCAGGTGCTCCAGTAGTCACTAGTCTTTATTTACACTGGCATCAGTTAGAGAGGACTGTAATACTGCTTTTGATGCTTTTAAGAGTATTTTGTTTTTCAGTATCACATTTTAGTTTTGAAGGAAATTTAATTTTAATTCAGAAAGAAGTAGTTCCAGAAATATTCTTTCTCTTTGTAGCATCATAGGAAAAAACCATGGAATCATCAAGGTTGAGAAACACCCTTAAGACTGAGTCTAGATGTTAAGTTAGAACAGCTGTGTTCATCACTAAACCATGTTCCATGTATGAATCTTCTAAATACATCCAGGGATGGTGTCACAACCACTTCCACGGGCAGCATATCTCAATGCTTGACGAACCTTTCAGTGAAGAAATTCTTCCCGATATCCAATCTAAACCTGTATTGGTGCATCTTGAGGCCATTTCCTCTTGCCCTGTTGCTTGCTTCTTGGGAGAAGAGACTGATTCCCACCCCAACCTCCTTTCAAGGAGCTGCAGAGGGTAATAAGGTCTCATCTGAACCTCTTTTTCTCCAGGCTAAACAACCCCAGCTCCCTCAGCCACACCTGTAGTCCTTTCACCACCTTTTTGCCCTTCTCTGGAAATGCTCCAACACCTCAGTATCTTTCTTGCAGTGAGAGGCTTAAAACTGAACACAGTATTCAAGGTGCAGGCTCACCAGTGCCAAGTACAGGGTGAGGATCCTGCTGGCCACACTATTTCTGATACAAGTCAGGATGCCATTGACTGTGTTGGCTGTCTGAGCACACTGTCAGATCATGTTCAGACAGCTGCTGACCAACTCCCCCAGGTCCTTTTCCACAGGCAGCTTTCCAGCCACTCTTCCCCAAGCAGTTTGTTAACAGATTATGTGTTACCACTGTACCGACTTAGCTGTTCTAACAGTATTTGCTCACCCAGCTTAATGTTGTATAAGGTAGAGGACTTTATCAGAAGTGTGCCCTCTGAGACAGAATCAGCCAGAGAAAGAGTCCTTAGTGCTGAGTCAGAAGGAAGAATTTAGGAATAGCACTGTAGTTGTCTGTAAGCCAAAACTCTCTAAATCAGGCTTACAGTCACAGCTGGATTTCTGTTCACGGAGAGAACTATCCTTGAGTAGCAGGAATGGCATTCCTGATCATCGAGTTTATGAAGAATAAAGTGTGATAGCCCTAATGTTAATTGACTTCTGTTCAGGAAACCCATGGTGAAAACTTGTATCCAAGCTAGAACATGCAATCAGTGTGCATTAGAGTAGAACTAGAGCTAACTGCTATTCTTCAACAGATAATAGAATAGTTTATTTTAAAAATTCCTTAAAAAACTTGACTATGTCTTCATTACCATGGCTTTAGAGCTAGAAAATCCTCTTTTCTTGGAGTATGCATTAATTAGGTCTGAGACAAAATACAAACATATTCACAAAAGTCAGTGTCATGCCCAGCTACTGAGAGGCAATTTTTATAGCAGTAATTCTCTCAGGCATGGGATCCCTTTTATATTTTCAAGTTCAAGAGTAGAAATACAGTTCCTACAAAGAAGGGGAAAGATTGAAGTCAGCATTGTTTTGTATTTTTTATTGTTTGGTTGTTGTTGGGGTCTTTTTACATTCACAGTTAAACCAAGCCCCCCAATTCACTTGGAACCTTTGTTGATAATAAGGAGGTGCTTTAATATAGTGAAGTCTTCCATTGCCCAAGAAACTTATCTGCACTTCTCAGTCAAAGATTTTTATATTAGAAAGGCTATGGCTGAAATAGTCAGTAAAAGCCTATAAAAATCCCTCCCTTGAGCTTCCACTTGCAGGTAGAATTTAAGTGACCTAATAAAGCCTGAAAGTGGTGCAGTGTCATTTATTTGTCTGCCTGTGTGCTTCCAACAAATGTTTCAAAATGCTGTAATTTTTTTCTGTGGGAGTCTTAGCTCCATGGTAACCATATCCAGTTTAACGCTTTAGGAATCTTTTCACTGTAGAGAAATCTTCTCATCTAATGATTAAATCTGCTCCAGTCTCCTTTTGATGGTCTTCCTTTCATTCCTAACTTCCCCCAAGCAAGGTTTTGTTAAGTGTGGATGCAACTGATCCTCTGGTGTAGGATGACATCACTGCAGAAAAATTGTTCATGTTTTCCTCACGAACAAGAAGAGTAATACAAGGTTAGGACAAAGTAATATTGAGATGATGAGTCAGACTGTAGTCTCACAATTTGCAGGTACAGTACCATTGCCACGTTTGAAGTTCAGGATGTGGGAAACAAAGTATTATGAGTATAGAAATACTTTTGCATGAATTGGTGGTGAAATAATTGTGACCTTTAGAAAAGAAACAGTTCTGTGACAGAGATGCCCTGTAAGTTACATAGGAGTGCCCATTCTCTTTATTCGCATAAGATAAATTTTGAAGGGAAAAGGTGACAAATTCTTATGAATCATATTGAATTAAAAGTCTCACTTTCAGAAAGAATAAAACACACTAGAGAATACAGGTTTTCTAATAAGAAATGTACAAGGGTTTTGTAAGGAATTCTGCACTCCACCCTAGTAGAAGAGTTATAAAGTAACCTCTGTATGTTTGAAGATTTAGGAGGAAGTTTCCAGAGCAGTTTTAAGATAACTGACTTATTCAGATTTGCATGGTAATTTGTGGTGTGTACAAGGAGGGGGAAGGTTGTAAATATTTATGACTTTCCTCAAAGCAACAGTGTTCATTTTAAACCACAGTGACATACTAGAAGCTAGACCACTGATTTGACTGCTTCTGAAATAATTTGATCCAAAACCTAATGATATATATTTGTGTGGATATCAGTTATTTGCAGTGAGCTGTCTATGTATAACCAGGGAAACACACCTAATGATGAAGTCAAATGTCTGGTGCATGCTGAATGTAGATTTTATTGCTTTTCTTTCTATATATCTGTTCTCTCTTAAACAGAAATCAAGTGTTGGCAGTCTAAGAGGACATTAAATTAATCTCATATTAGTCCTTCTGGTTACACTTCCATTTGACTTCCACTGTATTTTTACTTAGTCATTATAATGAAGGCATACTGAAATCCTGGCAACTTGCCTGAGACCTTAACATCCCTCTGTGTTGAAATAAACCGTATGCTACTGTTCCATAGGAGTCACAATAGACAGTATATTTTTTTGTTGTACTTGTTATTCAGAATTACTTTTTTCTTGTTATTCGAAGACATAGCTATAAAAAACAGGCACAGCTTGAAAAGTGCACACATTTCATTATAAGTGAAATAGTTTTGTTTTTTGCTTGCATCGCCAGTCTTTAATGGTACTACATGTAGTACTCCTGATACCGCATCTTTAAAATATGTCCCACTTCTGTTTACCTGGGTCTTACTATTTACACAAAAAACTATTTCTCTGAATTATTGGTTGTCTTTGCCTCATGTTGCTTAGAAAATACTCAGAGAGTATGAATCTCCCTCCTAGTTAAAACTCTACGTTAGGAAAACGCAAGATTCTATGCCCCCTAGAACTGTGCACCAACAATTTGCTAGTGAAGGGAAATCGATTACAAGTCTGCCAGACAAACTGCATGAACTGGTGGGCAGAATAGGAGTCTCCACTCTCTTCTGAGCACATTTGAGGGAAGTTGTGGTTGCAGTCCCAGGACCGGGGATATATATTTAACACTTAAAATGTAAATGCAATGTATATTACACTCTCTGTTGCCATCACTGACCAAAAAAGTGCAGGTTCATTTCACAGAATCAAGCCATACTCCTGTTTTTTTCAGGATCTTGCACTTCAGAGTTATGCTTTGTGAAATTAACTAAAATATCTTTGGGCTAAATACTCAAAGTAGGCTTTCCTTTCTAAAATGATGATATACATATTTGAATTTGATTTTTTAATTTCCTTTATATTTTTAGAATAAGCTTTCACTAAGCAGATCTCATTGGTTAAAAAATTAACATAATCAAAAATTGCTCCTCTGCCACTGTGATTAGCCTTTATCCAGGCTTTTAACACTGTGAGAAGTTCATGTCTTAATGTGTGTGACAACAGGTAACTGCTACTCTTCAGTGGGACAAAATATCTTTTGTAAATATTATCAGGCATACAGGGAGAAAATTGGGACCAGCTGTTTTATTACCTCCCTTTTTTGTGGTACTAACAAGTCGACTTGTTCTTTGTATCCCCCAAATTTGGTATCTCTTACACTGACATACTAGAACTAATGATAACTGAACATGTGATTTATTGCAGTATTTTTTATGTTTGCTGAGCAAAGAATTTTATTTAAAATTGAGATTATTAGAACCTCAAGGAAGAGGAGGGAAGAAAAGTAGAACATGAAATGTTCTGAATATTAATTTTGGAATTCCCTTTAAAAAAACCCAAACATCTTTAAGATCTTCTGGAGATTCTGCCTAAATAAGAGTGTTTTGGTCTTTTTTTTTCCCCTTAATGATTGAAGCACAAAGTTTATATTCAATTTAGATACATTTTTATTTCTATAGAAAGGAGTAGAACTGGATGATTCTTCTCTTATCTCAGCTAACACATAATCCACAATAGATTTGCAAGTCATATCACTTCCTCTCTCCAATTCACCAACTTCCTAAATTAGAACAGAAAATTCAGTTCACTTATCCATATGCATTTTGTTAGCTGTTTTTTTTTTTGTTGGCAGTGGTGATGGTGTTTGGGTTTTGTTTTTCTTTGTAATGATATCAAAGAGTTTTAACCTCAGAACAACATTTGATTATGTTTGGTGTGCTTGAATCTCAGACTACAGATGGTCTTTATTCAAAAATTCAGTCCTTCAACATCTGGCTGGTAAATAGCTCTTGTGACATTATTCAAACTCTATATGACAAAATTTAATAAAATGCAAATACCATAATCATCTTGTTTATTAAATTCACAGTCTTGAATATTTATTATCTGTTTATTTATTTATTTGTCTGTGTTTTTTTCAAAATTGTCTGTGAAAGCCAAGACATGACTGAAGTCTGAAATATATTACATGGAAGATAGGAAGCAGAAGAAAAGAGAACATTAGCATGCTTGACCAATTCCAATATAGAAAAGAGATATAGTAATAAAAAACATTGACTAAAATAGTACACTTACTCAGGCAAAAGCACTGGCATTAAAATATGACATTAGCTCTTTAACTGTGGAGACACATAAAATTATGTACATTTGATACAAAAAGCAGAAAAGTGCCAATCGAGCCACTGAATTTGTGCTCTTAGGCAAATAAAAGAAATCTAAGTAACGTGTATTGTGATATCTCTGCAAGAGAGACAAAGAGAAACAGGAGCTTGTAGGAACAAGAGAGGCAGGAATCTCTTCAAATGCAAAGCAGTACAGACCTCTATCATTGCCAAGTTGTTTCATCATATGTTCATCAGAACAGCCAGTTAAGTTCTGTGGTGCTGAGGTTGAAATGTTTAATAAAAACACTTAGGGGAAGCACTTATTTCAGGAGATGGGCTTTATTTTAAGTTCTCAGTACATGTTCTCCAGTGCAGAGTGAAATCTATCTTGGGACAAAGTGTTTTGTACTTTTATTTTTTGAATGAAGAAAGAGTAACAAGAAGGCTATCCCATGAAGGCTGCTGAAGTCACGAATGACTGGTTGCTCTGAATGTGTTAAAGTTTGTGGAATGTAAGTTTTTTCCAGATGTGAGGTTTAGAATAAGCCTATGTAAACAATTTATCTGTGAATGTATATCTTAAAAATCTCATAATGTTCACACATGTAGTATACTGGAATTGCAGATTGTACTTTTACTAATGGTGTAGTCTCCCTGAAGAATGCTACACTGAAAATATAGTGAGGTATTTTTAAGTACCTTCAGGCTTAGAAACCTGGATGCCAGCTTTTCATTATGTCTTAAATTATTTCCAGTTAATGCAATACATTTAAAAACAAGCTCTATTTTAGAAATTTGAGTCAGTTATTTCTATAAATGACATATAATCACCATGAGATTATAGTGCTAGCTATAGCGGATGATTCTGTAGTTACTTAAATATTTTGTCTTTTGTCAATGAAGAGTGTTACGTCTTTAATACAAAATTAGTTTTGTTTGGAGTTATTAAATAATTCTCAAATTATTATATCCAGACAGTTTTCTCTCAGAACTCTTCTAGCATGCACTAGAACCATCAGAGATTTTTTTACACTTGATTTTAAACCAGTGACAAAACAGTCCCACGAAAAGAAATCTGACATCCCAAATACTGTGATACAGAATTGGAAAGATAGGGAGTCTCTGTTAAGGAGTTATATCAGGCTTGCATTACAAGATTAGTTCATATCTTTCCAATATTCATAGCTGCACTTTATTTATGTTGATTTTACATATAAATCCATGTCCACCCTTCATAGTACTTTACAGGAGTATTTATTGTCTGTAAAGGTTATGTAAGCCTTTTTGAAGTTTTCTGTATATAAAACACAGCTTCTCTAATTTTCGTGTTTTACTAAATAAATTACTATATAATTTGGAGCTTCATGCACAAAACTACTGCTTTCTCAGCTTTGTTCTGATTTCTCTTATAAAAACTATTGATAATAAGATTAGATTTATATGAAAATACTGTAGCAGTGTATTGGCTAGTGGATACACCAGCTATTCTTGAAGTATAACCAGAAATGCTTAGAGGTTTTGCATATATATGCTGCACAGGAGTTCCTCTAAGGGCAGGGAAAAGTCTCAGTTTTGCACCACATGATAATCATCAAGCCTGTGACTGGTTTCACTATGAGTCAGCAAAACCTGTCCTTAATCATATGATGAAGATATTTGATGTCATGTCATCACACACCATAGTGTCTCATAGTGTCTCAACTCAGTTGTTGAGAAAATATTAAGAACTCGGAAGTTATAATATAACAACCTCTTAAAAGTATTCCTAATTCCTTTTGGTGTCTACAAATCGACTCTGATTTTTTTGAGAGCTGGATTTAAAATTTATTTTATTTATTATTATGCCAGTGCAGGCTATTTGTATGCTTGTGCTTAATCCAAAGTGGATTATAATACTATGTATAGCAAACTCCTGCAGCTATTATTTAAATTAATTTTCAAATGAGCCTACTCAAAAAGCAGAAAACACTAATACCATATCAGAGAATCAGAGAATTAGAGAATATTCTGAGTTGGAAGGCACCCTCAAGGATGACCAAAGTCCAACTCCTGGCCCTGTACAGGACACTCCAAGAATCACACCATGTGCCTGAGAGTATTGATGAAATATTTCTTGAGCTCTGTCAGGCTGGTGCTGTGACCACTGCCCTGGGGAGCTGTTCCAGTGCCCAAACACTCTCTGGGTGAAGAGCCTTTTCCTAATATCCAACCTAAAGCTCCCCTGCCACAGCTTCAGGCCATTCCCTCGGGTCCTGTCACTTGTCACCCCAGGCAAGAGATCAGTGCCTGCCCCTCCTCTCTTCCCCTCATGAGGAAGCTGGAGACTGCAGTGAGGTCTTCCCTCAGTCTCCTCTTCTCCAGGCTGAACAGAACAAGTGACCTCAGCTGCTCCTCATATGGCTTCCCCTCCAGGCCCTTCACCATCCTCATGGCCCTTCTTTGGACACTCTCTAACACTTTATATCTTTTTCATACTGTGCCTCTCAGAACTGCCCCCAGCACCCGAGGTGAGGCTGCCCCAGTGCAGAGCAGAGCGGGACAATCCCCTCCCTTGCCCGGCTGGCGCTGCTGGGCCTGACACCCCCCAGGACACGCTTGGCCCTCCTGGCTGCCAGGGCACTGCTGACTCATGTTCAACTGGCCATTGACCAGGGCCCCCAGGTCCCTTTCTGTAGCACTACTCTCCAGCTTCTCATTCCCCAATCTACATACATAACCAGGATTGCCCTGTTCCAGCTCAGAATCCAGCCCTTGCTCTTGTTAAACTTCATACACTTGCCAGTTGTCCAGCTCTGTATGTAAGCTCTACTCTTCATTATTCAATGGGATTTGAGGAAAAAAAATAAACTATATTTGGGGTTTTTAATTCAGGTTATTCAATAAATTGATCTGATGCTTTTGAGGTAGAATTTTGATACTGCCTCTATAACAGTTTTATTTCATATATCAGTAATTATTTCAGTTAGCAAAGTACTGCACATGGTGCTCTGTAAGAATTTTATACTCAGTGGACAAGATATTAGATAGGGATAGTACTTTTCTTACTTCTGTAATTAATGTGCAGTATCTCACAAATATGTTAGAAGCTTTCTCAGGCTTAAGATTTCCCATATTAAGAAAATAAAGTAACCTATCTGGCTTGTTGTGTAGGTGCTGAGTGCTCACTCTTTTCTTGTACTTCTTTTCTTGTACTTTTCAAGTACTTCTTAGACTCAATTATTTGTGTGCTGGAAATGCATAGAGTGAAACAGCTTGGCAATACAAGCCCTTCAAATTTAATTGAACCCATGGCTTGTGCTATGAATTTCTGAAATAACTGCTTATGAATACTTTTTTTTTATCTCACTGTGCTTTACTGCCTGTCAGGTTCTGTTACCTGCTTTTCTGTTTCTATTTTATTTCTGATAAATTGAGATGGAATGTCACACTTTTCTTCAATTCTCTTTAGATGGAAAAAAATTAGAACCGCAGAACTGAGGCAGAATCCTCAATCTGAAGATCTTGGTAAAGAAGGAGAAGGAGAGAGAGGGTAGAAAGTTCCAGCATGGCAAATGGCTTGATGAGGAAGGAGATAGATATGTAACTTTTTTAATTAAAAAAAAAAAGGTGCTGCTTTTTTGCAAATAGATCATATTTACCCATTTGTGCTTCCTATGCAAAATAAGATATAAAAGAGATGAGAGAGGTGGAAACAAAGACCCTGCTAAACATTAAGGGGCTATATAATAAGGTAGGAGGCACAGTGGAAGAGAAGTAGAGAAAACTGGAATATTTTGTCCCTTTTGACATTTGGGCTGGAGAAGGGAGCAGAGAAGTGGTAGAAGTCATCATTCATGACCTTCTTTGTCACTGACACAGGCTTTTTTGGTTTGGATATGTTTGTATGCCATGGAGGTCTTTTGATTGGTGTCTGCCTCTTAAACAGATGCTCCCAGACTCTCGTAGACAAGCTGAGATAAGCTTGTGGGAGACAAGTCTCTAACCTGCTACATTTTCACATTTTCCTGATCCAGACAACCCGTGATCAAACAAGTGTCTTTCACATACGTGAAGTGAGTTCTGAACAGAATACATGTGATGGCATACCTTGAAGAACAGATCTCCTGTATGGGTAAAGGGATCTTTGTCTTACATTTTGATTACAAATAAGGAACAGATTAATTAAATTGATGGAGCCCTGCTAGCACCTACCAGGTACAGAACACAGTTACATTTTTTTCAGTAGAGACTCAGTTTAATAACAGACAGATCAACATTTTGTCATGCTTAAGAAAAGTGTTTATAGATCTATTGTATATTAAATCTTGCACATTTGTTTATATGCTGCACTGGTCTGGCTGGGAGATTTGACAGCTATCAAACCACAAAACCGACACTGATTTAAAGTTTACATTGGCTTCTTTCATCTTATTCTTTAAAAAAATGTTTACATTTGTGGTTTTTTTAGCTGGGCATGAAATTTTTGTGCAAGATGTGTCTGCATCAAGAAAGAGAGTTTACATCTTAAAAACAGTATCTGGGAATTTGGTATGCCCATATATATCAGAAGTAGCCAGAAGTCTCCTTCAGCTGAAGTAGACACATTGGGTATGGGGTGGAGAAGGCAGATAGAATACACAAACAGAGAGAAGTGGTTATAAGATTGATGTGCTAAATGAAAAGTGAAGAAAATCAATATATGACAAAGACTGTGTTGAGAAATGATGCAAGGAATGGACATGAGAGATATGCAAAATTGAAAAAGGCGAACTGATGGCTGGGCTAGGTAGATTCAACTTAGTGAAAGTGTTCTTTCAGGATCTTCATGTCAAAGTACAATGGGGAGAAACATTTTATTCACTAAGATTTTGCTGATTCTGTACAGGAATTCTCTCAGGTAGGTTGCAGTGAATCTTCAGAGACACCTTTTGAGTTCCCATTAAAACAAGGACCAATAAAAAATTATTGGTATAGGATTAAAGTTGATGTTCTGTGAACTTTGCAACTAGTGAAGCAATGATTTGAAAGAGATAAAAATGATTGAAGTTAGTAGTGATGCAGAAAACTTTATCTAGAAATAGAAGGATACTTCAAGAGTGTTATTCTTCACATAAGGATATTTACCTTTAATGGACATGGATCAAAATACAACAAGAAAATTATTATTTCAGAGCTTCAGATGTCTTTGAGTCCTGCACTAATGAATACAAATTTGATACAGAAGACGCAGAAGCAAGATTGTAGAATTGAAGGCTTTGCTAACTTTGAGTGTAGTAGATTGTAAGTTTCCCATTATTCTAGCCAGTTTTAGTTTGAACCAAGATACCTACTCTGTAAAAGATGGAGGAGAGAGTGTGAGACACTTGAATATGGCAGAGAGCCCTTTTTAAGTCTGATGACAGTATACAACACTTGATAGTTAACGTCATTATTTTCATACCTGCATTTCTCCAAGTATATTACTCTTCTCAAAGTTTAGCATATAACCTTTTTAGGAGACTAAACAATTGATCTCCAAAGAGGTCTGAAATATTTGTATGTGGAAAAATGTTATTTGAAATAACTTTTTCTCTCTTGTTATATATCATGTCAGCATTCTCATCTGAACTTTTTTAAAAGAGGATAGTGAGTGGTGCGTTTGCAGTGCAGTGTTTGCAGTATATGTAAAAATGATATATTATCTGACTGCATTAGTAAACTGTAGATGCCCATAAAGTATCAAATCTGCCTCACTGTAAAATGTGATTCTATAGGTAACAATATGTGGAAAGTATTTAATAATGATTATCAGATAAAGCTTTAAGTCCCTTTTTTTGAGTTCTCTTATAAAACTACAGAGAGGTAATCATTAAAGATGAACAGTATTTTCACAATCTTTTTTGAACAAAAGTGCAGAAATATGTTTCTAATATGTTTCATTCACTTAATTGTCAAAAGTGTCTGGATTCTGTAATCTGTATTAATTATATAATTAGGGGTTTCATGATTTTAACATTCAGCCTGATGTATTTATTATGCATTTGTCTGCTGTGTTTATGTTTCAATTATTTGGCTCTTATCTCTGTGAAGGAAATGTTATTTCTAGCAATTAACTCAGGCTTATCCTCAGGGTTTTATCATAACAACCCCACTCAAGAGATGTCAGGCTGCTGAAGGTGACTAAAGATACAATGTAGCCTACTTTCAGTTTCATTGGTAGCTTTTTTCATTTGAAGTGTACCAGCTGATTGCATGAACAGTCAGCATTCAGTAAAAAACTGAAAAGTGAAAAAGCTCTTTGTTATTGTATGCTCAGTCAAAACACAGTTAAGCACTGTATACTTGCATTGTAGACTTAGACAACTTGATGAAAGCTGTGTATGTGGGGGCTAAACTGCCCTAAGCATGCCTGTAATTTTCTTAGTGCATTTAATTATCTTGGTGTAATCATTTAAAGAGAACGTATCTTTGCATGCTCATTTAGTTACCAAGCTGTCAAGTAAGTGTGGAAGTTTTTCTGTGCTAGTTACCCTACTGTTCTCTATTTCTGCCTAAAAATCTTGTCTGAGGAGAAAGAGATGTTCCAAAAGATCTCCTACAGGCAGCCAGTTTTTACCACCATGTATACAGGTATAAGTGTAAAATTTAATTAGAATTTGCATGATGGCAAATAGGTTCAATTCTCTCCTTTTATTGTGGCTCTACAACAGTTTCTTGCGGATGTTAAAAAATATTTTGTAAGGCAGAGTGCATTATTGACCACAGAGAAGGGAGGATAGTGTAAGGGTAATGGGGCTTGCTGACATATCAAATAATTTCTATCTAATTAATATCACAGTAATAACTCCTGGGACTGTAGACGGAATATGCTGTTGCAGAATTTCGGAGTGTGTATGGGGTTAGGTTTTTTTGTGTTTTTGTTTTTTTCTTTTTTAGCATTTTAATACTCATTCATTGTTGTATCACAGTTTTGGCTGCCAAGAATGAATACTTTGTATTCATGTTAGATTGAAATACCAATGTTAATCAACTAACATGACATTCTGTATCTGGTTCAAGATCAAATCAGAGCCCCCTGGGTCCCAAAATAATTTGAAGTAAAATATTCAACCAATCTTATTCTCTGATTACAAAGCACTTCAGAGATTTCACTATGTCAGCAGAACTTTATACAAAACTCTAAGTGTTTTCTGTCCAGAATATTTCCCACCCATTCCCCAAATAACAGAAGCAGAAAGTATAATGGCTCCCATTTTTCTCACAAATAGTCTAGAGCCAGGAAATTTAGATCCAGGTTCAGATTTTCAGGAACTTTTTCTAAGGCATCCAAGTTAAGCTGACCTAAGCAAGAGCGTTCAGGCAAAAAAAATCTGTCTTTGCTTCCTGATATTTGTATCTGACACATATAGTGTGTACCATCAAGCCTTCATTTTTGAAACTTGAATGAATGAAATCAAGTCCCATAAAGAGTTTGTTAATGTAATATCTTAATTTTCAAAAGAAAAATGTGACTGCTCAATGAGTGATAATTTTCTGAAAGTTTCTTGTGACTTCCAGGTCAAACCACTTGCATTTTTTAGACAAAAGCTACCAAGACGACAGTGTCAGAGAACATGTCAGGAGTAAGTGCTGGAATATCTCTTTATTATCTTACTTAAGAATTCAAATTTCTGTGCCTTAGCACCAAAGAAAAAAAAAAGTAGCATACTAATTTGATTTTGAGATAGTGTGAGATTTGAAATTAACTAGTAAATTGGCCTATATTGTCTATTTAATCTTAAATGAGCCTCTAAAAACCAAAAAATTCCATGAGTGCAAAAGTTTGGTGGTGGTAAAGTGGAGGTCAGGATGGAAATGGTAGAACTGATAACAGAATGTGGATGTACAGATCTTATTAAAATAAAAAAAAAAAAAAGGGAAAAAATCTGATAAACTAACTTTAAAGATCTCTGCTTTGGACTTCATCCTAATGATTACTGAGCTTCTACAGAAATTACAGTTATTCTCTTCTGTTGGATTTTGTGATACAGTTTATAGTAATCTTCAACATCCTGACTTTTTTATGGATCCAAGGTGATAATTTGAGATTATGTTTATATATATACATATATATGTTTATATATATATATGGAGACAATAAGAAGTTGGTAGCAGAGAGAATATTTGTTAGCCCAGGACAAGCTATGAAGGAAGCAAGTACCACATTTTACAGGAGGTGGTGCCAGGTGCATTAGTTTGAAGAGATTTTTCTCTATGCTAATGTTTTATAACTCTGTCTTCATTGTTTAGGACCTGCGCTAATTGCTCTAGTCATTTATTTCCAAGTCTTTGGTCTTGTCTGGGCACAGCTATTCAAAATCTCATCCATTCTCTAACTTCAGACACCTGATTTGTCACTGAATTAATTTTCAATCTGATCTATTAAAATTATTCTATTAAAATCTGAACATTTATTTCTCTTTCTATATTTTGTTTAAAACCTCTGTTTTTCTTGTGTAACTCATTACGAAGAGAAGATCTAGCAGATGCACTCTAAATCTCTGCCTATCTCACGGATACTTCTGTTTGAATTAGGAGTGGAATTGATGTAACTTAGATCACTGATCTACCCAGTGGTAATAAAAATAGAATGAGAGGTTTTGCTGGTTATACTTTGCAGGTTTAGATTAACAGAAAGTTATAAGTTCTGTGTGAAGAAAAATGTTGTTCTAGTTTTGGAAAAAAAACAAAAAACCAAGAAAAAAACTCCCGAATCACGGAATACTTGAATATTCACATCTCTAATAATTTTCTTTCCCCAGATGAGTTTTGTAGACATGAACATTTTGAAATCATGGATGTCAGGCAGTAATTTCTATGGCAGAAACTCACAGTGGGAATATAACAATTTCCCTGTAAAACAGGTTGAAGTGGTGATAGATTTTGTAACTTTGTAATTTCCTTTTTCTTCATGTGTCAAGAGAGAGTTGAATCCAACTTAGCATATGTGCAAGTGTAAAATTTGCCTAGTATTCGTGATTAGAAAATCTAATTTAGCTCTTGGTGATAACTAAGGTTTCATGGAAGCAGGCAGTATGATCATGAGTTTTGAAAGTTCAGACACACAGTAACTTGTAAACTTAAGGAAGAAAATTTTTTACTCTGCAAGAGAAGAGTGTCTGCATTTGAAACAGGATATCAGAAATAAGATTTTCTTGTTTCCTTGTTTACACCTGTGGGCTGTATTTGCACCGGCAATCAGTTGAACCAGTGGTGTTTATGGTGGTGTAGCATTAAAAAATCCCATGAGTGATCTATACATCTTGGGACAAATGCCAACCTAACATACTGTGAAGCCTTTACTTTTTTCTGCTGTATAGTGTTCAGCAAGCAGTGCCCTTGTTGTTGCTGGTTTTGAAGTTACAAAATTCAAGCATTCCATATGGGTTTTTCCCCAATAATTTCCTTCCCCAAGCAGCACTAAATCTTTGCTGAATGTTTTTCCTTTTATTCTTAAAACAAGGACTAAGTGGAGATGGAAGGATGAAGTGGGGGGGATTGCTCGATAAACAAAACCACACAGAGATACAAACTGTAGTAGACATGGGAAAATGGAGACAATGGCAAAGACCAGAGCTCTTCATCTGTTAATTGATGGTCCATTAAGAACATACAGGCAGCATTTGGAGAGGACCCATCTGGACTTTGTAACTGATAAGGCAGCAAATATGAAGATTTTGAATAATTGAAGATGATCTGTAAGACTGTAAAATTTAGGAAGAGCTGTTTAGTGGAAGGGGAGTGGGGAATACTAAGGTGGTGCTGGGAAATAGATGGGTGGAGCTATAAAATGGGCTGGTTTTGCATAAACAGTGCCCAGTCAGTATCCTTGCCTGGCAGCCCTATGCCTGACCACAGCAGTTTATCTTCCTATTTAATACTCACTATTTTCCCTGTGCATGAGTGCTGTAAGGAGTGATGCTAGCAACTGGGGAAACCAGGAGTGAACTTGGAGCCATCAATGGGAATCAGACCTCAGATGAAGCAGTCCCTGTGTATGTGGTGCCAGCAACCCTAGCAAGTGAGAGCGTCTTCATCAGTAGCTCTGTGCTCCATGGATCTTAGAAGGACTGGCAGCTACTGAGTGATCTGGGGTGAGTGAATTTGAGGCAGGAACTGGAATCAGACTTTGGGTAAAGGGACACAGGGTTTCTGTACCAGCACCTGGAGCAAGCGAGAGTTTCAGCGCCAACTGCTGGTGAAGGACAGTGTATCATTAGTCCTAGGTGCAAGCTGTAGGGGTCTGGGTGAAATGAAGGGAGGGTCTTAGTGTGAGTAGCTGGAGTGGGAACTAGGGTTCATAGGGCCCGTGTGCTGGAGGTGACACTGGAGTTTACATTTTCCTCTAACCTGGAGTGTGAGGGTAATGTGTGTATAATTTGCAAAGCAAACTTCAAACTGGCAAGTAAAAGGCCCAAGTATGAGGCAGAGGGCCTGGGCTGATAATTGAGGGAACTGCAAATTTTTGTGTGCTTGTGAGTCTACAGAGTTTCACCAACAAACTTCAATCATGGTCTTGAAATAAATTATTGTTTCCTATTGTGGGGACAGTCAAACACTGGAACAGGTAGTCCAGAAAGGCTGTGGAGTCTCTGTCTCAGCACACATTTAAACTTAATTGGATATGGTCCTGAGCACCTCATTGATGTTGACTCTTCTTTAGGCATTGAGGTAGAACTAGACAGTCTCTAAAGGTCACTTGCAACTCAAGATAGAATTTTCAAGGTTGGAATAAATCTCTAAGATCACTGAGTTCAACTGTTAACCTAGCACCGTGTTCACCACTAAACCATGTCCCTAAGTGCCACATTGAATCCAGAGATGGTGATTCCACCACTTCCTTGGGCAGCATGTTCAAATGCCTGACCACACTTTTAGTGAAGATTTTCCTAAGATCCAATCTAAATGTCCTCTGTTGCAACTTCAGACCATTTCCTTTCATCCTGTCCCTTGTTATCTCTGAGAAGACACTGACACCCACCAGCCTGTAATCTCCTTTCAGGTAGTTGTAGAAAGTGATAAGGTCCCTGATGTGCTACCCCCAGGCTTATCTCTAGCAAGCCTGGTTTTATCCCTTTTCCCCTTCTTTCAGTGAGCCCTGTTAAAGCCTGTGTGAAGATCCTTTTTCTGCTTTGGGACAGGTGTGCCCATCTGTTGTCAGCAAGCTTGGTGTTTTGTAAACCGATCTGTGAAGAAAAACCACAAAATCCTGGTAACACCAGTCTCAGAGCAGTTATTCATCTGTGTGATCTTCCTACTCCCACCTTTCCCTGCAACTGCCAGGATAGAGAACACTACTTGTGCTCCAGATCCCTCAACGAGATATCCCAAAGCTGTGAGGTCCCTCTTGATATTCCTCAGGCTTCTTCTTGGGACTTCATCGTTGCCCACCTGAAAACCCAGTCATGGATAATAATCAGCGGGCTGTACCAGCCTGCAGAATTTCTTGGTTACATCTCTAACCTGGACCCCAAGGAGGTAGCAGACTTCCCTATGGATTGGGTCTGGTATCATCATATTGATGCCTCTGTTTCTCTCAGAAGGGAGTCATGGATGACTTTTTTTCATAACTGAGGCAGTCGTGGTGTGTCAGGTAGACTAATTCGCTGTGGACAATTCCTCAGCCTGTGAACCTTTGTCCATGTTGCTGTGTGCCTGACCCTCACTTCCAGAGCCTCACACCTATTCTGTGAGGGCACCTGGGAAGGTGAGGTAGGCCAGGAGGGATTTCACCATTCACCTCTTGCCTTGGGCAGAGACCTGGCTCCATTCCGCTCATCTCTTAGGTCCCCTCCTGCTACCTGGTGACACAAGACGGTTGGGTATCCTTTGCTTCTTGCGATGTGGCTGGCTGGTGAATATAATTTGGTGTGAATTTGTATAGTACAAAGTATGTAAGTGATTATTAAACATTTAAATTTTATGAACTTCTCTGCTGAAAGCATATCAAGGTTTGGCCCTCTAATTTGCTAGTGAATGTGTTGGCTGATTTTTAGTAGAACAGGTGGGTGTTACAGCCTACTTGAGTGAACCTTATGAAGTGATTTGCAAGTAAGCAAGCACTGCTAACATCTTATCTGGGACAGGAGCAGTGGGGAATACAGTAATACTGACTTTTCTATAGAAATCAGCTTGATTGCAATATTAAGTGCACTTTGACACCATCTAATTTATGAAAAAAAAATCCAAAAAGCAAACTAAAATGTCTTTATTATGCTTTGTAACATCAATTAGTAGACACTGAGAAATATGTTTGCTAATTTTATAGAAGTCATTCTATTTCCAGTAATTGTTCTTGCCCTCTATTATAGATCCAATGTAATGACATCAGTGACTGAACATGTAGTTAGCTCACATATTTCCACTCAGCTTCCTAGAGGATAGTGACTGATCTGTCATTTTAAAGACATTGCTACTGCTTGCAGATTTGTAGGTATCTCCTCCTGCAGTAGCAATAATTGTAAGACTTAAACCACTATGCAGAGAAAACTGCCATGCAGCTGCATGTTGGTGGTTTGAATATGTTATTTTGGAGGGTATAGTTGATGGATATGATTCATTTATGCTCTTTCAATATCCTGTCCCTGCCAGTTCTTGTCTAAACCTCGAGTATTTCACTTTCTATAGCCCAGCTTTTTTAATGTGTGTAAATGCTTGACATAGAATGGACGGCAGTTGAATGTACTTAAATTTTCACATTTCATTTCTGTGCTAGCTCTTCTACTTTATTCAGTCTTTTTTATTTAATGTATTTTGTATGGAGGCTGTTAAAGTATCTGATGTGTTTTTCAAACCCTGTTTGAAACATTTCTGTTGTAATTTTCTCTGCATCTGATGCCTTTTCTGTTTTCAACTGTAACAGATGTGGATGATTACCGAGTATTAGTGAGGTTTTTGTTTAAAAGAATTTCCAAAAATATCAGAGAGATCACTTCTGAAATAAATTTCAGAAGTCATAATTCAGGATTGTAATGGATAGTTAAGTTCAAATATACATGACAGTAATTTATGGTTTTCAGAACTTTTTGTTGAAATAGGAATGTAATTCATCTTAGCAGACTTCTTTAAAAAGTTTTACTGATAGAAAAAACACAACAAACTAGCAGGTATGTGCATATACATAGTGCAGCATAAGCGTAATGGAGTATGGATTAAGAAATAGAAGGTGCAGCTGGATTTCAAAGGCATTATATCCTCATATTAAGCATATTTTAAAATAATTTGTAGGCACCATAGCCCTATAAACTATAAAGTTTCTTTAATTCTGTGGTTTAACATTGGAGAAGTAATTGTGGCTGATGCTGGTTCGTGTATATACCTATTTATCTATCTATCCATCTACTCTATATATATATCTAGGTCCACAAAATGGAATTTATGATTGAAATGTATAACTTTTCTAGTAAATTTTAAAAGCTATGCCCAGAATTTTTTTTGTCTAGGTAATATATACCACCACATATGTGACAGCACACTGTTCTGACATTCTCTCAATAATTGTCAGAGAAGTTTAATTAATTGTTTGAGGGGAGCACTGCATGTAAAATCTCTTCAATGTCCTCTACACACCTTAATATATCTGTATATTGACTGAATGATTAATATATCTGTATATTTGCTAGTACAGAGTAACTACAGGTGTTGTAGTTCCTTTAGAATTCTTCCTCTGTATATTTTGCGATCCCTCATGTATACATGTAAATTTGAACCTGTTTCATAGCTCTCCCATTCTTACCAATCCACATTTGCCTGGCAGCTCATGAGGTGTATGTTCACAGCTGTGTTTATGTCTTGTCTATAGAAGGTTTGGGGAAGAAGCCCCAGATTTAATCTAAAACCTGTTTAATTTAAAACCTGTTGTTGTTTTTCCCAAGTTATAAAATAGTTACAAGGAGGCATTAAACAATTCTAGACCCTGTGGTACCTTGCATTTGTGCTTCAGACCTCTTTTATCTCATAGCTGATGTCATATCATCTTTGAGACATTGGCAAAAAAAAAAATTATACTGTGACATTCCAGCTCTCATGTCTTTTATTTTTTTCCTTCCTCCTAAAATCTGAGTAAGAAGCATGTAAATATTTATTGGCTGTTCACAGGCTCACTCTGGTTCTGAGATCTGGTGCAAAGTCCTGGGTGCAAACTCTCTGCATGTGTTTAAAAGCTACTGCCTCTTTATCTGTGGTTCTGCTGCCTACACTTGACAAGAATAAGACTTAAATTCAGGTCACTGTGACATTGTAAAATCTTCTCTGAGATTTACTGTTTAAAAAAAATGAAAGTGTCTGCAAAGGTTTCTTCTATCTTCATGTAGAAAGCAGCTAGCCTACAACTTCATATACTGACTGAGCAAATTCTGCTTTGTTTATTCTTTTTGCAGGACCTTTTCCAATTTGTTTTGAGTTCCTAAAATTTAAGGTAGATAATTGTTTGTCTCACTGTATGTCTCTCATTTTCAAAGCTGTACACTAAGTATCCCTTTTGTCAACAATTGATATAGACAATGTGTAAAATCCTGAATGGTATCGGGTTCTTTTAAAAAATCCATAGGATTTTTGCCTTAAGGTCAGCATTTAAGTTTCCTAGTAAAAACTGAGTCCAAAAGGGGACTCTTACATTTTTTACATGGTTTTGAATACATAGCTGAAATATTTATAGTTGATAGTTTAGAGAGAACAGTCATAGACAGAATAGATGATTTAAAGAATATGCTAAATACAGTGCACACCCATTCTCATTTTGAAATAGATATGATCTAAATGTTTATTGCTGTTGGTATCTTTACTAATCTGGTAGTGGTCATGCACTAAGATTCCAAAAGGCTGACAGCTTCTATTTGGATTCCTTCTTGCTGTCAGGTGTCAAGTTTTTAAAATTGGTTCATCTGTAATTGAGACAAGACACTGGCTATTCCATTAGTATTTATGATCCTCTTTCAAACAGTAAAAAATTCTAAGCTAAACCCTGCAGGTTGGGTTTATTATACAAAAATATCTTACATTTGTGAACTTCAGTAACCAGTTAATTTCTGAAATGAAAATAAATTTGTTATGAATTTGTCATTATGGATGTTCCATGTTATATCTTCCTGTTGCTAACTGGTTAGCCTGCTTCACTTGCACCAGATGTAAAAGAAATGGGTAAAACAAAAAAAATATATGCAAGTATGTACATATACTATAATGTGTCTTACATTCATTTCTCTCTCCAAAAGGATGCTCCATTAAAATGAACTATAATACCTTCCTTTCATAATATATCTAGTATATGTCTTCATTTACTTATATAACCTTTGCCAGGGGTTATGAATGTGAGAGCTGCAAAGCATGCCAGTACTGACACCACAACTCATAGAATCATAGAATGGTTTGGGTCAGAAGGGAACTTTAAAGATCATCTAGTCCAGCCCTCTGCCATGGGCAGGGACATTTTTCACTGGATCAGGTTGCTCAGAGACCTGTTCCAGTGATGGGACAACCACAGCTTTTCTGGACAACGTGTTCTGGTGTCTTATCACCTTCATTCTAAAATAGTTCTTTCTTGAGTCCAATCTCAATCAACCCTCCTTTAGTTTAAAACTGTTGTCCCTTATCCTGTCCTTACAAGCCTTTTTACCTTACAACTGGTAAAAAGTCTCTCTTCATCTTTTTTGTAAGTCCCTTTAAGTCTTGAAATGCTTCATTGACATCTCCCTGAAGCCTTCTCCGGGATGAGCAACCCCAGCTCTCTCAGCCTTCTTGATGAGAGAATTGTTCCCACTCTCTCAGCCTTTCTTGACAAGAGAGCTGCTCCAAACCTCTGACTGTTTCCACAGCTCTCCTTGGTCCCTGCTCTAACATGTCCATTCAGTAAGTAATGATAAGGTACTTAGGCAGGGTATGCCTTTTTTGGGTAATTCCACTTCCTTGATCAGCTTGGCGTGTATCTTGATGCTTTTAGTCAATCTGCCATTCTGTTAATTAACGTGTGTACTTAATGTCACTTCCTTTCGGTCGTGCTTTAACCCCAGCTGGCAGCCAAGCCCCACACAGCCACTTGCTCAGTCCCCCACCAGGACTGGGGAGAGAATCAGAAGGGTAAAAACTGGAAAACTCATGGGCTGAGATAAAGACAGTTTAATAGCGAAAGCAAAAGCCGTGCACATCAGCAAAGCAAAACAAGGAACGAATTCAGGGCTTCCCATGGGGGTTCATCATCTCCAGGAGAGCAGGGCCCCATCACCTGAAATGGTGACTTGGGAAGACAAACACCATCCCTCCAAATGTCCCCCCTTCCTCCTTCTTCCCCCAACTTTATATACAGAGCATGATGCCATATGGTCTGGAATGTGTCTTTGGTCAGTTGGGGTCACCTGCCCTGGCTGTGTCACCTCCCAACCTCCCATGCACCCCCAGCTTCCTCACCAGTGTGGCCTAGGAAAAGCAGAAAAGGCCTTGGCTCTGTGTAAGCCCTGCACAGCAATAAGAAAAATGTCTCTATGTTATTAACTCTCTGTTCAGCAAAATCCAAAACACAGTCCTGTACCAGCCACTGTGAAGAAACCCTTTCAGTACCCCTGCTGAAACCAGAACACTTTCTTAAAGAAAGATAGGGTTCTGCCTGATAGGAGAAGACATATTTAATTTTCCTGAAGTGCACCAACCTGGTCTGCATAGCTAGTTTACCCCAGCTCTATCAATGTCTTCTTTGTCTCATGCATTACAGTTTGAAATCAAAGGAGTAATTTTTAAAGAGTATTTAGTTCTCAGCTTTAATGACAGATGATAGTTAAATATTTTGGATATTACACTTGGTCTTGTTATTTGGTGTGGATGTCCCTTTGTGGTAACTATCTCATGCTGCCTCATTTCCATGAAGAACTGTGTAAAGGGAAGGGTAGAGAAAGCTGTGATACGAAGGGCAGCAAGCTCACTAAATGCTTCAATGGCAAGTATACAGCCTGGAATTTGAATTGAAAAAAACAAAAAAAGAAGCAAAATGGTCAATATTACACTGTTTCACTTTCTGAATCAATATTTTATTCAAAGTTTTTTTTAGTTTTGTTTTTGTTTGGGTTTCTTTGGGTTTTTTTGTGAAAAGAACTGACTACGTTTTATTGCTGTATATTTGCTTATTCTGTCTGGCTGATGGCTTGATATAAGATATGGGAATATGTTCCAGAGTTATGATTAGGCTCTGGTCCAACCACTGTTGAAGGAGTAGACTGACAACGGAAACCCCAACTCTATTTTTAAAATCTTCTGAGAACTGTCAGAGGGTGCTGTGTGAATTTCCATCAAAGAACTCTGCTGTCATTAGGATCCATTTGCAGTGAACAGACTATGGTTACTGGGAGAAATTTGTATGCTTACTGGGGGAAGACAGGCCTTGGTATGTTACTACGAAGAAATAAAGGCTTTTAATTTATAAAAAGATGTTAAAAACAACCAATAGCAAGTACTGGAAGTAAAGCTAAATCTCCTGAGAATCCACCTCCCCATGACCACCACTAATCTAAGATCTGCTCTAGATATTGGTTTCCTTCATTTGTTTGTGGGTTTTGTAGTAATTTACAATATGAGGTGTCTAAGCACACCTTTGTTTTAGATGTTAACACATACTGCTTACCAGAAGATTTATTTATAGACATTGAAAGCAAAGGAAAGCCTAAGATGATATATTCATGTGACCTCTTCTTGATTCAATTACACGACTGTGATGTCTGTATTTTTGGACCAAAATATTCATGCAGTATGCACTTCTGTGTGGAGGTCCTAATGAACTTTTTCATATTGCAGCAGATCTGTATAAGCTTTTCTAATTACAGAAATGAAAAATATAACTTGAATCTTCTTTGAACCTTTTTTGGTTCATAAGCTGACTCTGATATTGAACCTTGCTTTAGTCCTTGGATACGTACTTATTGTTAACAATATTTCTAGTATTAATTTATGGAGCAAGTACATTAGTATTTATTGGAAAATTGTATCTTCACTATTATTAGTAGATAGTGTGGGGAAAAGAGGTGCTCTCAAGAGATATACAGAAGATTCATGTCCCTGGCAGAATGGCAGAATGTAACTGCTGTGAGACAAAATTGGTAGCTCTGTAAACAGGAAACATCTGCTTTGCTGGCATGTATGTAAGAGAAAACAATACAAATGGTTTAATGTCTGGAAATGTGGTTTGGTTCTTTTTTTAAAGAAAGGTAATAATTAAATTTGTCCTGATAACTTATCTTTCTTAGCAGTTTACAGTTTTCTTTAATTTTGTTCCCATTATTATAATTTGTGATTTATGTATCTTTAGATGAACAGGCACAGGTTTTTTTCTTCTGCTGCCTGACAATATGACTGAAATGCTTAAATATGGAAATACGGAATAGAATATGGCAATGTGAGTACCTGTTATACAGCCTTTCAAGTTGAATAGAAGTATAAAGTTACCTATAAGAGCATTTGAATTAGGACAAATAAGTATGTCCAAACTTAAGTTTGAAAATAATTATTTAAATTCCACAATTTTTTATATGTTCACACAGCTTCAGCATGGATCATATGCATTGCATATTGCCTCTTTGTTCTGTTCATTTCTAATTTGATAAGGAAGCATAGGATTAAAATTCATATTAATAGAATTACCTTAAAAAGAGGGATTTGAGTTGTTGAAGAACTGGGTGACTTGTCATTGTTTTGATCTGAAGAAGAAAAGAGAATAAAATAATACACAGCGAAACTGTCCTGGAAGAAAAAGTACTTTCTTTCCCTATGTACATTCTTAGTTTATGTCCAAAGAGGAGGTTCAAATGTTGCCCTCCCTTTTCAAGTTCACAGACTGAAGGTAATTGTTCCCACTCCTTCACATAACCACTTCTGACATGTACCTTTCCCCACGTACTTGGTAAGGCAAAGCTGCTTCTAGTAGCTGGTCACTATCCCATAAATCTCAGGATTCCACAGACATCTGTAGTAATTTTTGGAGACTGCTGATCAATATTGAGTCATCAGTAAAGTCCTGCTAGGTTGCATTAATAATAACTACAGGTAAGTGTGTAAGCCTAGCAGGGTGTAGTTAATTTTTGTTTGTTTCTTTGTTTCTATGTGTTTTTGGTTTGGGTCTTTTTGAGGCTTAAAATCATTTTTTGAGGTTTTACTTGGTTTCCTGTTTCTTTTTTCTCATGACTAGTCAAAAAAAGAAAGAAGTTGCTTTTTGTCTTGACAAAGAGTAGACAAAATGAAAAATCCATGTCATACACTAGCTTTGTAACTATAATAAAAATTATTTTTCAAGTGAGAAATCTATTCTTCCAACAAAAAAAAATCCAAAATATTCAAAACTTCAATTTGTCAAATCTGTACTGCATACTATACACAAGTGTCAGTCATCGTGTAACAATGAAAAAATATTTTGTTTATTAAGAATTGAATTGCCTTAGCAAATAAAGATTAATACAGAGTAGCTTTTGGAAATTTCCCCTAAGGAATTTTGTTGTTGAGGGTTACACCTTAGTTATTTGTCAGAGGAAAACTGATATGACCATGAAGCAAGACTTCTGATGTAGTTTTGTACTTTTGCTCTGAATCTGACTTCTGCATGGACATGTGATACACAATTACCAAACCCTGTTCTTAATCGCAGGAAAATTACTCTATTTTTGCAGTACAGGAACCTAAACCAACTGAATTGTTCTAGCTAGATGGCAAATGAATGCATTAAGTTAATTTTCTGCATCATAGCCTCAAACGCAGAACAACCCAAGCAAGATTTAATCAAAGAAGCTTTTAATTTTTATGAACTTAATTAGGAAGTCTGAATAGTTAAGACTGTGTTGCCTTGGTAAATAATAAATTCGACAGCCAGAATTTTTCCACATCCTTTATCTGAAGCAGAAATAATAAGCCATACTAGAACTATTTTCTGTATCAGTTTTATGAAATTAATTTTTCACAATGTAAAAGGGAGAAAAAATACAAATTTGCCAAGTGTTGCAGTAACAATAACTGAAGCAATAAATCCCAATAATAGTGTATGAGTTCATAGGTTTGAAAAGTTCTGTTCTTTTCAGATGTAGAAGTAGTGGAATCCTTTAAAGTGATGTTCTATGAAGCTTCTGTTTTAGAATTAGTGGAATAATTGACTATATCTACTAAGAAGTTGGAAACTAGGTAAATTGTGGACTCTTTTTTAATGGTTCCTCTATGTGGATTTATACAACAGAAACATATAGTTAACTCACTTCATTTTTGTACTAGTATTTAGGAAGTCTTGGTACACTTCATCAGCTTGCTAACTTGAGTCTCCTTTCTTCAATTATCTTCTTTAATGCAGCAAACCAAGGAATGGGTGTGACAAGTGTTTCGTATACATCATTAGCCTTATACCAGGTGTGAAATTTGACAACAGAAAAGTGATTTATCACTCTACCAAAAAAAAAAAAATAGTCAGATCAAGTGAAAAAGCACTTTGACTGCTCACTTAATTCTATATTTTTGCTGTTGTCTGGTGATTTAGACTTGCTTCCCACAAAACACTGTCTAGAAATTCAAAGACCTAACCTACAGCTTTTATTAAAGCTGCTATATTACCCGTGATGTAGGTGGACATTGACTATATGATTTTCCATTCTTGTAAAAACTGACTATGATGCACTGAGTATTTTTTTGAGAATAAGACTTAAACTATTTATATGATTAAAATGGACGTAAATAATACAATTAAAAACCGAATATTTCCTCTATCTAAGTGAATTTTATCAAGGTTTCTGAAAGAAAAATTCTGTTTCTTCGCTTGATTTTTAGCATTTGTTATTCTACAGATTAAAGAGTGCCACATAGTTTGCAGTACTAAATGTTGAGGAATCCATTCAGTGTGGATATCTCAGGGAGCAGCTGCAGTGAGAGCTGCAAGCTGGGCTCTGGGAGACCCTTTGCATAAAGAAGGGCACGGGACCTGTGGCCCAGCCAGGGGACCAGACACTCGCAGGCCCAGCAGGAACCCACAGCCCCCAGAGTCTCCTGTGCTCAGACTCTGATGGTACAAAAGCCATGGGGTTCCTGTGTTCAGGGTCCCTCATGGGGAGCACCAGCTCGAGCTTTATTTTATTATTTAGTTATTGCACCATTATTAAATTATTTGAAGGATCTGGACCTCTGAGACTGCAATGGGAATCCTGTGGTCAAGTAGGTGAGAAACCTGGTGTGAGTGTGGGGGTGTAGCTGCAAAAAGGTGTCGGTCCCAGCTCAGGTGGTGCAAGAGTGGCTGTGCCAAAGGGCCTCTGGATGGATGGAGAGGGAAGTTTCATTAATGGACAAATGAGAATAGAATTAGACTCAATTTCTGTTTTCCCAGATTCCAAGGGTCATACTTAACCCATTTGAAATAATTCTTTTTTTTAAATCACAGTTACACCTTGTTATATAGCCCTTTGGTATAGGTGAAAAGCACTGGACAAAAAGTATATATTTTTCCCTATATATCTTGACGTATAATCAGAAACAGAATTGCAAAAGTGCAAGTACAAAATATTTGCACCTGAGAGCATCAGAATTCAGTTATCAGCAAATGTTTTAACAGAGAATATGTCTATGAACATCCGGTGTTTTTAAAAGTATATTGGGTTTACTTTAATTGTGGTGCTGCATTTCATTCCCTTGTTTAAACGAATATTTGTCTTGGTTTTTTTTCCCTGCCTGTCTTGTTTTTTTCTCCTCAAAGAAAAGTCACTGTCAAATTAGAACTACGTTTTGCTGGGAGAACTACCCTATGACTAAAAAACAAGAATTAAAAAGAAGAGGAATTTTATTATCAAGATATTCAAACAGTAGTGTGCACAAAGTTTAAAAGTCAAAAATTTAATTATACATGCACATTTTGTAATGGAGTATATAAAGCTGGAATTTTATAGTATGAAATTAGTGGGATTTCAGTTTGCTATCATTCTAACTGATGTCACATTTGGTAGAGAAGCTAATTGTAAGATATAGTAATCTTTAGTAATCTTTTTGAGAATATTTATTGCAATTTGTCAAGTGTCAGTGGATAGAGAATGTGAATACCCATGAGGAAATAAAGCAGGTTGTGTCTTGTTTCTTGCATGCTCAAGAATTTTGCAGAAAAAAAATTGTATAAATAAAAAGTAGCCAGAATAAGATAAAGAGAAGACAGCAGAATAATGTATATTTCTTATTCTAAAGCCTCACTTCAGGTTGTTCATTGCTTTTCACGAGAAGAGATGAAAACATATATCTGTAGAAAACAGTGGGCAAAGATACATTTTTGCATTGGGATCAACCCAACTGATGGTCCATTGCGGATGATAAATCATGTTCTATTATTCAGTAACCATGAAGGATTATTTGTCAGTTAGGGGACCTTGAAAAATGAGGGTTTTAAGAGACCTCAGGGTATATATATTTCCTTATCTAAGAAAAGACTGACTATACCCCTGCAACAGCATACTGACAGATGTTAACATAAACTGTTTTTAAATACCTGTGGTGATAGCATGTTCTGTAACCAACCCAGTTTTAGAACCTTACTGGTCTTATCATTAGGAAATGAAAAGGAAAGATTTTTTCCAATACCCAGCCTGAATCTTGCTGCAGTTAAAGATTTATATTACTAGTTCTGTGTGTTACACATGGGAAATATAGTATTCCTTTCCATTTTGGAGCAGACTCTTTTACATATTTTAAAACTGTTACTCATGGCCCTAATTAGTTTGTTGGGTTTATTTATTTATTTATTTCACTAAACATCAGAGTTTCTGAGATTGTAAGTGCTCTCTGGAGCAGGTTGCTTATGACATTAATCAGCTTGAGGTGTTAAAGATGGTTGCTGAATAGTTTGTTTGACTGCCTTCGCCAGGGAAGGGGAAGAGTTGGAGGATCTGGGAAAGGGGGTAAGTAGGTACAGCACTCATGGTAGGGAGATATTTGGAGTAGTGGGGATGTGATCAGACGTGAACCATTCTAGAAAGACCTTCAGAAATTAAGTAACAGTTGAAATTCAGGCTAAATGTGAATTTATAAATATGAGGGGAAACAAAATCAATCCAGCTTCATGCTTAAAATAATTGACTCAGAAATTAAAAGTAAGATCCTGGTGTTATAGTATTTCAGTTATTAAACCAGCTTAATACTCATGAATGGCCAAAAAGGGCAATCAAATATTAGAAACTACTTAGAACAAAATAAAGAACACAATAGAGAACATCTTTTTGCTATTCCAAAAACATGGGAATTTTTCCATACCTTTAATAGTAAGTGGAATTGTGATTATCTTATTTTAAAAAGAAACCATTAGAACTGGAAAATGTTGAGGGAAAGGTCAAATGAGGAACAGGATGACAATCAGATGAGGAACCAATTATTTGAGGCTAGGACATTTTAGACTGGAAAAGACAGACTGGAAGTGACATGGACAGCAAACTTCACTGAAAGTCGTGATGTGGGAACTTGGTAATATGAAATGCAACTTGTGGACACCAGGTTGAAAACAAACAGAAGAATTTGATTTTCCTGTAGCTGAACTGTATTATTGCAGGCACAGGAGGTTGCAAATTAGAATTTCACATGAATTCAAGAGCAGGCTGGAGGCTGGACAGGCAGAGGATGGAAGGAAGGCATATCCCTTTCACGCTCAAGTACAAAAACTGCTTGTCTGGATCTGAAAATATCTTGACCTGAAAATAATGGTGAATCCTGGATAACTGAGAAGAAATCATTATCAGCATAAGAAGTTCACTTCTGTACTCTGTCATCCAGATCTTTGCAAAACTAATTGCCAAACCAGAAAATGTAAAATTCTAGCAAGGATTTGTGTGCTCATCTATTGTGACTGCTGCCATACCTCCTCCCCCTCTCTTCCCCCCACTTCAAAGGCTTATAGTGGGGTCAGATTTAGGAGAGATTTTTTCCTGTAGGAAGAGGAAAATCCAGTTCCATATCCTAGGGCAACATGGCTAAAGATTAAGCTTGCAAGTAGAAATACTCTTCTATTTCTTAATTAAGACGATAAGATTGTTTTTTAAATGGGCCAAAGATTATGTTTCCTGTACTTGTTGTAAGAAATGACTGAATTTATTTTGTGTCATTAGCTGCGCACTGATGCTGTGCATTTTGGACAAAGTTCTGCAAAAAATAGAACCTCATGGAGACAGCTTTTCAGCGAGACCATTCCCCTTGGGAAAGGAAGTGGTGGGCGCAAACAAATTTTAGTGGACACAAACAAATCCATCTTTGGTTAGAGCATTATCAACTCTGAATGTAGTTCCTTATTTTGTGAAGAGAAATGTAGCCACTGTAGACTGCAATTTCTGGTGAACTTTACTTGTTTTCCAAGATTATTCCAGAAAACTCTAGAAATATGCAGTCCTGTAGAAGAATCAGTTTGTAGCTAGTGTTCAAATGCTATCAAGATATTTATTTACATCTTGTGCTTTGTGATAGAGTAAGAGATGTGAGTAGAATGTTGTCTATCAAAGAGTGAAGGCAGCTGTGGATTTTTACTTAGTTCATTTTTTCACAGCACTGATCTGTAATCAGCAAGTGTCTCACATTTATCAGGCCTATGTAGAGCATCAACTTAATATGCCTGCTTGATTTACCATAAAACCACAGGAATTCTGAGTTTCTTTGTTTAATAGATATGTATTGGCTTTTTAAAAAATAATATATATTTCTTGATGGAAAGGATGTATTATCAAATAATACTTTTCCATGGCTTTACAGAAGAATGTACTTTCAAACAATTCTGTATCACTTTGCATTTAAGTTAGTCATTCCTGTGCAAGTACCTACCTGAAGGTTTAATGCAGCTGTGAGTAAATGATAGGCAAAATATGTATGCTTTTTTGAGAAAACTATTTCTTCTTATATTATAATAACAAAGCTGATTCATTATCTAGAACTGATTAATTTTCAATATCATGTCAATTTTATTTTATCAGTTCATTTTGATCACTGAATATAATAGAGATTGGGTAGATGTTGACTCAAGAGGTAATAAACTAAACCTAGGGTATCATTTTCCAGCAAAATTTGCATGTATATATTTAGTTTATTCATGGTTCTGTGCTTGATAATATGAAATATATTGAAGTGTGTCTATTTTTGGATACAATTTATGTGCACTATATAAATCACTACAACTCTTAATTAGGGAATATACATATGCAACATAAATGAAAGTGTTTATTTTGTCACAGGAAGCTCAGTTTAAGTTCACCGTCATTTTATATTGAAACCTGAGGAACAAGACAGCCTCAACATCAAGACAAAATAGTGTTTGGTAATGAACTACTGGACTGTGGTTCTTTAAAAATTAATTTTTAAAGCTATATAGTACGCTGCTTAATTCTGTACTGCTGAAGGCCAGGAATAAAATTTTTCAGTTAAAATTTTAAAAAAATATTTAATGTATTCACAAAAGGCATATTTTTGTGTAGAGTCAAGTTCTATTTTGGTAACTTGTTCATTCTTAAAATTAGAACATATTGAATTTGTTTTAGAAATACCTTTGTTTATCAGTGTACATTGACATTACTGTATAATCAAATTTGGAATACAGCTTCAGCTCTAGCTCAAGCAAATAGAAATTTACTTTTGCAGTACACAAAGTTATGTGGTTACCTACTTACAAAAACCCCCCAAATCTCCAAAACTGTCCTTTTCCGTTTTGCAGAAGTTATGCATTTGTGTGAATCGACAATGAACAGTATTATGACGCATTAGCTACATGACACTAGGTAAATTCTGCAGACCATGTAAAATACATTTTAGCAATTTCAACATGTTTCTATGTATAAACCTTCTCAGATTTGGGATGGAGTTACTTTGTCTGTGTCCTTTTGCTAAAGGGCTGAGTGATTAATCCTAACCAGGGAAGAGATTTCTGGACAGAAGGGGCGAACTTTCACTTCCTCTTCATTAGGAAAAAACCAGTTAAAGTTGCTATGCATTTGTATTAGTGCATAGATAGAATTATGGTAGTACAAAATGAGTCTCATGGTTAACTTTACATAATTCTTGATGATGCCACTGGTGGAAAGCAGTTATTAGTAACTGATGCTTAGAATGTGTGTACTTTTTGAGGAACAATAACAAAAGCGGTTTCTTGTAAAAATGCCCTTCTGTAGTGGACCATTGTTTATGGGTATCCTTTCCAGCCTGTGATTCTGTGCACTCTAAGCCTGTTTTATTAAAAACCAACCAACCAGCCAACCAAAACAAACAAACAAACAAACAAACAAACAAAACAAACAACCCCCTGCAAAAAAACCCCAAACAAAAACAACAAAAAAACCTAACAAAAAATGAAACCAAGACCCCCCCCCCCAAATAAATGGACTAGAACATGGAAATGTCAGAGCTGCCAGATCAGAAAAATTGTATTTTAAACACTTACTGAATCAAAACCATTTAAATTTGTTGAATTCATGGTTCACAAGCTAGGTACTGTAAACAGGGTACTGCTGAGGCATGGTCTGCATATTCATGATATAGCATAGCAACTCCATAAAACTCATTTGTATTAGGATCTTCAGGCCAGAAAATCAATTACAGACCTCAACCAGAATGATGTTTCTTCATTCAAGTGTAAGAGCACTTTAATACTAAATCATCTTAGCAGGGCGTAATTGTCTAATTTGCAGATTGTATATGTTCTGCTAATTCTTTATGCTGTCCTGAATTAATACTTTTTAAAACTTTGCTACAAAACATTCTGAAATACTATATAATATCATATTCTTGCCGCTTTTTGAAAACTATTGAAGTTTTTTTATCCTGCATAACAAATACCCGGCTTGTTAAGTGTTGTAGCACAAAGGAAAGGGCACACTGGCCATTTAGAAGAACATGAAACCTCGGTGTTGGATGCTGCATACATTTCTTAAGACATTCTGTGCTTGTATTTTGGGATTACTACACTTAATGATTGATAAGGTTTTTGTGATGCCAGTGTAAATACTAAGTGCTTATTTTTCTGAATTCTAGAATATTAAAATACTAATTTCACTATGTTAGAAACCCTTGCCCTTTTATACATGTGGATTTAAAAAGAAAGTAGTTCATTTATTTGAATAATTCTCATTTTAAATAGGTTTTATGTATGTTCATAGAATCATAGAGTGGTTTGAGTTGGAAGAGATGTTTAAACTCATCCAGTTCCAACCCGTCTGCCATGGGCAGGGACACCTTCCACTAGACCAGGTTGCTCAGGGCCCCATCCAACCTGGCCTTGAACACTTCCAGGGATGAGGTATCCGCAATTTCTCTGGGCAATCTCTTCCAGTCTATATCTAATCTCAACCTACATTCTTTCAGTTTCAAGCTGTTACCCCTTGTCCTATAAAAGGTGGGACATGCCCTTGTAAAAAGTCTGAAGGCAGAATTTTATTTTTTAGGGAACTACAAATTACAATAGAGACTATATATGAAGCTCTGTGGGATGATGAATATTTTAATATAGTAGGGAGAGTAAATACAATTTGAGTTATATGGACATAATTTAATGTAATGATAAGTGCAAGTTAAGTTGCAAATCTCAATTTTATTCTAAATCTTGGTATTTATAAATTCATGTTTTAGTATTTTACTATTTTTAGCTCTAAAATTTGTATGCTCAAATATTGATACAGGAACCAGATGATAAAAAATGTTTTAAACATCTTTATTTTTATCTTACATATGTTCTAATTTTTCCCCACCAAATAGATATGATTCTGATGTAAGTTTTTTGAAATTCATGAAGGAGGGCATGTAGTAATGAGTGTTTAATTGTATTGTTAATATTTTGCAACCTATTACACCGAAGATTAAAAAGCAGAAAATTATTTTATTAATGAACTGGGAAGCTGAAAATTTCAGAGACCATTTTATAGAAATGGAAGCAGAAGCAACAGGAAGAAAGATAATTTTTTAGCATTAATTAATTCTTTCTAACTCCTACATCTTAGAATTGTTTGCAAAAATGTCTTGAAATCCTTTCCTGTACTGTTGAAACCACTATTGATTGTCATGCAAAGCTAGATAAGAAAAACACTGTCTATACCTGCTGATTAGTCTGAAATGTAATAGTTGCCCATTGTAGTAGTAGTAGTAAGTAGGCAGTGAAGGGTCTCTTAAAAGAAAGCCCTGTAACTTGCACGCACCTGTAAAATCACACAAGTGAAAAACATGCTTTTGATTTCCCTATTTAAAGGGGGTGTCACTGAGTTCCTTTGGTGAAAATGACTTTGTCTCTCCCAGCTTTTATTTCAAGTGCCCAAAGCCGTGGTGGTGCCATAGTATTGCAGTTGCATAAGGGGACTGTAAATAGCAGCGCTCCTTTTAGAACATAATTGTTCAAGCGATCTCAGAGTTCAGTACAGGCGGCTGTTGTGTATCTGCTTTGATAATAATAATTGACACCAGTATAACTTTGTAGCTGGAGGGGACCGTGACATATCATATCACTCTTGTTTTATCAGCTTCCGCCCCCTTAAAAACTTGTAAGGCAGTGCCTTTTGGTGAACGGTTACATGCCTGTATAAAAATAAGTGCTTCTACATGCTGCTCTCTCAGTGGTGGTTTTCTTAGTTAGTGGACAAGTTTTGGAAAATAAAATTATTTTTAGTTCTATACATAGCTTTGACACAGTCAAGCACTAAAAATAATCTGTTTTGGCTCGCTTATATCAGCTTTAGTGTCACATATTAAGAGGTGAAAAAGGGCTTGGCACTTTATGTGTTTGGCATTATATTATGCAACAATTTGTAAAAGCGCTTTTCCAGAGTGCTCTTATTCTTGGGATGTGTCTTTTGAGGATCAAGTTCTTATGACTTCCTTGAACTTTCATTTGAAAAATGCCTCTTGGATCTTTGGTTGTACACAGAGATTTCTATATTACATAAAAACTGAAAAGTTAAGATTTGGCATTCTGAGGAATGGTGTTGATAGTTTACTGTGCTAACAAATAGCACTGTCATTTGCAAAATTGCAGTAACGGTTTTTTACTGTAAGCGTTAAAATATTTTGCTGAGTAAAACTGAGTAACAGTGTGCTTACATTTTGTTTTATATGGCTAAAGGAACAAAAGGACACAACACTTGTAAAAGCCTTGAAGATAGTGTGCAGTCTGTGTCACTTTGATGAAGTCTTGACTATAAATCTATATGGAAATCTTTACGTTTATAGTTGTTATAGATATACATCAAAAGAATCTGCATATGTACATTATAGCAGTTATAGAAGTATAATGTGTTAATTTTCAATAGATGTTGCAAGATTTCTTAACATTATAGTGTGTATATAACTTCCAAATAATAGCTTTTTTTCCTTGTACTTTGTTTTGTGACAGGATGATGAAGTAGTACTTCAGTGTGTTGCCAGTATTCACAAAGAACAAAGGAAGTTTTGCTTGGCAGCTGAGGGACTTGGGAATCGTCTGTGCTTTTTGGAGCCAACATCAGAAGCTAAAGTAAGAAGCTGATACTCTCAACTGGTGTAACTGATCAGTGAATGTTAACCTACTTATTCACAAGCACATTTAATCGTGGTTTCTTAAATGTGATGCTAGAGGGACCTTATGTATGCTTTTCTTCCTGACTTCATCTTAGAATTGTTTGCAAAAATTTCCTAGAGATTCCAAATAAATTTTGAGGCACACCTGTGAACAGTTAAAAGCTGCTATTCTTTAACTAAGAAAATTCCTGTAACTGAAATACTTCCTATTTTCAAGATAAACTCTCCAGACTCCTTAATAAGATTTAAGTTCACTAACCACCCATATTTCTATTACTGCTGTAGGTTCAAATATATTGATACACTGGATTGATAATTTTAGAAGCACTGTCACCTGTTAGTTACTGGTGTTAAGTGTTGCTCCTGACTTCATTATCAATCAGGATATTAAATGTACAGGGACAAGAATGATTAAGTAAAAGAAAATTTTAAAAGATTAAAAATGGCAAATTGAAAACAGAAGCTAGAGAGATGGGAAGAAAACAACCAAAAAAACCCTCCAAGTAATAAGCAGAGCTTGAGAGGAGAAAGAAGAGAAGAGATGAAACTGTAAACCCCTGCTAGAGCAGAATATTAAGAATAAATCAAGTGGAGGACCTGCTCTCTCTCTTTTGTTCTCTCTGCATCTTTTTCTTAAATTGTTTTTATTTCTTCACTTTCCACCACCTTAAAAAGCAATATTTTAATCAGGAATTTTGTTCTCTCTTGTGACTCTGATGTAAAAAAGAAATGCATATCCACTTTAAAGGTCATCCACAGCGATGACCTTTATCATGAATCACGGAATACAGAATTGTTATGGTTGGAAAGAATCTGTAGGGGTCATCAAGTCCAAACTCTCTACTTAGAATAGGTTCAGACAAAACAGATTGCTAAGGACACTCGGCTCAGAGTTTGAGTATCTCCAAGGAGGGAGACTTTACAACCATGCTCACAGTAAAAATAGGGGGGTTTTGTCATGTTTAAAAAATATTTGTTGTATTTCACTTTGTGTCAATTTCCTCTTGACCTTTCACTGGGTACTGCTGTGTAGTCTCTGTATCTGTCTTCTTTGTACTTTTCTGCCATGTATTTATACACACTGATGGTTCCTCTTGAGCCTTTTTTCTCTTGGACATATGTTTCTTTGGATGTATCAGTGCCAAGAAATTGGAAAAAAAAAAGGCTGCTGTGAATGTAAGTTTGATGTTTCAAAAACAGCAGACATATTGATTAAAAAATTGAGATTTCCCAAAAGGGTTCATATTATTACATCATAAGATTCTGAATCTTAGCTATCTAGTTACTGCTGTAAATATCTTCTATTAACCTCATACATCAAATAAGATCATATATGTTTTCTTCTGTTTTGTCAGTGTTATTAGAGAACAAATACAATATTTGTGGTGTCATTCTAAAAGACAGGAAAACAATAATATGTAGGGGAAAAGTTTTTACTTTTGAACCTGAAGAATTTTCATTTTACTGTGAGGAATACACCCCAAGGAAAGTAAAATTGCTGTGTTGTCAAGTTATGAAGAAAGAATTTATATTGTTTTCATGCAGGAAAATAGCATGTACCTCTGAAACAAATGAGAAGATTAAGTATAGATTCAAAAATTAAAATAAACATATGTTCAAATACACTTTTCATCCTGTTTCACCTGTTTTGCTGATCTGTTCTTGCACTTTTTAATTTATTTTTACAGTATGTTCCTCCAGACCTTTGCGTGTGTAATTTCGTCCTTGAGCAGTCATTATCCGTCAGAGCCCTTCAAGAAATGCTGGCCAGCACAGGGGATAATGCTAGTGAAGGGGTAAGCAAATTGACCTCAAAGAACATTAAATCTGAATATAGGTTGTCCTCATTTCTTTCCTTGTCCAGGATTTTCTAGAAGAGGGTCCTGATGTCATAGTTTTCTTGAGAAATTATAGCTCCACTACTGTAATCATATTAATTTCTCTTTGGCAGTGAGGAGCTGGTGCAACTGTATTTTGAATATTTGCAATCCACAAATCCAGAAACATCATCAATTTGATTGCTTTGACCCTAGTTCTTCAATTTCAGCTGAATTGAACTGAATTGAACTTTTATTCTCTTACAAACCGTGCATGATAAAACTCTATGGCTTTACTTATTTTACAACCTAATGGTTTATTCTGTGCTTCAGATCTTTAACTGGCACGTATTATTGCACAGACGAGAAAGATGGAGTTCTCTCACCTCTGATCTTGCATTCTCAACCTTTACATATGTGGTTTTCAGACTTCATTAATACTGATCTTTTGTTTACCACTGCATAAAAATGATGATTTTTTATTTTTACAATTACATTGCATTCTATAAAACATAGGCTTAGGAAATCAAAAGATTGATTTAAACATTTCTAGTATTCCTAAGAAATTACATGATTTTTAATAGTTCCAAAATATTCACCCCAAACCTCAGCTGAAAGATTTAATCTGAGGTTAATAATGATACATGAATACTTTATTTGAGATTGGAAGTGGAGGATATATAATCTCTGGTGGAAATGATCACACTCTTGCTTAAGGAACAGTAGACAATAAAAAAGGCAATGTAATTTGTTGTGCTGTATTTATTTTGAAGCTATCTTGTCCTGCGTTTATTTTGAAGTCAGGTACAATCCATTGGTGAAACCGTAATAGGAATACAGCAGTTCATACCAACACCACGGCTGAAATAAAAAAATATTTGCTTTCCACATTAAATTTAGATTGGAACAGAGTTCTGCTGCTAGTTTCAGATTTTTCTAGAGGAAGAATGTATCTTATTCAAGTTGGAGGTTTTGCTGTTTTGGTTTGGTTGTGTTGTTTTCTTTTTTTTTAATAAGTCAACCTTAAAGTTACAAGTGATTCACTTAAAAACTTTCAGTAATAAAATAGCAGGAATTGTTTCATTGCTTGTTCTCAGTATTCATATATTTGTTGCAAACTGAATACTGAATAGCTGTAATTTTCTTTTGATGACCTGTTTGTAATTACAGTTGACTTTGCTGTTAAGGTTTTCCTTTTTCATTAAAAAAAGAAAGTTTTAATGTATAAAAAAAGTATTATATTCATTGCTACATGTTTTTCCAGTTTTCTTCACCAAACAGTGAAGTTCCTTCAGGATTAAAACCTTCTTTTTATGAATGACATATTTTGAAGAACTTCGTGGTTGTTTAATTTATGCATGGTTCACAGCATGTAAAACCATTTGCCTACACATGTATAACCATCATTTGATTTCTTGGAGTACCTTTTAATTGTCTTTGTCTCTTCCAAATGAATCCAAGGATGAGAACTGACCTTAAATGCCATCCAAAAGGAACTCAAAAGACGTGTGTTAAATCCTCTAAAGGAAAAGAAGGGTTGCCGCTCCCTAATCTTGTCATAGTTTTACATATTCAAAATTAGCAACTGTACTTGGTTGAAACTATGGATGCAGTTGCTTTAATGAATCTGAAACATGTTTAAGGTTAACATTAGCAAGTAGATATTCCTAATATACCCTTAAACTGTTCTGGGCAGTAGGTATGTTATTTTCTCTTTCAGATTTCAGTTTCTGTATGTACATATGTATTTATGTTGTCATTTTTTTTAATGCCTGCGTGAAGTTTATAAGAAAGGTAAGTAGTATCTTATTTAACTTAAAATATGGTTTTGCAAATGCTGTGTTTTACTAAATCATAATAAAAATTAGGTAACAATGAAAGCCTTTGACAAAAAACCCACATTTGTTCGTTTGGCAGATATTTGGCTATTGCTGTAGCTACTTCATTATTATGATTTTTTTCCCTCATTGTGTACATTTCATAATTTGTTGGAATATTGCACTTTTTCTTTGAACTGTCATAGCACTTCGTGTTGTTGCGTGATTGTAGTCCCTGATCAGTGGAGTTCTGACCTTGTCCATCCTGTTCTGCAGGCAGCCCAAGGGGGTGGCCACAGGACCCTGCTCTACGGCCACGCTATACTGCTTCGACATTCGTTCAGTGAAATGGTAAGTGAGGCAGCACTTGCACAGAATGAATAGCATGAATAGTAAATGTTGTTTTACCAAAATAAAAAACATGTAAATTTGGAATAATGTTTTTTCCAAGCTATCTTCTGCATTAGATGAAAAAGAAGTTAATAACTTACGGTGTCTCAACACAATAGAATTGTTCAAATTCAGATTCTTTACCTAACTCAGAAGCGTAGTGGAAAAGCTCCTTTGGCCATGGATTATTTCTGTGTCCTTAAGGAATTCATTTTAATGATACTTCCTCAGCAAGTATGTCTACAGCAATTGAATTTGTTGTGATATATGTTATTTTTTTCCCCATCATATTTTATGAGATAAGGTGTTCCATTTGGCATCCCATAGTCCCCAGGGATTATGCCCACAAAGATGCTGTCTTCAGGCTGCCTTGTATAAATTTCATCGTACTATATTCTCCAACTGGAAAATTTCAGCTGTTTTGAATCTTTGACCTACTGGGGCCCATGTAAATACACCTGATAGAAGGCTAAAGAAATGAGAAGTCAGGAAAACATCTCCCCTCCTGTTTCCTGTACTAGAAAACACTACAGTAATCTTCAAACTTCATTGCTTATGTTTATAAACCATAAAAATTTTAATTGCCTTGATACACCTTAGTTGCAAGTATGATTACTGCCTTTTGGAATGTTTTTTAATGTTTTCATGAATCAAATTTATTATGATAGGGCTGAAATTAGATGTTTTCCTGTTCATATCTGATGAGCGATATGAAACTTCAGAAGGTAGAAGCTAAATTGCACGGCTGAAGTGGAAATGTGCTGCAGTGGAAAATGATTTTGATGTTTTAAGTTCAGGAAGAGCTTCTGTATGAATAACTTAGTGTTTAACTAATTAAAAGAATTAAGTATGATAATAAGATGATGTAATATGAATGTATTCATTTGGCATGTGTGTTAATGGATACTGTCGGGTTTTTGTTTTCAATAACTTCACTGTTTTGCAGTATTTGACATGTTTAACATCATCGAGATCCCAGACAGATAAACTTGCATTTGATGTGGGACTACGAGAAAATGCAGCAGGTATGGCAAGTTATTTTTGAAGGAAAATGAGTCACCCATTTCTTGTTTTAGAAGAGGCATCAAGTTTAATGCAACTGTAAGCTTATGAATGGGCTCCTTATGTGTTCATCAGGAATAAGATGACTGAAAGAAATGACTGTCAGTACTAATGACTTTCAGCAAATTAAATGACTGTGTAAGAATGTGAGAGAGTCTTGCAATTAAACTGACAACACAACTGCAATAAAATGGGTGATAATGGTCAAAGTAAAAAAATTCTGTGGAATAAAATAAATATGATGCATTTGTTTTGGTTTTGTGTTTTGACACTGTGGAAAAACCATATATTGGTGCTTTCACAACACACATTGTAACCAAGTATCAAATGAAGTTTGCGGCTTGTAGTGCAGGAAACCAGAAAATATGTAATGAGCACAATGTTAAAAGAGCTGGATAGAAATATACCCATAAAATGGACAAAACAATTATGGGACGAAGTGGAAGAGATACAACACAAACATGACATTACTAGAAAGATTTAAAATCTAATTAATGTATTTCTGGGAGTACTGCCATCAACATTACTGCTGACAGAAATATAGTAAAAAAAAATCAGTGCTTCCATGAAAACACATATAAATTATGAGTTGCAATGGGGAGCTATATTACATTAATTTAAAGGTAACAGCCATAAAGAGCTACAAATAGATTTACATGCTGCTGTGTACATAGTGGTCATGGTTACTGAAAGTGATGAGTACTCAGAATATAACAGGTGACTCTGTAATACTCAGGCCCAGATGTATATCTCAAAGGGAAAATCTATACACAACTCATTTATACAAAGCTTCAAATAAAGAAATATCAGTTGTGATAATATAAACCTGTGCTTTCTATTGTTTTTTCATTATTTTGAAAATAAATTAAAATCAAATAGACTAATTGATGATGGAGAGACACTGGCAGTGTAGGTGTTAAAATGTTTGTAAATCATAATCTTTGAATCTTTCTTTTAAGGGGACTCTCTACAAAAGTTTCTCTTTTTAATGAGTGAAGTTTGTATTTCAGTTGTTTATAGTCATACAGAAGATGGCTTTAGACAGATATTAGCCTGTTACTTGGCTATCTTTGATTGTTGCCTTAGATGGAGAACATTTTCTATAGGCACGTTGAGAAAATAGTGTATGTCATAAAAGGAATATGTGTGTTTAATCTCTAAGAAAATGGTTTCAGTGGAATCTGTTTTTACAATTTTATAGTTTTCTTCAAAATTATTTTACATTTGTCTGCTTCTATCTATGAGGCTTTATAACAAGTATTTGTAGTTCTTTCATTGGTATTTGCTTAACTGTACATACTAGAGAAAACCCTTGTACACATAGGTAAGATTCAAAAAAGCAACACATAAAAAGAGTGCTTTGTTGAGTTTCTGCACAGAGGGTTTTGTAACTACTGCCTGCCTCAAAAGCTCATAAACTGAGTACCATGGAATCACTTCCCCTTGCCCTACCCCCTCACCTATGAAACTGTCCTAATGAATCAGTTTCAGCTGCAGGATGTATTCTTCATGTAGCAGAGAGAAAAGCCATTAGCTATTAAAAACTATTCCCTTTGAAGATTTAGCATTTTACACTTGTATGGGCGTAACTTCTATTTATTGCCTTCACTATAATTAGTTTCATAACCTTCAAATTTTGTTTTAAAGAAGTTTTACATGAAATATCTTAATCAATCAAACAAATTTTTGTGCTTTGTCTGCTTCTACCAAATTTGCCAGGTTTTTTTTTTTCCCCTTTGCGTTGTCTGGTGAGAAACATGAATTCAACTTGTTTTCTTCAAGGTCCTATCTTTCACACGCTAAAGAGTGTGAAATTGTGAAATGAATTAGGTAATCTTCCCAGAATCAGTGTGTGTGTGTGTGTGTGTCTGTGTGCAGAGTGACCTGGAACACTTTGTGTGTAACGTTTAATGTGTAGGAAATGGTCTGTGGTTGTCACCCTTAGGTTTGGCTATTTTGTAATCATATGGTCTGTAGTGCTAGTGGAACTGCTTCCAGATTTGATATGCTATGTGATACAGAAGGTTGTGAATTAATTATGACCATTAAACAAAAGAAGACACAAAAGGTGATATATAAGACGAAGGTAGCTGTCAGCAAGTTACTGGCAAGGAGAGCCTCCAGGGGAGAGCAGTAGTGAGCAGCATTTGTAAAAAGTCTCTTTAAAAATACTTGAAAAGGGAAATATCAGATATGACAAAGGTTGGTTGACAAAAAGTTTCAAGGAAAAAGAAATGGACTGAAAATTATTGAAAAGAGAAATGATGTGGTTTATAAGGTGAATGTCCCATAAGACAATTTTTATAATGAAATTTCAATGCTGAATAAAGATATCCTTAGATGTCTTGGGAGTTGTCTGTTTTGTAGAACCTTGATATGTGCCTCTGTTCTTTAGGTGAGGCATGCTGGTGGACAATACACCCTGCTTCTAAGCAAAGGTCAGAAGGAGAAAAAGTTCGAATAGGTGATGACCTTATCCTGGTCAGTGTGTCCTCTGAAAGATACCTGGTAAGTTTGTTTGTGAGGATATGGGGAGATTGGTTTGGATTCTTATGAATTATTTTTTTCTGATCTAGGGAATAATGTCTGGTTGTAATGCATTTTTTTTATTTTTTTTTTATTTTTTTTTTTTATTTTTTTTATTTTTTTTATTTTTTATTTTTCCTCACTGAACAGGGTGCATGTGTGTGAGTTCCTCCTCCAGAACAAGACTGCTTCCATGCCTTTTTCCCAAATTTTAGAATACTAATTCTAGAAGAATATTTATATATTTACTTTATGATGCATTCTGTTTTGCTGGTAAATTAGTATGCTAAATATTTTAGGTGCATAATTTTCACACTTTCCTGTTACCATTGTCTTATTTCAGCATCTCTCCGTGTCAAATGGAAATATTCAGGTGGATGCCTCCTTTATGCAGACATTATGGAATGTACATCCTATATGCTCAGGAAGCAATATTACAGAAGGTTTGCCATTTTATTTATTTAGTAATGTATATAAATTAGATTAATTTGTATGCTTTTTATAAAGAGTGAAAATTAAAAAAAACAATTCACCTTCAAAACATCAACCAAAAAGTTTAATGAAAATAAAGAAAAGGAGCTTAGGAGAGAAGAATACTTGAAGAGAAAACAGGGAAATACAGATACATCAGCTGGATTAACTGAAGAAAATCTAAATGAGTGCTGTAACTTCAGAATAACAAGCTTTAAAAACTGCATGAGAAATGAAGATTCAGTTTAATTTGGGGGAGTAGGAGCTGCAGAATAAAACCAGAAAACTTATGTTTTTGAGTACAATTTTCCTAAATACTCTTCTCCAACTACAGATAAACAGAAGAGAGATAAAGGCACAGGCAAATGGAAAGCAGTTTTCCCAAAGTTCCTATTTCAGTCTGTTAGTTCTGTTTTTTAAGGACTTTTCCTCAATATCCTTTCTGAATGTTACAGCCATGCATTCTTATTGTCTTCTCTTATTCAGTCTAAACCACGGGATCAGGATTTCTTTCTAGAAATTTTACAGCACTTTACAGTCATGTTTGAAAAGCATCACCTTCTTCTGAGAAATGTTGTGTTCTGTACTGAAAGCCTGATCCACTCAGGATCTCTCCTTATTTTGGTGCCATACATTGTCATTGACATAGCAAACATTGTACTTCACCTTTCCTGTTCTCTGTTCAAAGTATCAGCACTTGACATTCACAAACGACTTAAACATCTTTAAGTCAGGATCATTTTGTATCCCTTGTTTGTAAAATTTATTTATTATATAATAATACACAATATCATAGGACAAAATGGAGGTTTAAGGGAGCTGAGAGCTATATAGCACTTCCCTGGGATCAGCAATAGTAAGTCTTGATAGAAGATGACTTTGCTGGAGTTAGACTTAATTTTGTAGTGTTATTTGCGCTATGGTTGGGTTCTTCTACCCCCAAGTGTTTTAAATCAGCATCCCACAGTGTTTCTGTGCACTGGCCCATAAGAAACCTGTCTCGGAGTCTTAGGTTTTTTGCTTTAACTTTTATATTAATTGGCAACAGGATTATTGTCAGTTACAGTTTTCCTAATTTACAAATTCATATTGAATCAGCTGGACAGTATGAAAGTTTCCTTCTATCCTTCCTCCTCATTGTGGGTTCTTTTAAAAGGCCATAATTTCACTTACAAGGTCAGAACAGTTCGATCTAGGGTGTGATGAATCATTCTTCTCCTACACCATCTTTGCCTTTTCTTTTTTAATGGGAGGCAGAGTGCCTGGTTCTGACCCGTACTCTTTGTGTTAAATGAGTTGGAAAGTCAGCTTCCGTTAAACTTAGTCTTCAGAACTGCAAAGTGTTTTTCTGTCCTTGGTCTCCTGCTGCTGCTGTGCACTTTTGATTTTGACACAAATGATAAATGTCAGAACAAACTGATGAACTCATGAAAGTATTTTGTATTGAGATCAATTAAGCTGTATTAAGGGGGAGGAAACTATGGTATTATCTATTTGATTTGGCTTTTTCCTAAAACATTCAATTTTCAAAACAATAATTGTTTTTGTTTTAAAGAAGTTTTTAATTTTCTTTTCTGTCTCAGAATCCTAATTTGAGTTTTAAATGTTAAAAGTTTGCCTTTGTTTTTTTGTTGGTTTTTTTTTTTGCTTTTTTTTTCATTTTCAGAAGAAATCTTTTTAAGTAAAAAAGATACTATAAAATAGTATGTTGTCACATTAAACTTGTTCTTGTTTAGTTTCAGTTATGAGTGAAGATTTGGAAAATAGATCTTATCTAGGTCTTTTGAATTTTTTAAACTCTTATGAGGGTGTTATTTTCATAGTCAATGTTTTAGCTAATGAGTAAATGAACTTCTTCTTCAGGATATCTTCTTGGTGGGCATGTAGTACGTTTTTTCCACGGCCATGATGAGTGCTTGACAATTCCATCTACAGATCAGAATGATTCACAGCACAAGTAAGTGATGGTGCATTTTTGCATATTTCCTTCTTTCAAAAATGAAAGATTGTCAGTTGAATTTGAGGTAAGGTAGAATAAACACTCTTTACAGCAGTATTTAATTAGGCAGTGACATTGTACAAGAAGTTGAGACCTGCTAAGCAGAAAATCAGTCATGAGTTCTTTCATCGTTGAAATTCAAGTAGTTGATTTCACAGAGATTTCATCCTGTTACGTTGTTTGTCCCTAGTGCATACTACTGTAAGTAGAGGTAAGAAAGTGTTAGCAGGAAGATGGTAATGTGAAAAAAAAATCCCTAAAAAATCTCTGTAAGTTCGGCCTCTGCAATGGCTTTCATACTTTATATATTTTGCACATTTTTTGCAAGTTTTTAGCTTTCTCAGATTTGATTAATTTATTAGGAAAACTATGTCATATTAGTTAGACTAAAAGACTTTTGTATTAAACTTGTATCTACAGCTGTCACCTATTATGTTGATTTATTATTTGAATTTTTCTCTATTTTTTGAATTTTTTGTTAATCAGAAGCAAAGATAATAATCTTGCTACACAAACCTGATAGCTTTAAAAATAATATTCAACAATTAAGGCCTTTATACCCATTGTGGCAAATAAGTTATGCTTTAGGTAATTTGATACCACAAGTAACATTCAATTATGTCAGGCAAACTTGTCAGCTCTAAATTTTCCATGTTTATGTTTCTGTGGAGTAAAAATGTCTCCAAATCCTAAAGAGAACCCAAAAACCAGAAAAATTCACTTGGTGAATTTTTTATTGCTGTTCTCTCCATATGTGTAAAGAAAGTTTTGACTGTGTATGAAAACATACAGACCTAGTATAAAAATACTGGCAATAATATTAGGGTCTAGATATTTTGTGTTGAACAAATGCTGTATTCAGGCTAATTTTGTAAAGGATGGGTTTTAGCAAGGTTAAAATAGATGCTGAGCTGTTTCAGTGTGTTCAAAAATGCTGTCCTTTGCTACTTCTGCTGCTTATTTAGAAGTCAGATATAGCTAATATTAAAACTAATTGTAGAGTCCTATTCACCAGTATGATGTTATTCTTTATATAGAGTTGATGTTTATTGTTACTGCCTTAAGATTTGCTTCCATGTTTTTTATGCTAAGTAAATAAAAGGGTAAAATTAAGATGTATATTTGTCTGAATGATATCTATATATTTGTAATCCTAAAATTGGAAAAAAAGTGAATGCTATATTGAACATTTTCAAATGTGTGATAGTGACAGAGGATTTGAAGTTGTCCTGTCTTTCGGATTTATGAGCTAAATAACAGACGTAAGGCCAACTTTGTCCTGTGTCATAATTGTAGGAGTCACATTACCGAAACAAAATGAAAATATAAAAAAACCCCAATTAGTAATAAGAACAGGACAAAGAGATGTAGAATATGTTTTTGTTTATTTCCATCTCTTTATTTAATCAGTTCTATGCATTTCATTAGGAATGTTAGATAAGTTAAGTTAGATAGGAGTGAGGATTTCTCTTTTCATGAAACAGAAATCCTATTTTTGACCATTTCTGTAGACAATGCTCTCTAACAATTCACACAGAGTCTATTCTCTGACAAGGTCTTTTATAACAGGCCAGATGGAAATACTTGGGGTGGAGATATTGATCATCAAAAAGGCTAGCTTGGCAAGAAAAAAAGAAAGATGGATAGATGGAATCAAGTAGATGAAAAAAAAAGTTATGTGGATGCTGTTGTAAAAAAGCAGCAATTCTTTTTTACATGCAACTTTGTTACTGAAGGAGCTGGTCACTAATGCTAGTCTGGTGTTCTATATAGAAAAAGCTGGAAAAATATTTTAAATTTTAAGAAGTATCGGAATTAAAAGTATAGGAGGTGAACAGAGACTATATCTATGACTATATCAGGTGAACTGAACTGTGTTTGTGATACTGAACTATACTTATGATTGTCCTTTAGAGATAGAATGGTTGAGTTGGGCCAAGGAGAAATTAAGGAGGTCAGAGAGCGTGGAAATGAATACTTAGGTTTGAGCTTAGCTAGGATTTAGAGTCTGCCAAAATTAAAATCAGTAAGGTAAGTGGGACCAAAGACATAGAATGAAAATGGAGAACTCCAGATAGTTATTGTGCATTCAGTACATTCATAGAATCATGTAACAACCCAGGTTGGAAGTGACCTTGAAAGATCAAATTCATGGAGTCTGGAAATGGAGATGAATTGACAGCTAGTGGTTTTTTTGGTTTATTTTTATTCCAGAGTACCAAAATATTTTCATGCAAGATAAGATGTGTAGGGAATAATACTAACTTTACTATGAGGAATATGTATTCTTACTCTTCTGGTGGACTAACATTTCAAAATATTTGATATCACATGTGTGCCATTAAATGTGACTCATAAAGTAGAGGTGTAAATATAAGTCCATCATCTTATAAAGCAGCTGGGTGCTGCCATGCTTCAATATACTTCATGATTCTTCCAGGACTGTATTAGTGTTGCTCAAGAAATAAACCCTTAAGAGTTCTCAGTAGAAGAAAAGGTTTAGAAACACTTGCTCAAATATGAAAACCACAACTTTTATTTTACAAGTAGATTTTCAGGTCCCATAGTTGCATAAGAACAATACTAAACGGCTTTTTAAATTTTTTGCCTGCTAGCTGTTGAAAATAGAAAAAGAATTTGACAATTATGAAAGCCAGTTAAAGTTCTGAATTTCAAAATGCTACTTTAATTCAGCTATATAACAGCTAGATTGTGACATCTTTATGCATGCATTTGCAGTATTCAGTCAAGATTGCCAGAGAAGGAAGGCAGATTTTAAATTCCCTTGCTGCCCATTTTTTCAGACACTTAAGTACAATAGAAGGTCCAGCTTATGTGCATGCTAGTGTGGATTAGTCCGTCTCAGAGGAATAACATGTAAAAAAGTTTTTCATCCTTTGGTGGGCATTCAGACCTTTCCTTTTATCCATTGTATTTCCTATACTCACTATAAATGAGAACATTTATACAAATTCTGGTGATTAGATGACAAGACATGAGTGATTATTAAAACACTAAAAACTTCCTGTGAACAGGGCTAATCCACCATAGATTTTCTTTGGTTTTATTTGATTATTGAGTGGAATATTAGTTTCTGCACTAGAACACATTATTAACCCTCAGCCAACAGTTCAAGAAAACTAAGTTATAGTAAAGGCTTAATCCTTTCACTTCCTGTTTTTTATTTCTCTGAGTGCATTATTTGTTTTGTGAGGATTATCATACAGAATTTTTGTTATCACCACCATTTTTGCCTTTTAATAAGAATCATAGAAGTAATTTCAGGAATGAAGTCTCTGATGTCGTTTTTATCTGAAAATATATACCTTTATTTTAAAATATGGTATGTATTTAAAACCATTAGTAATGTAGATTAATATCGTGGGAACTGTAGAAATTACATATTTTTATGGCTGATTAAGTGACAGAAAAATTTTCCTTGCCACTTTCAAGGCTAAGCATTTTATCAGCTCCTAAGAGACACTACCTTAATGGAAATAATCTAATTTACCTGGGACATTTGGTTTGTTTATCACAGACTCACTGATGAGTAGGAATCTTCTGTCCATTCAATGACATTTGTTTACTGGGAGAAAAGTAGTGAGTCATGTACAGTTTACAGTGAAGTAAGTTATAAATACTGTGTAAGCACAAATAAACACAAGAGGATGGTCTTCTGAATCTTTTCTGTAGGAAAGTATTTTATGAAACTGGAGGAGCTGGCATTCGAGCAAGGTCATTGTGGAGAGTAGAACCCCTTCGAATAAGGTACTGATATTTAAAAAAAATTTTTTTTGTATCAACTTTTGTTATATAAATAGAAATTTGATTGTTACAGACCCTTAAGGCAGAATATATATTTGCCACGCTTTATGGTATGTGTTAGTAGGCTCTTTGTCAATAACAAAAAGCAATGTACTGTGATGGAATAGATTTTTTTTCTGTCTCCCATATCAAAAGCAGCATTGCCTATGAGACGTGTCTACTAAAGCATTATTTCTTTCCAAAAGTAAAATGCATTCCTAGTTTTACTTGGAGTTTTAGAAGCATGAGTGGAAATAAGAGCAGTAATATCCCTCCTGCATTTCTTGGTTTTTTGGTTTTTTTAAGATTATCTCCTTCCTATGTGATTATCTGTCTGTTATTTCCCTGCAACTGAAATTTCAATTTATATCATAAGAGTATGTATGGCCTTTGATGGCCTTCTGAACTCTATGTTTGTTTTACCCTTGGTGTGCTTGTGATTGTAAGTGAAATACCCTCATAACTAACACAGATGTAGGATAAGTCTGTGGAATGCTGAGTCCCCACTTAGGTTTAATTTGTTTATTTAGTCAGTCAACTAAAATGCAGTAGTTAATCTACACATGTAGGATTTTTTTATGGACACCATATGTAACACCCTGACAAGATGGAGAGAGGGTGTAGAAACAAGAAGATGGAAACCATACTCCTTACCAGGGTTCCCTTTGCAAATGAATTAACAGTTTTGCATCTGTTTTAATGCAAGTATTGAAATCAGAACCAAAAAGGAATATAGCACATTCTATTTTCTGAACATCCTTTAAAACCCAAAATAGAAATACTAGTTTAACTTACTTAAACTATTTTTTGATGTCTCTTATGTTTAGCTGGAGTGGAAGTAACATCAGGTGGGGGCAGCCTTTCCGTCTTCGACATATCACGACAGGAAAGTACTTGGCTCTGAATGAAGATGAAGGAGTAGTAATATTAGACAGAGAAAAGTCGGACACAACATCTACTGCCTTTTGTTTTAGAGCATCAAAGGTAAATGAAAACAATGCAAATTTGTTCTGAATGTGGAGCACTCAAATACTAAGTCTGAATTGTTTCAACAACTGTATAAATTATTTGTAATTTCTAAATTGAAGGGATTGTGTATTTAAATACAAACGTAAACAACCTGAGTCAAGAGAAACAAAGGTCTCATGGAGGAAAAATAAGGGTGATTAATAAACTTTAGAATAAACTAAACTGCTACCAGTTTCAAAAAACAAGATTAAAACTAAATACAGTGTGAGATACAGTGGTTTAATATGGATACTTTAATAATTATAGACTTATTTTAGTTGGACAGAATCTCATTAGAGTGTTACACATTCCAGCTCTATCTGTCATAATTGAATTCAATTGAATTCAGTTCAGTTGCTATTCTTTATGCAGTGTGCTGATAAGAACTGAACTCAATCAAATTTTTCCTAAATGTAAGGCAAAGGTAATCAGTGTTTCTAAACCATATGTTTTCAAATTATGCTCTTTAGTGAGCTGCTAATTGCATGTTATTAGCTTTTGCATTGTTTCCAGCTGGGAAAAACATTACAAGAGAGACACAATGAAAAATGATTATGGAGGTAAGCAAAATTAATAACTTTTTTTTCCAGAAAGTGAAAGGTTTTACAATCAAAGATGATTAAAAGCTTTTATGTCCTTTCATTATTTTACTTATAAATAGTTGCCATAGCTGTTACAATAGAGTTTTTTTATTAACTACAAAAAGCTAAATTTTCCACATAATTCTGAATGCTACACGAACATTTAGAAAAAAGAAATCCAAAAGTGAAAAAGAATCTTTAAATTTAGTTATTCACTAGATAAAATCTAGCATTAAGAGTCTTGACAAATGCTAGCCTTTTGTTAGTACAATAAACGAAATACTTCTTTATAGCATGTTTAAAATAATGATTTTTATTAGTGTGAATACATTGAAATTTCATGAATTTTTATTTTAGCCAATCAAAATAATCGAAAACATTAAAAATAATAAAAAAAAAAAATTTGCGCTGGGGCATTTATTACAGCTGTAAGTTTTTCCCATTTTTGGCAAGTCATGTCACCCTGGTAAGAATGATGAGTATCCCAGGAGTGCCACAGTTACTGGTTAAACATTGAGTTAAAATTCATTTGATGTACTCACTGCCTAGTTGGACACCAGCTGTCCTGCTGTTTTCCAAGATTTTAATCTTTGCATATAAATGTATAAATTTTGAGTATGTAAATTTAGTGTTTATGTTTGCACATTCATAAAATAATTCCTGTTACATTGAGTAAACATGCCCTATTTTCTTACTCTTTTTGTTGAGGTATGCCTCAAAGGCACACTATTTATTGAAATTTATTGCAGTGCCCAAAATGACTAAGCTGAAGTACAGTGGTAATTAATTAGTCAGAAGTCATTCATGCCTACTGTGTTAGTACATTATATGGTTGTTAATGTACATTTTTATATTAAATCCAAGCTCAGTGTCTCATCATCCTGTCCCATTTGTGCTGTCTTATATAGAAAAGAATGTTTTTACCTCATGATAGGTTATGAATTTGGTGCCAAGGATAAGAATTCTTATTTATTGTCTGGGCAGCAGACAGCTGCACTGTCCCATAGGTAAAGACATTAGTGTTTCCAAAGATGAGGGGAACAATCAATGATAACTCTTCCTGAAGAAAGGAAGGTGGTGTTTGGGAAGAGAATAAACCCCAAAGATTGACCTGGACTGTAAGAAGAAAAGGGCTCTTAAAACCAAGTGCTGCTTGCACACAAATTGAGGGAAAAAAGGACCGTAGAAGTTAATAGTTAGACTAGATATACGCAGGTGTTTTTATCTGAATTTCTGCATATATGTATTTGCAAAGCTTTTATTGGTTCATTTTCTTAATGAAGAAACCTTTTCAATTGCATGTACCTTAACATGGCATGAATTCAGGGAAATTTCAAGATATCTGTCTAATGTCTTCATTAGAAGCTGTGCACAGATTCTCAAAATAGGATACCTGTCTGTTTATAGCACTCCCGCCTCTTAGACTAATAGAATAATTCTGATTGAAAAGGACCCTGGGAAGCCATCTAGTCCAGCCTTTTGCTCCAGGTAGGGTCAACACCAGTTCAGACCAGGTTGCTTACAATAAGCATTGCTGCAGAGTATCCAAAAGGAAATTAGACTTTTCTCCATTGTGGTGTTCTTTCTGGTTTGGAAGCCAGCAAAAGGGTTTTGTAGAAAAAAGATATTATCTTTGCCAGAAAGCAGAGCTATGTGCATATGCAAATCCCCAAGGCTTCCCAGGATCCTGTAACACATGACTTAAATAAAGTCTTATTTTTCCAGCAGTTGTTACACAGACCTCCTTGTTGACAACACACCTTCTTCCTCAATATTGTTATATTCCACTTCAGCAATATTTTCCTTGCTTTTCAAAACCTGTGGTTGCATTCACAGTGTATTTACTTTCACAGTTTTTTCTCTTTTGATGTATAACACTGGAAATTGAAACTAATTTAAAATTATAAAATTCAAATCAGAGTTTTCCTTAACATGTTCTTACATAAATAAGAACAGAAGGAAACTTTTAAAAACGTTAAGGTATATGCTAAAGAACATTATGGTGCTGATTTCAATGAAAATAACATGTAATACCTGCCTGTTTACTGCTAATTCCTGCAAAGTAATTTTACAATCATCAGAAATTGATGGACAATTCCCCCTCCAAATTACAGCTTTTGTTCGTTTTAATATAGAGCTTACTTTTGACCAAGTTTTAAAATGTCAACCTTTATATTTTAAGGCAACAGATCTGTAATGCCTTGTGGCAACAGCGACAGCAGTTTCTCTACACCAGATGGAATCCTGTTTTGAAATGGGATGTTCTCATTCCAGCACAGTACTTGGCTCAGTATACAGTGCTGAGTAGAATCTTGGGTCTGCTTACAAATTTCCTTGAGACTAGACACAGTGGAAACAGGAGCATATTTAAAAATAATTGTTTATTTTAATTTGTGTAGCCCAGAATTAATATTTGAGATTTCATATTTTATTTTTGTGGTGGTATATACAAGGGACAATGAAGACGTTTTTGGTATAGTCTTGGTAAGTAACATTCTGACACACTCAAAAGTCACAGATGACTCATGCAGAAGGATTTGATATCATTTTAATATTACTGCCAGCATGTAGCTGTCTTAGGAACTCAAAATGGCATTAGGATGTTGTAATAGTAGGGTAGTAATCACAAAGTTTAATTTGGTTTTGGAATAAGATCATAGGTATTGCAGAGGCCTTTACCTACATTTGCCTCTAAAAGTTCAAATACTTGTTTTTGAGTTAATATTTTATAATTATAATTTCCCAGTAAGCACTGCATTTCAAATACAACATTAAACTACTTTTTCTACTTATTTTTTATGGGAAGAGAAAATAGAAGGTGAAATGAAAGTAACTTTTTTTTTCTCGTCTACTGGGATGTACAAATGTATAAAGCAAAGTATACAGAGTACAATAAGACCAGTAGCCAGATGGCTCTTATATCTGTAGACATTTTGTCTTTTTCTTTTGCTGAATTGGAGTATCCATGGCAGTACTATTAATGCAAAAACTGTGCAATACTAAAAGATAAAATTTTAATTGGCTCATGCAAGTTAGATTTAGTCAGAGTTTGGCAGACAGATTGTTTTGCCATTCTTAGGAAAGTCTAAACAAGCCCTTAAGCTGGCAAAAATGTGTCCCCTACTGTGTTTTTACTATTGTAAAATTTTTGTAAAGAAAGTTGAGTTTATTTGTCCTGTTCACATTGCCATTCCTTATATTCCTTTTATCACATAGGAATCTATGATTCTTTCTCACTTTCTAATTCTTGCCCTTCCTCTCCTATATTAAACATCTTTTGAAAATATTATATTTGACAGCTTTTCCCTCAAAATCCTTTGTTCATTCCATCTTTTTTGTTTGTTTGTTTTGGTTTGGGGTATTTTGTTGTTGTTGTTACTATTTTTCCTTTGCCAACTTCCAGGCTCATGATGTGATTTTTTTTTTTTTTTTCTTTTTTTTTATTTTTGGCCTGAGGGAGTTAAATTCANACTTGATTAATTCATGGCCTGAGGGAGTTAAACTGAGACTAGATTGTGAAGAGTGGGTTTTAAAAGCAAAAGTGTTTGGGTACTTTATTGTTAAGATATGTACAAATATCTAGATAAGAGAAGTTTTTTCTCCCTTCTCCCCCAGTAATCTTTATCTGACTAGACTTTTCAGCTGTTGCAAAATACACCATGTCTTTGCACACTGCGATCAAATTTCTTGGCTGAAATCCTAGAGAAGCTGGACAGAGCGCAAAGAGCAAAACATGATGAAGAGGAAGTTATGCTGTATTTCTCAAAATGAAAACAGCTTTCAGGCCCCTGAAATAATTCTAAAAATGTATTTCTGAAATTTTACGAAATGGGGGGTTTTCACTATGTTTGGTATTGTCAAAAGGGATCAGTATCACTCCATGTTTTACAAAAAATTAATTTAATTAGGATTGCTTCTTACCACACTATGATTTCTTTCTTTGAAATTTTCAATGATGCTTCATTATTGATGCGGACACAATATTTGAGAAAAAATGTTTTTATCTTCAGGATACTTTGTAAAGACAAATAATTAATTGTTGGCCATTAGTGAATTTGTCCTACTTTATTGTATTTTTCACTTAATATCCCCACTGCAAATGTGTATTGAAATAGTTCATCTTTTTCTGTACATGATAGCTCAATCCACACAAATACGATGTGACATGTTTTCCCCATAGCCTTGACATTGCAATGGTATCTCCAAGGAATGTCTTTTAATTTCATTCAACTTCATCTTGGCATTATAATGCTATCTGTTTCAACTGAAATTATTGTTGAAATGTGACAGTTAAATTACGTATAAATGAAAGCAGACTAGCATGGATAAAATACAACTCCTGGTTACTCCACAAATGTTGAACACTATGTAACCAGAAGTGAAATAAAAAACCTTGTTACACATATAAAAATTTAGACTGCAGATTCATTTCTAACATATTTTGTTTAGTTAGCAAAAAATTAACAACTGTCTACACTTAAATCCACCAGCCCTTGCAATCATACAAAATGATGTTATTTAATTACTCTATTTATTTTTTTTGTTGTTGAATCACATGTATCCATAACTTGCTATTACAAAGTTTGCAGCATAATTCTGTTCTTATTCCTGAATTCATTTTTTAAAGGACAACTACTTTATTTTAAAGTGCTGAAGTCTTAAAATCCCCCAGATGTAAATGAAAAGTAATGGGATTAAAAAATAAATTGGGCTTAAAAAACGGATGTTCCAGCCAAGCATTGAGCAATGTCTATAAAAGAGGTTTGAAAGAATCCAAGACTTCTTACAAAGTGGATATATAAAAACATTATTTATTTATTTATTTACTGACATAAATAAATGTAAAAATTGAGAAATATGAATGTAAAAAATTGAGAAATGCAAAAGCAAAGTAAATATAAAAGACAAATTGTACTTTTAAAATAATGAATATTTTCTTTTTTGCTGGTTGTTCGATACAGAGGCATTATTCCAAGCAAAGCGTGTATCTGTATATATAAATTATAAACAAAAAAATATTTAGCATAAAAATATTTTAACTACATTACAAAATAGGTTTATTTTTATTTTCATTTTTCATGTCTAAGCTAAAATTCAAAAATGTTGGCTACATAGAATTCTACAGACTCTGTTAAACTTTACTTATATCAGTAACTCCATTATTGAATAGGTTATGATAAACATCTGAAGATTTCTTTTGTATGAATCCACTGTAATGGATTTTACTTGCTTTTTCTTGCTTCAGTGAAAATGATGCTTCAGATTTGAAATTATTTTTAATCACAGTCTGAAAGACTAATTGGATAGAAGCAGAAATTATGTGAATTGAAATTTAGCTGCATTTTAACAGCATAAGTAGCATAAATATTGTTCAGTATTGGAATATATATCAGTGTAGAAATCAATGCTTTATCCTATTCCAAGAGATTAAATACCAACTTTATTTTATCTCCTTAGGAGCTGAAAGAAAAGCAGGAATCTAGTCTCAAACGTGACATTGATGGAATGGGAATCCCGGAAATAAAGTATGGAGATTCAATCTGTTTTGTCCAACATGTGGCCACTGCCTTATGGTTGACTTACAAAGCACAGGATGCTAAATCAGCACGTTTAGGTCCCTTGAAAAGAAAGGTAATGTTTGATTTTTTTTTTAATAAGTTGTGAAAGCAGTGTTTGTGGGTTTAATTGTTCATGCTCTTCTGTTGAAAATGTGAATATTTCACTCTGAAAATGAAAACAGTGATGGATATTAATGTAACTATGTAATTGAAGAAAAACTTTGCCATTAAGAAATGTATTTACTTTTTTTCTCAGAAGAAATTATTAATTTATGCTCAATTTTTATTTTTTACACCAGTTAAAGATGGAAATTCCTGATTTGGATAATTGTTTAAAATCTAATTTTAACTGTTGTAACTGGTGAAAACTAATAAGTCATCCTACATTCAATGGTGTTTTAGATTTTTTAAAATTAGGTATGCTCTGTGAAATGGCAATTAAATTTGTCTCTTCAGAAATGGCCTTAGAAAATAATCAAGTTTCTTAAGGGATATTAGAGAATAATTTACACCCCAAATGTTAGATGTAATTGTGATGTGACATCAAGAAGGTCTTTCTCTCAGTCTTTTGATTTTAGGGTATGATTATATTCTTAGTTAGTGGCAAATGACCTGTTATTTCTTCAAATTTTATTTTCACATTTCATTCAGTGTTAAGGGGTTTAGTACTAGCTTCACATAACTGCGTCATTACCAAAGGATTCCTTGATTCTCCATTTGTAGGTTTTTACAACTTGAACCTATCATTAGAACATGAAAAAAGAAAAAACCAAAAAAGTTCATTACCGAAAATAAGTTGGAAATGTTCTTTAGTTACTTGTACACATGTACATTCATAAGAGAATACCCATACACAAGCGCTGTAGAACAAAACTAGGAGGTTGTCATCACACTCCCTTGGCATAATCACATTTATTCATATGCAGTACATGTGGTCATCATCAATGGGCAGTGGGTGCCCAATGCCTTCACTTCTCAGCAACCTGGCTGATCAGAGAAATTCTTTAAATGCCAGTCATTCAGTACTTTCTTGATAAAAAATTAAACCACACAACGATGGCCTCTTCCTTTCCCATGCCAGAACTGGCATGGAAACATGCATGAACATGCATTCTATTTCCTCAGAGGGTCCAATTTTACTTCTTGAAAGGGTAATGTGTAGATTCTTCCTCTGTATTCAATAAAGAATTTTACAATGGCTTCCCGTGGCGTTTAGTATTTTGTTTCTCCAGTTTTCTGCTCAGCAGCAGGGGACTAAAAGAACCCCCATAATTGCCTGTCACTTTTATTGTCCTTTGAAACTGTTTCATTCATGTTCAAAGACTTCAAATCTTTTGTTGCCCTCTCACCTGGAGAATTCTGTCTTGTTAAGTGCCTTCAAACAGAAGAAAATCCAAACCTTGTAGCTTCATGCGATTGAAATTCCTGTGGAGGCAAGAAACAGTTTTTCATACCGTGCAATATTTGATTTTAGGCTATAATCTTATAAGCAACTTTAGATGTATATATCCCTTTAAATTTAATATAAAATTAGTTTTTCTACATTAGAATGGAAGTCATTGCTTTGTATTCATCCTCTGCCACCATTGTGTTAGGCAATTTTCACTTTCACTCACTGTATTCCTTCTGAAGCTGGCCTGCGCTTTCTGTAACATGACTCATTTGCCCAGGAGGATTGAGAAATACCTTGTTTTTGCAAGAGGCAAAGGATGCTTTTCTGACACAACCTAGCTGTTATCACTGTCAGCTTCTGTAAGGCTATAGAGAGGAGAAAAAAACTATGACATTAGTTCTGTTATAAAATACTAAAAATTCCAAGTGAAAATTTCCGTTGTTTGGCTTTGGTGTAGTTTCATGTATCTAATTATTATACTAACAAATAAGAAAGAAATTCTGGCATCATTTACGAGGCTTTTCTTTCATGATTTCTGCCAGAATTTTTATGTTTTCTCTCTCTCTGAGATTGTGGTAACCAAGGATTCAAGATTTTGCCAAGTAATGTTAATGTTTACATCAGTATTGTAGCCAACATCCCGCCACCATCCAGTGAGTGATGGATGTCTGTCTTTTCAGTTAGGTAATGTTTGATTGTGCAAGCAATGAACTCCTGCAGAGCTCTGAATTGCCAGAGCTCAGGGAACAGAAAAACATATGCTACGTGATTTGGATTCATGTTCTGGGGGCCATTACTCACAGTCCTGGTCAATGCCTTGCTGTATTTCAACAAGCAAGGCAGTGCCAAATGCCCCTTTTTATATGCAGAGAAGTGTTTTATCTGAGGAATTGGTGTAGCCAGCGCTGGATGCTTCTGCCTGTGATGTACTTACTGGAATTCTAAATAGCACTTTCCTGTCATTGCAATGTTTCTGAATGATTTAGTTGAGGTTTGGGTTGTTTGTTGGTTTTCTGGTTTGGTTTATTTTTTTTGGTCAGAGAAATAGGAAAGATGAGGTCCTTCTAAAAGACTTTTCCCTCATCAACTGCATACTTAAGGAGAAGAGTCCTTATCTGCTCTACAGTAATGAAGATGCAATCATTTTGCAAGGCATGACAGCTTTAATACCCCAGCTGTCAAATGTTTTCATTCCTGTAGCTCCAAAATCTGGAGCTACACGCAATGGCCTGAGGAAACATTATTTGATTGTCAAATGTTTTCTTACTAGTTTTGTGATGGGAAGAGCAGATCTTCACTTACTCTTCAGTTTAGAGACCTCAGGACCTTCTCTATGGAAACAGTGATATTTAAGCTAGCAAAATCACCCACAATGTGATTCTATATAAAGAAATATCTGAGAAAAAGAGGAAAGATGACCATATTTTAAACTAGTCTCCTTTAAGAAAATATTATTACTGTAATAATTCAAAAATATCTTCCCAATCTTCTCCATCTTATTTCCGTGGATTCTGCTGTCCAGATAAACTCAGCAGGTGTTTGTCTCTTTTAAAAGCTCTTCCTCAGCATGAAAGAAGAGAGCACATGTGTAGTGTAGTTTCTGCTCAGCATAGAAAAACATCACTTTCCAGTGCTTTGACATATTTATATGCTAGTATGTGCAAAAGCTGTTGGTAAATAACTTTCCTATTTGTATAACATTTGTGTAACACTGCTAGTTTCTTTGTTAACTATTCACGCCCTCAGAATTACTCTGCTAACTGGGAAGGTGGGTTGCAAATTTTTACTAACTCAAAGATAAAAAGATACATTTTTGGTGGAGAATTCAGTAGATTGCCACTTAGACAAAGAAGCAGGATCACTCACATTTGCTTCTTACAAAATTGCTGTAGGATTTTAATGAGTCAAAATGACCAAGACTTTTATTTGTGATACCTTAAAGTGATGTTGACTTTCTGTGACGTGTTTATTCAAAGTGAAAGATTAAAACACCACCAAAGGATCTCTGTTATTGCTTGACATTCATATGATGTTCAAATCTCGTTCTGATAAGAATCCAAAATATTGTGTAGAAATAGTTAAATGAATCAGAAGTTGCTCATAAACACTGTTGTTCCTTTAGCTGCATTGTAATTTTTTTTGTCACTCCAGCTTGATTTTTCTTGTCAATAGTCATAAAACATGAATCCTTTTGTAAATGATGCTTAAGAAAGTGAATTTCCTGTTTCCCTGAGAGCTAGAATACAGAAAGAATGACATTTTTTGTTACAATTTGAAAATTTTTTTAGAGTATCTTTTTAATGAATTGTGGAAGAATAAAAATACATTACATTGTCTTCTCTGAATAACTTATGTGAGACTGAAAAACTTGTAGTTATGTAATAGGTGTCCAGATGAAGTGATTAACACGTCTGTATTTATACAATTGACATTTTTAGTGCAGTATTGAAATAAGTTAAAAAATACTTAAAAGCAAAAATTTTTTTAAGTAATTATCATGATAATTACTGACTTTCAATAGGTTATATTACACCAAGAAGGTCATATGGATGATGGTCTCACATTACAAAGATGCCAGCGTGAGGAATCCCAGGCTGCTCGAATCATTCGCAATACTACAAGCTTATTCAGCCACTTTATAAGGTAGTTGTTACTCTGTTTTTAAAGTATTCTGAAATACAAGTATTTCTCTCAGAGAATCCTTATGTCCTGCTTTCAAGTATTTGAATTTAGAAGCTATTAGAAATATATTTTTATGGATTTAAATTTGCAATTTTGATTAGTAATGCCATTAAATAGATAGAACAATTTATTTGACATTAATTATATGAAATCTAATACCTTGAAGCCAGAAGCAAACTGGATCATAATCCAGGTTGAAGAAAACATGCTAACTGATCTTAGTCTAACTCCGTTAGTGAGTATTCAATGGTACCTAGAATGTTGTGTAATTAAATCTATAAGAATGTATTTTGTACTGAAGAAACTATTTTTTTGTACTGCTTGGCAGAAGTTTTAATTATGCTGATGAAGTGTTCACCCTTGTAATACTTGACGTAATATTTGATGAAAAATAAGGAAAAAGGAGTTTGTAATTAATTATTTGCCCACCATATGAGCCTGCGTTTAAAACATTTCTTCAGTATCTCAAGAACCTGCACCACTCCTTTGTATTTCTTAGGCTGAGGATATAAAAGAGAGCCACCTTTGCCAGCAGTCAGATACTATTAATAGCAGTCAGGCTGTGGAAAACTGGGTTATCACACAAGATTAAGAAAATACTTGAACAGAAAAAGACATTCTTTTACTGACAACAGAGACTCCTTGAAACGCTTTATATTTTTAAATCCCACCCTTCTTTATTTCCTATATGGAATAGATACAGAAGATCTAATTCATGGTTAGGATTACCTACTACTTTTGTGCTCTTTTTCCAGAGTGGGTGTATAACTTCAATAAGTGCTACTTTTATTGCACATTACACCTATAGCTTTAATCGGATTTAAAGTATCTAAACAAAATCAATTACTGTAGAGAAGGACTTTGGTACAGCTTTCATCTAGTTTTCTTCTTTTTGCTAAATTATATTTCTTCTAATTTTTTTTTCATTTTTTTTAAACATTCTCTCTGTTTATATCAGTGCAGAAAGGGAAACATGATTCCACTTCAGGAAGCTCTGAGTGCTAGACACCCAAATAATAGATGCTTGAATGATGTTCAGATCATCTGTTGCCCATATTCATATATCATATGTGTAACAAGACTTGATTTAGATACCAAAAGAGAATAGGCTGCTACATAATACTGTAAATTACAGTGGGAAAATGATTAATGCTGCCAGTCTTGTTTTCCTTAGTGGAAACAACAGAGCACTATCACCCACTGCCCTGCCTGTTGAGGAGATGGCTCAGACTCTGCAAGACCTGATCACTTACTTCCAGCTTCCCGAAGAATACCTGCAGCACGAAGATAAGCAAAACAAACTTCGCTCACTCAAAAACAGACAAAATCTATTCAAAGAAGAGGTATATAGAGAGGGATTTTTACATTATTTTAATTTCAAGTGTAATTTCTCATGAACATTGAAAAGAATCTAGATGTATGCTTGTTATCATCTAGATATATGTATATGATCTATAATGTAATGTTTCCAGCTGAGATAGATATATATATATAAAAGTATATTAAACTTGTCACATGCCACATACTCTGTGATAAAATTTGACCTTAATTCGTCTGAGCATCTTTAAAAAGTTCTCATTTTACAAGAAATGATTTTTACAAGAAATTTCTTTTTCTCTCTGTGAAGTAATACAACCTGTATACTCCAATTGAGTAATAAAACCTGGGTCAATAATGGATGTTATTTCTGGATGTCTCTTCTGCCCTGTGAATCTGCCCATAACTTTTTACCTCTAGAAACTCTAAGAATGCCAGTTTTAGAGAAGGATATGTGTTACATAACTGTTGAAGTGCTCCTCTCTGAAAATGGAATAACCACATTTTTGTATAAATAGTAAACGTATTTTATGATGCTTTTAGACATGCTTGAATTGCTTGCAGGTTTTCAATACCATTTGATTCTGCAATCAAACTGAAGTTACAAATCTCTTTTAGTACTTAGAATTCTTTGGTTTACAGATATTTTATTGGATAGTAAAATTTCCACCTTTTTTAATCAATGAAAATTAAAGCATTTTTTCCTTATGCAAGGAAGATTTTATGTAAAAAAGAGTGTTAAAAATTGTAAAAGCCTTTATTTTCAGATTTTTATTCTGTGTTTTTTGTAATACTTAGTTGTGTAAGGAACAGTATAAAATCATTCTCTAAAATTAATTCTTTTTATACAGAAAAATACATTTAAATATTTTAAGCACAGTTGGTTTGTTGCTTGGGATTTTCTTTATTTAAGATAATGTAACAGTCCAATTTGTACAGGAAAAAGTCTTTAAAAAAACAAAGACCAATGCTTTTTCATGTACAGTTCACTTTCCTCTCTGTCATATGTGTTTAGGGAATGCTGGCACTAGTTCTAAATTGCATTGATCGCTTAAATGACTACAACAGCGCAGCTCATTTTGCAGGAATTGCGAGAGAAGAACATGGTACGTCATGGAAAGAAATTTTGAATCTTCTTTACAAATTGTTAGGTAAGTTCTTCAAAAACCTACTAATGTAAAAAAAAAACCCAGAATATGTACTCTTGGTATCCTACCTGCTGCTTCACTATCGGAGGATACTCTGTGTATTATTCAGTTTATTATGTAAATTACAGAATTTCTTCCATATAATTACTGCTGTTTATTACAGAGAACAGAGTTTATTGAGCAATGATACATCAGAAAATTAGATCTCAGCTGGGGAAAAGTTCTGTGAAGCATGCCAAATCTTTTTTTTTTTTTTAATTTAAATTTACCTGTGATGTGCAAATAGATGTGAATTATTATTTTAAAAATTAGAAAAACTGGAAACCAGGATTTTTATATGAAGCTGAAGAAAAGTCTAAAAGTAGTCAGGTCTGCTCAATCCATGTTTGTCACTTGAGGCTTAGATTTAAATGTTAATAAAAATAATTACATAAAACAGAAGTGGAAATTTTCTTTTCAATATCAATGCCAGAGTTTCTAGAGCACTGCTATTCAAGAGCAAACTGCTTCTGTGTTGTAGAATGGTCAAAATTATAGAGCAGGAGAAGTATGTATATGTGTGTTTCTTTAAATCTCTCACTTGATATCGGATTTGCATCATTTCTCGTTTAAGAGAATCTTGCCTTCTGATAGAGACTAAATACATTTTAATTTCATTACAAAGGAAGGTAGTACTGATCCATAGCGAAATAAGGAAGTTCGAGAGTCAGGACAAGAATAAAAGAAAGTAGGGGAAGTGCTTTGAAGCATGAGGCTATTCACATAGAACAGATTCAGGTGCTTCGGATGAAATCTTGTTGCCTTAGAAAGTAAATGTTACCATTGCCTGCATAGAGTCTTGTGAGTTTAAAGAAAAGTAGGATGAAAAGAAAATCTCTTTAGTGCTATTTGGACTTTTTGCAGATTTTATCTTGATTTTCATCTGCAGGTACATTTTGAACACAGTTGTTCTGATGTAATATTTATTATGCTTCATAATAAAAATCATTGACAATTGTATGCAAAAGGTGGTTTTCTGTTGCTTTTTTCCCCCAATGATCTATGACTTCTAGAAGGAAGAAAACCAACAGTATTTGTTGAAAGACTTGAATGTTGGTGAATTTTCAAACTGCAGTCTGCACTACTGAAAGACTAAATGCTATGCATTCTACAGCACTGTAATCAGAAAGTAGAACTAAACACCAATATACCCAATTTGCACTTGATCTCAGACTTCTGCATGTGATCCTCCCACGTTTGGTAGGAAGAAATAGAAAAAGAAATGTTTCAGACCCACGATCATGAGAGTGCTTAACATCAAGGAAGGGTGCTGGATAACTTCTATTTAAATTTAGCAACAAAGTAAAGCATAAACAAAACGTATTTTTGGCTGAGATTCTTCTTTATCCAGTAGACTCCTGTCAACTTCAAAAACTATGTGCTCCTTAGAAATTATGTCAGTTGCTGGTATTCAAAGTAATGAAAATCTCAATTCTTTATTATGGTAATATATACAGGCTTGTCTGTTCATTGTTTTATGGAGTTACTCTAAAAATTGCATTAAAATACATATGATAAACATTGGTGATTTAAAATGGAAATCTCCTTTTATAAAATTATACCCTGTGGTTTTTTTCCAGCTGCTCTCATTCGTGGCAACAGAAACAACTGTGCTCAATTTTCCAGTAACCTTGATTGGCTAATCAGTAAATTGGACAGATTAGAATCTTCCTCGGGTGAGACTCACTTTTACAATGTAAATTAACTATCAGTTAATGTCTGTTTTACACAATTGGCAGAGCAGTTTTCCTTGAAGCCAACACACACTAGAAAACAAATACACTGTTGGGGTTTGGGGTTTTTCATTTTGGGGTTTTTTTTGGGGTAGTTGGGGTTTTTTGTTTTGTTTTTGTGGGGGGTTTTTTTTGGTGGTTTGGTTTGGTTTGGGGTTTTTTTTTGTTTGTTTCTTTTGTTTTGTTTTTTGTTTTTTTTAATTGAGAAAAGTAATACATTTAAAGAGACAATTTTGTGGCTTTTTTTTTGGTTCAATACATTTGTTATGTGCAATACTACATCCAGTCAATGTTGAACATGACTCTGATGAATTAAGGGATTGGGTCAAACAGTATCAAGAGTAGTGTACTATGAAATAACACCAATTTGTGGCCATGCATACAAACCCCATATAGATATAGATTATAGGTGTTTTTTTACAGTGGAATATTCAACAAAATATTTATATACTGTACGGTGCTTCCTATTAAAACCTTTACCTCTTCCGTTGAAAGAAGGAACTAAACTTTCAGATTTCTCAAGTAGTTTTAAAATTGTGATTGTTTTCAAAAGAAAATATAAAGTAACATTTTTATTATGCATCTATTCAAAATGTACCATATTCTAATTAATACTCCTTAGAAGTGTTTTCATTCTCTTTTTACACCAGAGACATCATAGCATCTTATAAGATACTCATTTAGTGAGCTTTTAGATTGTGTTCAGTGGTGCAGGTGATTTAATGACAACATTATTTCCGTGGCCTTCATATAGGTGTTTTGGAAGTGTTGCACTGCATCTTGATTGAAAGCCCAGAAGCTTTAAATCTAATATCTGAGGAACACATAAAATCCATTATTTCACTGTTGGATAAACATGGGCGTAATTACAAGGTATGTTTGGAAAAACTAAGGATGTAATGTTATTCCTACAATGATTTGTGGGGGAAAAAAAAGTGAGAAATGTCTACATGAAAAAGTGTGATTCTAGTACCTTTAAAGGAATAAAATAACCTTAAAGTACATCTGCAAAATTTCTTTTTTGAGACTAAAAGAATGTTTAATATATAATGGCTTTTCAGCAATTTTAAAATAACAAAAATATGTATGAGAAGTAAACAGTTAAGAAATATTGGTAACCAGTCAGAACATTGGATTTGATGAGAAAATGAAGCATTCTGGTGGCTGTAAGAAAGTGGGCAGAGTAGCTTGCTTTGTGATTCAGGGCTCTGCAGAAGCCATGGAATACCATTGTATCCACAGATATAGAGAATTATATCCTGCAAAGTCATTCCTAACTTGAGTAATAATAATAGTAGCAGAAAAGAAAAAAATAAAATGAGAAATCAGAAAAATAATCCAAATATCTGAAAACACAGGTGTTCTGAAGAAAGAAAAAACCCCTGAGTTTCCAGAAGAAATACTGGATGAAATTAATTTAGACATCAATATGCAATTTATTATGATAGAAGAAGGTGAACAGAATTTCTGGCTGCGACCAGGATGACATCACAACACAGACGAAGAAATAGGTTTTTGTGTGATTTTCTGATGTGAGTTTCCTTCCTCAATTAAAGTTTTATTTGAAAGACTGATAACCTCGAGGAAGAACAGAGAAAGTTTTAGTGAGCTGAAATTACCTTCTCTTGTAAATCACTAATACAGAGAACCTAACCAACTACAGATACAGTAAAGGAGAAAAGTATTTTTAAGCATGGTTAAGGAGTACAAACTGATATAAGCAAGCATAAGAAAAAAAGTTGAAATTTCAGGAGTAAGTTTAGCTTACTACTTTTAGCTATAAGCAAGATTACTGAGTTATGCCAGTCACCTACAAAGAACCTTTTGTCTGAAACATCTTAATGTAGATCTTATAGAGAGAACTTAGAGCAGAAAAAGAAAATGTACACAGGAGAAGAATTATATGGATTTGTGCATTTCCATTTTTTGTGTCTTTGACTATACCTCAGAAAGTAATGAAGAGTGGGAAGAAATTAATTTATCTGTTATTCCACAAACAGTATATCTTGTTCTCCTGCTAGATTAGAAATTCTGTTGAGATTTAGAAAATAAGAAACAGTAATATTAATAAGTAAAATAGTCCTAGAAATTATTGATTTGAATGACTTTTTAAATTAAAAGCCTTCTGTCAGAAATAGATTATTTAAACAGTTTACATGTAAGGTCTGAGTTGCTGGTAGTCATTAATGTTACTAAGATGCTTTACAGCTGAGTGCTGGTTAATGTGTTTTTTTAAATAATTACCTCTATCCTTCTTCTAGATGGTTTTGGCCCAGTAGCAGAGGTGGTAGAAAACAAAATGCATGGGCTAGGACGTAGAAAATGTTTAAGCTAATATATTAGCTTAAACAGCGTAAACTGTTGATGGTGGGTTTGTGCTAAATTCACTAGCCAGACGACAGAAGTAGCTAAAATGGAAGATATATTCTGCTGTTTCTGGTGTTGTACAATAGTAATAACATAGTCAATGGTGTCTTTGTCTTGGAGGTGATGTGTAGAATTGTAGATCATTTGGGCTCATTGCTCAAAGACTGTTTGTCAGAGGTCAAGTACATATTTAAGCTTCTCTGTCTTTGCGAAAGTGTGCAGCTTTGTTCCTCGACATTAACCAACACTGTGTTACTGTGTTACTGTGTTCTCTCTTCCAAAATCTCCTGCTCCAGTACTCTGGAAGAATGATATCAGTCTCTTTCAATTTTCAGACTCAAGCAAAAAATAAAAAAGAAATCTGAATTTTTTAGAATAACATCTTTCCGAAATTCTGTTTCACTTTATAGTGATCTTTTTAAACATTTTTCATTTTATAAATAAATGGATTATTTCTCAAATTGAAAACATTCTTTCTGGAGAGATTCATAAGCAGACAGATAATTGCCATTGAGAATTGTTCACTAATTTTGCACAGGAAGTTTTCTGGGTGGGAGAAAATTTATCAAAGATTTTCATTTTATATTTCAAATTTTTAATGAGATTTAATTTAAAAGTTGTAAAGAGTTGACATACAGCTGTTTCAGCTTTGTTTTTTCTAATCAAAATGAGAATAAGGAATCCTAAAGGAAATTGTTTTAGCCATTCTCAAACCGTGTGTTCTGAATTTATGTTCCACAAACGTTTGATATCATCTATCAGTAGTACGGACTACACTCAGTCCATATATGTGGAAAGTATGTAGAAAACAATAATATATATTATATTCCTTCCTTTAGGCCTATTCTGAATGTAAATTAAGCTGGCAAGTGAATGATAGTGTATGCTGCTAGCTGCCTTTATCTGACTTCCTTCTGATTTTTCTTTTAAGGTTCTTGATGTACTTTGCTCTCTCTGTGTCTGTAATGGAGTTGCAGTCCGTGCCAATCAAAATTTGATCTGTGACAATTTACTGCCTAGAAGAGACTTACTTTTGCAAACACGTTTGATTAATGATGTGACAAGGTATAGTGATATGTTTTACTGTTATTTTAGAAAAAATTGAACTTCCATGTCTTGCATAAATAATGGAATAAAATACTGTAACCCAAGAAATATCCCAAAGCTTTCAATATTGAAAAACACATTTTAGGAAGTAAAAATGTCTCATGTATTAACTTCTGAAAAAAACCCATTTTTACTAACTATATGGCATTTGTATGGAAACCTGTGCTCAAATAGAAATTGCTAATTTATGATCAGGTCTATTCTAAAATGGAAACATGAAAGTTGCTTGTTTCTGAGTCAAAACATGGCACAGAGTATGGGAACATGCTGTGAAATACTTGTGTGTTTTAAGAGGGTCTTGATTTCCTGGCAACCTCACTCCTGGTTTTTTGATTTTACGAAAAGATCTTGTCTTTTCTTTTTGACTGTAAGTTTTTCAAAGCATGGAACCTCTACCTTAGAAGATGATTCTACAGCAGCTTTATTAAGTTATACAAAATGGGACACTTTTTAAAATATTATAAGCAAAATGTTGGTATCTACACTTGTACTTGAAAAGTGAATTTGAAAATTATACAGCAATATAATTCATATGTCACACTTTATGTTTACACTAACTGGCTTATATTTTCTTTCTTAGCATAAGACCAAACATATTTTTGGGTGTTGCTGAGGGCTCTGCACAATACAAGAAGTGGTACTTTGAGTTAATAATTGATCAGGTTGATCCATTCTTGACGGCAGAACCCACCCACTTACGAGTTGGATGGGCCTCTACTTCAGGTTATGCCCCCTATCCTGGAGGTGGAGAAGGATGGGGAGGCAATGGTGTTGGTGATGACCTCTACTCTTTCGGGTTTGATGGCCTTCATCTGTGGTCTGGTAAGTACTTTGTGAGCTACCACTTATTCTTACATTTAGCATTTACCTACTTTTACCTCCCATTCCTTTGTATAAATAACATGTTATTATATAGTGAGCTACATTCAGAACTCCAGGTTATCATGAAGCTATTTAGAAATGCAGATCAGACTTCTTGTCTGAGATGCTAGCCAATATTGAATTACACCAATTAGACTTTTTAGCAGAATGCTTCTATTTTCATGATTTTGATCACAGAATGGCATTTTCCAGATCTAGATCAATACTGACTTAATTCTATCTGTCCAAATTCAATGGATGTATTGATCTCAGATAAATTAATTCTATACGAATCTACATTTGCATTATTCTTTTACTTTGAATCTACAGTTGAAGGAAAATGACAGTTATTCTTAAACCTGTTGATAGATCTGATAAATTGAATTAGAATTTTGATAAATAGTTCCATAAAAGAGAGTTTTGTCAATTAAAAATAATAATTTCTACACTACTTCCAACTTCCTTATTTTAGTCCTTGTGTGTCGAGTCTTTAATTATGAACTAGCACATCATTTTTTCTTCCAAATTTCTCTTGCATGCACAGTAAATGATGGTTATTTTTTAGCTTGTTCAATTTTTGGCTTATGTTTAATGTGCAGTTTTCAAGGCATGTAGGCAAAATCCTTAGTTTCCACAAATTTCTCAGTGCCTTTAGATGCCATCTACCTCGAGGCATTCTTTAACTGTTCTGAAAATAATAGAGTGGGTCCATGCAAATAAAAGGTGTGTTTCAAGGAGAGTATACATGAATACACTGAAGTAAATTTTATGACATTAATTCTAACAATTCATAATCTGAGAGTGTTTCCTTTATCAATTATATTAGCATTGTTCTAGCATAGGGTTTTGTATATAAAATATGTGTGTGCAGACAAGCATAATTCAATACTTTATTTCAACACTGTTGAGCGATTATCCATTATCAGAAATTATCTGTTTTCGGAGAAGTGTGGGAGACATCAGTAACATACTCCATTAGAAATGACTGAAAAAAATTTTTTTCAAAATTAAGCCTGCTTAAGTCTTATAATTACTAAATGCTTTTATCCTAGGTCGGGTACCCAGAGCTGTAGCATCTGTCAATCAGCATTTATTAGCATCTGATGATGTGGTTAGCTGCTGCTTGGATTTAGGTGTACCCAGCATTTCATTCCGCATTAATGGACAGCCTGTACAGGGAATGTTTGAGAACTTCAGTACAGAAGGGTTTTTCTTCCCTGTTGTAAGCTTATCAGCAGGTGTAAAGTAAGTACAATTTAATTTTAATTGTTTTCTTTGCTGTCTTATCACACAAAATATTGTCTAAATTCTAGTATGATTTATTCTGCTTTGTTGCTTCAGTTCTGCCCAAATAGGAGCTGGAAGGAAGGTAGAGAAGAACTGATTTGTTCAGTGATGAGTTCGCTTAAAAGTGAAATGTGAGCCTGTAAAAAATTTGACTAAGTTGAAGTGTCTGGAAAGTATTATTTTATGGGTATTTGGTGACCTAGGGGAAATTAATTCTGTTTAATTCCAATTATCAGTGAAAAAAACATGTTAGAAGCACAGGACCATATTTGGCACTAATTAAAATTCTCACTGGCTTTCTCAGCAGGGAGTAAAAAATCTAAATCATCATGAAAACTGATACTGTGTTCACAGCAGGAAACAGAACTGATGAGAAGCAGCTTTGGAATCTCTTTACTAATATTGCCCATTTGTTACCTCTTCTATAACTAAAATACTGAGATTCAAACATACTGCATTCAATTTATACTGTTGTCTATGTTCAGTGAATTCAGAAAATCTCCTGTAGAATCAAACAGAATAAAGGAGGGCTGGGAAACATTTAGTAAATCAATTTCATTTATTCCCCAGGCGTGACCATACTATTTAGCTGCATTAATACGAAGCTTTTGAAAATTCATTACTTTTTACTGCAAGAAATCTGCCAAACCTGGTGTTATTATTTTCTCTTTTTTTCATTCTTACTTGATGTTGCTTTTATATTTTGTGAGAGCATTTTCCTTTGTAGTTTGTAGTAGCTGATGTTAATAGCAAGTGTATGTCGTCATCTGTGTCTCTTACTATCACAGAAAAAGGTTTTATATGGGAATCCTGAGTTCATGAGTGAAGGAGAGTGTTCTGGGGTCTTAATTTTTCTCCTCTTTATAAAAATGTAAGCAAGATATGTTGATCTGGTGTCGCACACGGACACGAAGGAAGACACGTGTACTCACACTCTCACGGCAGGTGAAAGGCCAAGAAGAAGGTGGCCTCTTTATTCAGACAGTTATATACCTTCTTAACAATCACTGTGGATTGGATGGTGGATATTACCACCCCTCAATCACACTGGTCAAATGAAATACCCATCAAACATCCCCGCCCAGGAGAAAGAATGAAAACAATAAGGACAGTTAGACAAACATAGCTGTGTTTACAGAAGAGTGCGTGAGAACTTCTATCACAGAATTAAAAACATCTAAGCACTGCAGAAATCAGGGCGACAATCTGGTAGTTCTAATATTCCTATAGGCTTTTGGTCACGCCATCACAACAAATGTAGGAGCTAATTCCTAGAGATAACAGGCTCTGTTACGCATTTCCGTGTTTATTTACCTCTAGAGTTTGACCTCTTGAGGACCAAAGTAAGCAGCTGGATAGTTTTTGTCTTTGCTGTTTTTCCTGGTATACTCTTAAACTTATATGAAAAATCTATATCTGAGGAGAAAAAGAACAATTTAGCGGTTTACAAGGAATCTTAGTTAAGCTTCTGGAACTCATTCCCAGTTGTAATATTTGGTATAATATTATTTGCTTTCTTAATGTATTATGATTTTAGTGGTTTTTTTGGTATTTCTCTCATGTGCCAACTGTCTGCATGTGTGGACTGAGAAGTAACTTTATAATTTTCAAGTCAGGTATTAATAGTCCCAATAGTATTTTTAGAGTAACAGTCCAATTTAAATTAGATTTGTGTTTTCAAATCCTTTAAATCCATTAAAAAATTCACAACTTACAACTGTTTGATTTTAAGTGAGAAATATTTAAATATGCTACCACATCAAATAATTATTTTTGCTTTGGCCAAAACAAATTTTCAAAAAATAGTGGGTAGGTGATGGTTTTACTGATAGTATCTGCTAGTATGAATGCTTGGTAACCCTTTGGTGTTTACCAAAACATGAAGCACACCTGCATTTTTGTAAATGGCAATATAATAAATGTTTACATTTCTAAATATTTATTCATAATGATAGTATATTCTGACTATTAAAGAGTCTAATGGCTTCATTAAAATTGTACAGAGTTCGTTTCTTGTTGGGTGGACGTCATGGAGAGTTTAAATTTCTGCCTCCTGCTGGCTATGCTCCCTGTTATGAAGCATTGCTTCCAAAAGAGAAGATGAAACTGGAACCAGTCAAAGAATATAAAAGAGATTTTGAAGGCGTGAGGGATTTGTTGGGTACAACACAATTTCTCTCACAAGCTTCTTTTATCCCTTGCCCAATAGACACCAGTCAGGTATGTGAAGTTTGCAATAATGGGACCTGTAACATATATCTGTTCAAAATTTAAATTCACAATATAAAAACTGAGGTAGCTTCCCTCTTTCTTAGCAGTTCTTCAATTTTGTGTGTTGTGATGTACTAACTGAAGTAGATGATCTTGGATACACAAAGTGTGGTAACTGGAACCTCTTCTTAGTTCTGAAATTGTTATGCTCTTTCCTCAGGTTGCTCTTCCTTTTCATCTTGAAAAGATCAGGGACAAACTAGCTGAAAATATCCATGAACTGTGGGGAATGAATAAAATAGAACTGGGCTGGACATATGGCAAGGTATGTTTTGAATGACCTGTCTGGGAACAGTCACCTGTATTAGGTTAAGTCTCCTACCAGCCCAAACCTGGACTTGGGAATTGAACAGGGTATGTAAGGTGGTCTATACATTACCAACAACAGGTGACCATGTAAGCTGGAAGGAGACAGTAGTATTAACTTTTGGGTGACTTTTGTAAACATTCAAATTCCTCAAATTCCTTGGTTTGTTATGTCATTAGTTATGGAGGAGTACTTATAGTGTGCATTATAAATGAATCATGGGAAAAGTAGATTTATATAGTTATGTAGCTGTCATTGAACAAAGATAAATGGTATTGTTTATATTGTCTTTAGAATTAAGAATTTACTGGTTTGTTACTGTGATTCTTGATTCTATAAGGAAAGTACCCTTTTCTGTTACTTTGTTGCAGATACGGGATGATAATAAAAGACATCATCCTTGTCTCGTGGAATTCTCAAAATTGCCTGAGACAGAGAAGAATTATAATCTACAAATGTCAACTGAAACCCTCAAGTGAGATTTAAATATCAAAGAAAATAAACTTATTACATTTTATTTTTATTCAAATGCATCAAATTGTTGTAAGATATAAAAACCATTCAAACATCTCATTCTGCTGGCTTTGCTAGAATTCCCAGGAACCCAATCATACTGATTTAGAAAAACTTTGTCTCTGTAGAGATACAAAGAAAAAAACACCACCATATCCTGTTAGTTTTAATAAAGTGGTACAAATCTCAAGCCATAGATAGTGCCTTTTTACTATTTAAATGACTTATTTATGATTTCTGATAAATTAAAATATTTGGGTTTTCAAATACTATTATTTTGGATTGCTTCTGTGTTTTTAAAATATAATTTCTTCTGTGTATTTATACAATGAGAACGATAATGTTGTGTTTCAATAATGCCATTTTTATGCCAGAACCCTTTTGGCCCTTGGATGTCACATTGTTCATGCTCATCCAGCAGCTGAGGAAGATCTTAAAAAAGTCAAACTTCCTAAAAAGTATGTACTTTATGATAACAGGTACATATTATAATATTTAATATAAATATAAAATGTTTTAAGTTCAGTTAAAGAATACTTGATATGAACCCCATACCTGATAAGGTCTTAAAGATCTCTGGTTAGGCCACTACTTTGGCTGTGGTGATTGTGGAATGTGAAAACTGCTGTGAATCCCCTCCTGAAATTATTCAGAGACAGAAACAGTCGCATGCTTAAACCACAGGCAATTGTAGCAGTGTTACATCACCCTAGAACATAGATTCCAAAGTTAAACACAACACTGCAGTGCTTTTCTGCCTCATAGTAAAGGACAGTCTATTCATATAATGGTAAATGTATCTACTTCAAAGAGGGTTGACCATTTTACCATAGAAGACAGAAACAGCAAGTTGGATACTTGCCTTTTCACATCAGTTTATTAACCCACCAGATGTCTTTTTATCCTGAAAGAAATTTATCCATGAGAAAAAAAGTTAGTTGTTAAAGTGAGCAGTAAAGTGCATGGTTTTATGATATGAGAGATGGTATTCTTGATCCAGCTGATGGCATTAATTAAAAAAAGAAAATGATCGATTCTCAAGGTTCATACCGCAGTCTATCATAATACAGGTTTAATATTATTGTCTTGTTAAAATACCTATTGCCTATATGAAACATCCTAATGAATGGAAACTATTTGATTTGAGCAAAAGAGAGTCTGCATGTGTCTAAAAGGGCAGGTAGTCCTTATACAATATGGAAGGGCTGGAGAAGATAATAGCTACTGCTGAAATATTACTAAACTTTTTATTCAGTGAAAAAGTGATAAGAACAATAGTTAAAATGTTTTCTTCTGTTGGAAAAAAATGGTAATGCAGTCCTTACAAAATAGTGAATTTAAATACCATACTTAATAATGCATAAAAGAGTTTAATAAGAAGTCATCATACAGATCTTTAAAATAGAAATTACTTGAAATGTTTAAATGAAAAATATAAAAACAAATATTACAAATACTCATTCAATAACAATTTTGTTGCTTTGTAACAACCATTTAGGCATGTATATATGGATGTGAGTCACATTTAATTAGCTACTGTGCAAGTAGGTGGAAAATGAGACTGTCCGATAGAATCCAATTTATATCCTAGTGAATGACCAAATGCAATGCAAGGTTTTTGCAAAGGACTAGGAGATTAAAAAGTGGAGAAAGTGATTTCCACTCTATGACTGCTTCATAGAAAGATTTAAATACCATAACTGGGATATCTTGACTCTCTATTTTGCTTTGTTGACTTACAGTTACATGATGTCAAATGGATATAAACCTGCCCCTCTTGATCTTTCTGAAGTGAAATTGTTACCTTCTCAAGAATTTTTAGTTGACAAACTAGCAGAAAATGCACATAATGTCTGGGCAAAAGACAGAATAAAGCAAGGATGGACCTATGGCATTCAGCAGGTAGGAACTTCTTTACATGCATTTAGAATAAGTAAAGAATGTGAGATTTTGTATTCTAGAACATCATTTGGGAGGGAGTGTTAAATACTGAATGTCTTGTAATATCTGGAAAAGCCAGAGGGGGTGGGGAGCAGGAAAAGAAGCCCTGCCAATAAAACTTTGAGAGGATTGTCAGACCTGTATGGTTGCAGCTGCTGGATGTATGAGAATATATTTCCATCTGACTCTTTCATTCTTATCTTTAGGTTTTTAGTGTTATTAACATTGCATTCATAGAACTCTTCTTCATCAATGCTGTTTCTCTTCTGTAATGTTTACGTGATTCCAAAGTACACTCTGTCTCATTAGGCAAGGTCTTTGTGGTGTCTAAACAGACTTTTCTTCTTGCTGTCTTTTATATTCCCTTTCAGGATCTTAAGAACAAACGTAATCCTCGGCTAGTGCCATATGCATTATTAGATGAACGTACTAAAAAATCAAACAGAGATAGCCTCCGTGAAGCTGTTAGAACATTTGCAGGCTATGGTTATAGTATTGAGCCATCTGACCAAGAGATAGGTATGTATTTTCAGTAAGAATCATGGCCTTTTTTAGTGATATTTATAGTTTCATTCTATTATTAAAAGTGGGGTTTTTTCTCTGTTTATTTTACAGCTGACCAGACAGTGGAAAAAGTCAGCATCGACAAGATACGATTTTTCAGAGTAGAACAATCCTATGCAGTGAAGTCTGGAAAGTGGTACTTTGAGTTTGAAGCTGTGACAGGTGGAGATATGCGTGTTGGCTGGGCCAGGCCAGGCTGTCGACCTGATGTAGAGCTGGGAGCTGATGATCAAGCATTTGTATTTGAAGGAAGCAAAGTCAGTACATCTTTACCTCTTTTGATCTACAAACAGGCTAGACAGAGAACTACAGGATAGGTTTCCTTTGTGTACTCCACATCAACCATGGGAATGTTTTAAATTCCTATAAAGATATCTCTGATCTCTGTTTAGTACCTCCATTTTGGTTCTGGTCATGAGATTATGCTAACAAAGAAGTGTTGATTTATATGTATCTTCCTAGGCTATACCCAACTAAGTACAGAAGTCTGTCATAACTATAAAGATACAGCATTCACTTCCATTTTTTTATAAGTTCTGTTTTACAAAAATCAAAGAAAGGTTCTTCATTAACTGAGAAAACCACAGTTGTGTTTTTCTTTTTCTGTCTTTTCTGCTTTCTGCACGTCCTTTCCTCCCAAGCTTGACTCCTAAAGGACCAGAAGGATAATAATGACCCTGCATGTAAGAAGTTCAATCCGGTGAACAGTAGTTATCAGGTTGCAAATTGCTCAAGTTAGGGTACCTTAGTTGCTCTATGTCTCCGTTATCTCTAAAGCAAAAGTCATAATCAGAACTGTTTTCAAATTACTTTGAGATCCTGGAAAATAAAATATTTGGATTTCTTTATTTATTCTGTATTTAATTTTTAATTTTAGCACTGTGTTTATTTACTTGGTTTTCCGTTTAGGGCCAGTGTTGGCATCAAGGCAGTGGATTCTTTGGACGAAGCTGGCAGCCAGGAGATGTGGTTGGTTGTATGATAAACTTGGATGACAAGTCAATCATCTTTACTCTGAATGGAGAGTTACTTATAACCAGTAAAGGTTCAGAACTTGCGTTTGCTGACTTTGGAATAGAAAATGGTAATTTCCCTTTTAAAGTCACATGGTTGTTAGAAGACAAAACAATACAACAAGCAGAAAAACTAGTCTGTAATAATGACTCAGAGAGCTGAGAAATCATATTTCACTGATGTGAGCCTTCAGACTGTGCTATACTTTAACTTCATAAAAATTTATTTTGAGAGTGCTTGTGTAGCACAAATAGAATTTCTTTTCTCCTTTAACCACATTAATGGGGTTTCAGCAGTCCGAGTGGGTAAATTTTCTCACTGTTGCTAGGCTTTCTCTCAGGACTTCAGTGCTAAGAAGAAGTGGTAATAATAATCATCCTGAAAAATTTTCAAAACCTGAAAATGTAGTCTCTGATAATCTCACTGGAGCATATATGTGCTATGTTCATGTCTGTGAAGGACAAAATGAGTACTGTGTAGTGAGAGTTTGCATCAAAAGAACAGATCTTTGCAACATAACTTGAGTCTAATTTGTATTTTTTTTCTCTGTCCTATTCATAACTTACCTGAATTTCTCATTTTCCTGGGATATTTTTCCTCTTCTGTTTTTGGCCTTTGCTTTTACAAAAAGTGGTATCTACATGACTGTAATAAAGGAGATGGGGAATATTTTAAAATAGTTTTGCTTTATGTTTTCATTGATGTTTTCTTTGTAAGTGTATCTCCTCCAACCACTAATAGCTTCATACCTGTTAGTAATTGCCAGAAAACTTTGCAGTTGCTCACTGCCCTTCTTTGATCTTACCATTGATAGAGTTTTTCTAAAGGGAGAGAATGAGGCACTGTCTTAACAAAGCTGTTCTGAAGTCTTGAAGTTTAGGAGAAAAAATTTCTCCTTTAGAGATTGTACTGTTGGCTTTTCTCTAATCTTGCTCCAAATTCTCTTTCTTGGGGAATGGTGAAATAAGTCAACAGCCTTTCATCCCTGTCTAAAGGTATACGGAGATCAAAGAGTTGAGTCATAAAAAATGCTAGCGTTAAACGAGTGTGTATTTGTCCATTGTGAATGATGGAGAAGTGAAGTCTGGCAAAAAAAACTTGTAGCTACTGATGATAAAGTAAATTTTAAACAAATGTACCTGAACCTCATATCAAAGTTGTTACGAAAATTTGGTGCTCTCAGAGACCATACTTACCTTTTGTTAATGACTAATTTAGCCAAGGTTGGCTTCCAGTGTCCAGCTCTTTGTATAAAGCCATGTTTATTAGTCTAAAATGAGAAAGATAACAAAATAAATGGGATAGTGCCTAAGTCCTCAGGGGTTTTGGTAGCAATTATATTAGACATTAGTATTTAAGGTGGCTTTAAATCCTTGCTACTGTCATCACTTCATGTGCATTACTTGTAGGAGCTAAAGTTTAGTTCACATTAGATGCATTGAAAATAAAGAATGCCTGGTTTTAAACTAAATGGTTTTAAACTAAGTTACTGTTGAGTTTTTGGTTTTTTGTTTCTTTAGGTTTTGTTCCAATTTGTGCACTGGGCCTGTCTCAGATTGGTCGCATGAACCTTGGAATGGATGCCAGTACATTCAAGTATTATACAATGTGTGGCCTTCAAGAAGGTTTTGAACCTTTTGCTGTTAACATGAACCGAGATGTTGCTATGTGGTTTAGTAAACGCTTACCAACATTTGTCAATGTGCCAAAAAATCATCCTCACATTAAGGTAACATTACATATTGGGGAGACACCTGTTCAATGACTGTTTGTTTAGCAAGCTGAGACATTAAACCCTTACTAATACTTACTGTCATCAGATAGTTTGTCATATAACTCTATTAAGTCACTCTTAGATAATTCCAGATGATCTTGTCTATCTTCAGTTTCATTTATGGTAGTATGGATTCACATGGATATACCTACCTAGTTTATTATATGGCTTACTAATTTATGTTGTGGTTAGCTACTGGAAACATGTTAGTTATGGGGGTTTTTTTTATATTCTATCTTACATGTGCTCTCACTTTTTAAACCTTCTTTACTATACATTTTTCTAAAATATCTGAAAATCGTTCAGCTGAAATCTGAGGATATCTAAGAGTACCTGTGGTGTTGCATATTGTTTCTTTCATTATGATGCACCAGTGGCAGGAATTATAAAACTCCCTAGCTAACGTATCCTAAAGCAGAATAATATAGCCTGTCTTTTCTATAAAGTGTTCCATATTCATATATTCCAAAATGATATGTTTGAATTCTTGAGGAGATTTTTTACTATAATCTCTTTAGGCCATTTACTTTATTTTAGGTGTAGCCAATTATTCTCTAGTACTAGTCTCTGAATATTTCCTTCTTAAGCAAAATAAATTTCACTGAATTCCAGCTAAATGATCTCAGCATTTTTTTTCATTTTATCAGGATTATGTCATCACTATTCTTGTCTTTTAAAGTTTTTGAAATGTTCCTATCTCTGAGTTTGGAAACTTAGTCACTTTTTCAGCACAAAGGAAAGTTATATTGGATTCAGAGTCCATAATAATAATTTGAAGATCTCTGTTTTATATTTCTTTTATATAATATTCTCTTTTGTGGTAGAAAATCACTATTCTTGTGACACAGTTTTTCAGTCACTTGTGTAATCAAAGTGAATTAGTTTAATAAAATATATACTTTTTTTTTTACTCCTTTACGGAACATCTTGAAAATATTTACTGTGGTCAGGATATACTGAATCTGTTGCTTCCCTTGCTCTTCAGGTTAAATTCAATGTCAGAGAACAAAGTGCATAGTTTTGAAGATAATTAATTATGAAAAATTTGAGTTGGCCCTTTCAATTTTCTCATCCTCTAGTTGCTTAATGAAAGTTTTCAGCATTTTTTGGATAGTATTATTTTAAAATATTTCTGCTATTTTTAGATATGGAGAATTGATGGAAACATTGAGAGTCCACCTCGGTTAAAAGTGACTCACAAAACATTTGGCACACAGAACAGCAACTCAGACATGATATATTGTCGTTTGAGTATGCCCGTTGAGTTCCACTCATCATTCAACTTCGGCATGGGTGTGGAAAATGCCTCATCTGATGTTTTCCAAAAACGGTTAGACTTGGGTTTAGTTATCCTATTTCATAATTTCAAAGTAAATGCATTATGTTCTATTACTCTTTATTACTGTACGCTCAAAATTTTGTACTTTTTCTTGGTCTAAGCACAGATTACCATAAAATGTATGATATTGAGATTTTTTTATTCTTGATGGTTTTAGAGCCTTTTCTAAAGAGGTGCATCACATGATTTATGGATCTTCATTGCTAAGCAGCTCCATTCTTTCTGAATTGTTGGGATTGCAAAAGATAGGCTGGAAAACTATCTCAGAGTCTTTTGCCCACTGGGTTATTTCTCATCAACATTGTTGTTCAGTAGTTAATTTTTATTGGAAAAGTCCTTAATTCATTAAATAAATAAAGATTATGGGACAAGTTTTTAAAGACACCAGGTATTACTGAGTGCAGCACCTTTCAGAGTTACTGCCATCTTTATTTAACTGCTGTAAATCTGCCTCTTCTCCCACTCTCTACCTTAACTGCAATCAATTATTTTACTTGTATATTTGTATCCTGTACAGTCTTTGCTAACGCATACTCAGTACCAAGTAAACATTGGTTAGCTTGTAAGTACACATAGCCTAATAATAACTAAATTTTTTATTACTCTTTTTTCTTTTACTTATTTACTGATTTTCCTTTATCTCTAGGAAACATAGCCAAGAAATTGCTCCTCCTTCTACTACAGTAAGTAAATATGTTGAGATGCTTAGTTCTTTTAACGCTTTGAAGTAGATTTAGTTGTGGCAGCATGTTCATTAGGAATTGATCCGTTGAAAGAAGACTTTTTAATAACTTTCTATGATATAACACTGTTTATAAATAATGATGTCCAGAGTTGCATGACTTTCAACTTGCATAAACACAAACCTCACCATCTTAAACCACTAGTCTGTTTTTTAAATTTTAGAGTATTTTAAATTACTAATTAAAAGAATGTGAATTACTATTATTAAAGTTTGACATATAGGAGAGGGTTTTTTCAATCACTATTTGAGTATTCTTTGATAAAATACTTTAGAATTTTATTACTAATATGCTCTTTTCCTCCTTTCAGTATTTTTACTCACTACGGATATTTGCTGGCCAAGACCCATCCTGCGTCTGGGTTGGCTGGGTAACACCTGACTATCATTTTTACAGTGAGAATTTTGACCTAAATAAAAATTGTACAGTGACAGTTACTTTAGGTGATGAGAGAGGCAGAGTTCATGAAAGGTATGGAATTATTTATCGCTTATTAAAGTTTGTATTTTAATACTGTTTAAAAGTCAGATATTTGCAAACTTGATGATATTTTAAATATTAGTTTAAACTAATAAGAAAATTGATTATGGCGTATGAGTTTTCTGTGCTCATTTATATATGAATGTGTTTTACATAGACGTGTTAAAGTGAATTTATCATTAAGGTTCTGTTGGAAAGAATATTTCTGTTGGAAAGAATTTTAAATGAAAGAAGCTTCTTTTATTTGATATCTATATTTACTCCCTTTTGATGAACTCACTTGTTTTACTGTAACTTATAAGTGCACACAGAAGCCTGTGAAATCTTTTCATAACTATAAAAAAGGAAAAAAAAGTCTGATTTAATCTGATCCGTTACCCAAGATGATGATGATACATTACCAAAAAAAGGGTTTGTTAATGAGTAAACAAATGAATAGCAAAACAAGCACCTTTGAGGATCTCTAAGTATCTTCCAGAGAAAAGTAGATCTCCACCAAGTTCAATGTGACCTATACTTTGTTCTTGCTGTTCTTTCAGTGTGAAGCGCAGCAACTGCTACATGGTTTGGGGAGGAGACGTAATTGCTAATTCCCAGAGATCAGGTCGCAGTAATGTTGATATAGAAATTGGATGCTTTGTTGACCTGGCTACTGGAATGGTATCATTCACAGCCAATGGAAGAGAGCTTGGCACTTGTTATCAGGTATTATCAGATTTTCAGGAAGCTGTCTAGTAAGCTGCTTGTTTTGATGTTATTTCTCTTTTTCAAAAATCTAACCAAACACCATTTGTGTAATGATAACGTTTTCCTATATCATTCTGGTTTATCCCTCTTTTTCTCACTCTTTTGTAAGGCTATGTTTTTCAAGTTGTTTCAAATGTTTAGGAAGGATGACTGGCAGATACGTTTAGATAAGTATTTTTTTACATCTCAGTTTGTGTGGTTAGGAATCTTGATTTATGATGTTAATTCTTTGAATTTTTTATCAACTGAATCTGTTATACAATAAAGGTGAAATAAATATTTAAACTAGCAGAATGTCAAAAGTAGGCTTTAGATATAGTAATTTTTATATGAATTGAGAAGAAAAATTTAGTTCATTATTATCAGGGTTTGTGTCTCCTGCAGATAGCTGTGATTTGGAGACCTTGTGATTTGATAAATTTCAAAACCTAAAATTCAAATATGCGTTAATACACAAAGCCAAAGTAAGTGGGGTGGGGTCTAAACACTATAAATATCCTCAAAACATGGGGTCATTATGCAAATGGATCGATAGTTGACAGAAGTTTTCATCACCAGATTGTTGAGATTTCCTCTTAGTAAGATCAGTTGAACATAAGAAAGCACCCACTGTGGAAGAGGCTGTCCAGTGTTAGCAACAATTCATTGCTTTCTTCTGTGCCACCCCCCGCAAAATCTGTAATACAGACAAAACTGAAATGTTATTTAACTGAATTTAATGAAACTTTTATACTGACTCAATTGAAAATGGATTTGGCAGGGTTGCACACAGCCGGTAAATGGGGGTGGAAGGTTATCTAGTAATTGCAACTTTGGAATATTTTGTAATAGTGGTCAGCAACTTCAGTGCCACACTGGGCCAATAGTGAATGTCAACAACCTGGGAAAAGAAAACAGGCAATTAAAGTGCTTAAGCCCTGCTTTGTTGTTTTTCTAACTAGATACAAATCAATATGAAAGCTTCTGAGCAAGCCCATTAAAGTTTGGTGTGTTTCTTTGTGCTGGATTTCTGTGGTTTTTCATGGACAACCTTTAGCTGTTGTTCTTATCTTGCAAGGAGATATATGAAAAGACAGATGTAAAAGATGCATGTTACTGAATTTCGCGTAAAAAACACTTTCAGATTTTTCCTTATATGACTTGCAATTAATATAACCATTTTCTCAGTACTAAATTTAAAATTTTCTCAGAAAATACCATTACTTCTCCTCTCTCTCTTCTCTTTTTCATGGAAAAATACCTGAAGTTGTTTTAGGAAATATTTTTCCAATAAAACTGTTAGCACCTGGTCTGCTGAAAAATGAGACTACCCAGCACTTTCTATAGATATAAAATAGTATATTCCAACAAGATTGTTGCAACTAAGGGTGAAGTATTTTTCAGTTTTTGCTTATTTTGAGTAATTTAAATATTTTCTCTTTTTTTGACAGTAATGAAATAGTATTATGTAGTTTTCATTTCCATGTCTTGAATATTTTTACAGTAAATTAAGACCTTTAAAATATTTTAATAAATCAAATCTTTCACTCAAATTGCCACAAATAATTGATATTTGTCTTATCTAGGTAATTATTCTAGTCTTGTGACAGTTTGCAAGCACTTTTCAGTTTACTTAACTGAAATAGAAGGACAATATTTGTATGCTGTTTTAATTTTAAAAGGCCTACAGGTCAACATATTTAAGAGAGGAAATGAATTTTTCTGTAGTTCTTGATCTAACTATTGAATGCCATGGTGATATTCAGAAGAAAACCCAATACATCAAGCAGAACAGAATGACTTTGGAATGTATATACTTAGCCCTATATTATTTTTTCTATGCCCATAGTCATTGTTCTGAGAAAACTCTTTTTGATAGATTGTTGTCCTCAAAATCAGGAGTTGTATTCCTTCACAGGACAAGTATTGCAGTTGTGCTTAGGCTGTACAATGTATGTACGTGATACACAAAATGCACAATGATGTGATATATATATTTAATTGAACTTCTGAATTTTTACTTAATTGACTAAATGTAATTTTTTTCTCCAGCCACCCTGGAGCAGTGATTTTTTTTTAAAATTACATTATTCTATAATTATATTTTTAATTCTTTATTTCATGGCAGTGGTGGTGGGTAATTTTGTACAGTACTCTTCAGAATTAACTGGTCTTCTTACACTGACATGCAATTTAAGTCCAGCTCTAATGGGTAAAAAAGATAATGCAGCTGTCATAAAAGTCCCAAACACAACCAGAAACTTTAAAACTACAGCACTGTAATTCACTAAGATTTTATAAGACTGGAGACAAATGGTAAGCCTGAAAATAAAGAGCTCTTTTAAAAAATTACATTATTCTACTTTTAGAGTACGGATTAGAAAATCATTAATCTTAATAGGAAATAGGATTTGCACTATTCTTATCCCATAATGTGCTCTCACCCTCTAGAATGAGTTGTTGAATTTGGATGTTTTTGAGAAGACACTACACTCTGTTACCAAAGTTCTTGCTAGAGGTGTTGAGAGCACATAGGGCTACAGACACACCTGTCTGAAAATCAGGTGGTCCTATAAAGATAACTGCAAATGCTTTACCATATTATAGGTAGACATTATTCAATGCTTTATTTAGTAAAGTATCTAAAGTTATTTGATAATGAAGTGTAAGGTATACAGTACTTATTTTATATCATATTCAGGGAGGAGTTTATTTATCCATTTTTAATTTTTAAAAAATTTAATCTCATTTCACTACTAGGTTGAACCAAACACGAAGCTTTTTCCAGCAACTTTTTTACAGCCTACGAGCACTAACTTGATTCAGTTTGAACTTGGTAAATTAAAGGTAGGAAGTATTTTTTATTTTATAGAAAGACAATTTTGTGTAAATGTGCTCTTTTAAATCTGTTTATTTCCGTGCGAATTCCTGCTCAGTTAAATTTGTTTAGGAAGGTTGAATCAATGGTATGGCTTGTAATTTGACTTCTATGTTTACTTCTGTAAATGTTTTTATTAAATGCAATTAATTGATTATGTGCATTTGTCAAAATAAATGAATATTATTTGAGGATAACATAATTGAGGGGTTTTAATTGATTTTGTTTGTTGCAGTAACTCCTACCTTTCTATGATTTCCTCTATTTATAAATTATACTTCCTTTTGTTGTTATGGCTTTATTCATAATTGCATGTTTCAATAATATTTAATGCACTTATTTTTTTCAGAATACCATGCCTTTATCAGCAGCAATTTTTAAAAGTGAGGAAAGAAATCCTGTTCCTCAGTGTCCGCCCCGCCTTGATGTGCAAACAATTACACCTGTTTTATGGAGCCGGATGCCAAACAGCTTTCTGAGAGTAGAAACTGAGCGTGTCAGTGAACGTCATGGCTGGGTTGTGCAGTGTTTGGAACCTCTGCAGATGATGGCACTTCATATCCCAGAAGAAAACAGGTACATTTATAATGAAATAAAATTACTTGATGTGGACAAAATATAGTGAAAACTGATGTCTAAGTATGGCTTGAACCTGCCTTGTTGAATATTTACCTTATAGTTGTTGAGAATTTCTGATCTTATTTGGTATCATATCAGATGTTATCCTACTCATGAAATTTAAGTAAATGCAAGAGACTGAACTTTAATGCCATGTACCAACTTTTGCATGCATAAAAGAAAGCATGACTATTTGATTTTATTTAAATTTAAATTATGAAATAGCATCTCTTAAATCTGTAGGTCTTTAAACATAGATATTTTTCTCAGCTTGAGAAAAACAAGTACAAAGAACATGCAAGTACTATTTTGCTGGTTTTTTTCTATAATAAAAATCTGTAATCTCTTCCTGTTTCATATGCACTGAATTTACAATAATTAAGTTCTTATGTTCTTATTGACAAGACCATGCCTTTCTTTGATTTTCATTAGATTTTATCTTCAGAGTGAGGATAATAAAGGTATATCCAAATATCAAATGTCATAACCAGCAAAAAGTCAAACTATCAGCAAAAATATAGCAGAAAGATCATTTAACAGCTGTACTTTTACTAGAAATTTTAAAATTTCTTTTAATGATTCAAAACTTGATTGTATTTATTGTTAATAAAACTGGATTCAAGAAAAGAGTGAAAAACACAGGGTCTTGTGGAAAAAACGGAACAGTTATCCTGAGTAATCCAGAAAGGCACTGTTTAGTGATGGTAGTAATGCAAACTTTCAGCATGCTTAATACACCTATTTTAAAAACAAGTTCTAATTTATGATAGATTCCAAAGAAGCATCTCCACCTCACATTTTGGCTTTTTCTTTTCTTTGCTATGGAGTTCTAATTTTAAACAGTCTCAACAAATTATTTCCACTATTTACTGTGTTTTAATGATGCACATACTAAGATTAGTTAGTATCAACTTTTATATTAGTGGTTTAAAGAGGAACTGACTGAAATGTTCAGAGATTATAAAACTTTCTTTTTTCATGGAATTGACTGGTGTTCTGTTTCTTTATTTCATAACAGATGTGTTGATATTTTGGAACTATGTGAACAAGAAGATTTGATGATGTTTCACTACCACACTTTAAAACTCTATAGCTCAGTTAGTGCTCTAGGTAACACTAGAGTTGCTTATGCACTTTGTAGCCATGTGGACGTATCTCAGCTATTTTTCACAATAGATAATCAATACTTACCTGGACTTCTACGTTCTGGATTCTACGACTTGCTCATTAGTATTCACTTAGAGCATGCCAAGCAAGCCAAGCTCATGATGAGCAATGAATTTATCATTCCAGTTACAGATGAAACTCGAAATATTAAATTATACCCCAATGAAACAAAGAAGCATGGTTTACCTGGAGTAGGGCTTAGCACTTGTCTTAAACCAGGCTTTAATTTTTCTACTCCATGCTTTATTACAACCAGCGAAGATCATCAGACATCCATCCCAGAGATACCCCTGGAGATACTTAAAACCAAGGCCATAAGTATGTTAACAGAGGCAGTACAGTGTAGTGGTAGTCATATACGAGACCCCGTTGGAGGACAGGTTGCATTCCAGTTTGTTCCTGTTCTTAAACTGATAGCAACATTGCTCATAATGGGTGTTTTTGACGATGACGATGTGAAGCAGGTGTTACTCCTCATTGATCCCACTGTGTTTGGAGATCACAAGGAAGAAACAGAAGAGGGGACAGAGAAGGAAGAAGTGACACAAGTTGAAGAAAAAGCTGTAGAAGCTGGGGAGAAAGCAATCAAACAAGCAAAAGCTCCTGCAAAGGGCTTGTTGCAGACAAGATTACCAGAATCTGTTAAGCTTCAGGTGAACATTTATTATAAATGTGTTACTTACATTCTACTCTTGATGAAAAAAAGAAGTGTGCTTTTTGTCTATTCTCTAGTAAGTAAGATTTGAAATTCTGAAGGTCTCTAATTCAACTTTGCCTTAAAACCTCAAATTCATTAAAAAATGTGATGATGATGCTGTTCTTTCTACATATATCTATACTCAAAATAGATATGTGAATACATTCCTATTTCATAAAAAACGGAAGGGTTAGACAAGATGATCTTTAAAGGACCCTTCCAGCCAAACTAATGTGTGATTTCTAGATATTTTGAGTGCATGGAGTGAAAGATTGTGAGTGCAATATAGTATTATCAATCAGATAATGAAACTGTACAATTTTGCCACCTTTACAGTGTTAAAACAAAAATATGGGGAAAATGTCTCTCATTTTTACAGTCTGATGCAGTGTATAGTATGTACTAAAGTTCTTCCCCAGAGTTTGTAAAGCAGTTGAGATTAAGTCTATTTTCTCTACCCTAGATGTGTCATTTACTCAATTATTTTTGTGACTGTGAACTACAACATAGAGTGGAAGCAATTGTATCATTTGCAGACCGTTACGTATCAAAATTGCAGTATAACCAGAAATACAGGTACAATGAACTCATGCAAGCCTTGAACATGTCTGCTGCATTGACTGCCAAGAAGACTAAAGAATTTCGGTCTCCTCCTCAAGAACAGGTAATATTAAAAAAAAGATTGAATTAAAGATTAAAAAACTCTTTATGATGACAAAATAAAGTCCTGACTTCTAAACTACCATTGGCATTGCTGGAGAACCAAAATGAATTTGAAATTAAATTTATTCCATACTGCAAAATACTGAATGTCAGAATGCTGAAACTTGTGTTCTAGAGCTTCACCTGTAAACCACAGTTATATACAGGTAAAATACGGCTATATAGTAGAATATGTCTTAGGCTATTTCAGTGTTTTAACTGTGTTTTAAATCCCTTAAAGATTAATATGTTGCTGAATTTTCAACTGGGAGAGGATTGTCCCTGTCCAGAGGAGATTCGGGAGGAACTATATGAATTTCATGATGATCTTCTAATTCACTGTGGTGAGTGGGAAGGTTGTGATACAAGTTTTGTTTGTCTTTTTTTGGCACTTGACAGATCAGTTGAAAAATATACTAGCCTGAGGGGTTTTTTTGTTAGACATATTGGTACCTACAAGGTGAATTTACTGACAAACTTTGGTGTATATTACAAAAATACGGGAAACCTGTGTGTGGCTTTAAGTTTCACTGTTAAATCTCTATCAAATATTATCCAATAGTATTCTTTTTATATACCAGTTTTATACTTATTGGGGGGGGGAAGAAAAATCCAAACAAGAAGTTTGGCTTACCTTAAAAGCTTTATATAAGCACCTGTATGAGTACAAGCAGATAAAAAGTATTGAGGGAACACCATTGCTGTGAAGCTGAGCAGCAGAAATTTAGTAAAAACCACCAGATGTGGGGTTCTCTGCCTGCTTAAGCTTAGTTTCCTGGTGTATACACAACTGTGAGAATCAGAACAGTTGTTGTACTGCAAATTACAGCTTGAATTTCCCCCACTCATTGAATTTGGATTTCCTGTGTAATTTTATGTGGGTTTTTTGATCTCTATTTTTTATTAGTTTACTGACTTTATCGAGATCTTAATCTAATTCAGACAAGCACGGAATAATTAACATTAATAATCTGAGTCATCTAATTATTACTGTTCATTCCCAGTAATTACGTGGTTAAAACAGAAATAAAAAAGCTTTTCCCATCTACCTACTTGGTAACTATATTCATAGTTACTGTTCCAGTGTGTTGCTTAGTCCTGTGGTTGTTGACATCCATCTTGTCCAGAAAGAAGGCGCCAACATCATTACAGTGAGTTGACAGCATCTCAATCTCTTCCCCAGGAAGAGCAAGATATTCCTAATGATTAGTTCTTCCTTGTCCACCTTTTCCCTTGACGTCATTATCAAATGTTTACCAGTACAGTCTGATAAATCTTTCTTTGCTGGTTATCCCTAAACCCAGTGTTACCTGGTTCATGGAACTGTATTGTTTTAATGAGCTGTAATTAAGCTACTGTTTTCTGTTTGGAGGCATGGTGCCTCCTATACCATTCTGTATTGTTAAGACTTCTGCTGTTATTTTGCACTGCTATATCTGAGTACCCTCTTAGAATCTCCAGCAACCAGCAAGCCAATTGTAATTTTCAACTACTTCAGTCTTAGCTTCAGCCAAAGATGAGTAGGTCTGCAGGTATCTAAGTTGTGCTCCATCAATTTACTTCTGAGGTTGTTGTACAAGACAGTATTAGTTCTTAAAATTAAAACTTGTATCTGTAAGGCAGAGATTTAGTTGGTTTAACATTATTTGGTTTTCACAATCCTCTGTTAAATGTTATCATCCTTGCTTTTAAGTGCTTACCAAAAGCTGTTTCTTTGATTCCATCGTTTTTCCTCCAAGTGTTAAAGTGAATGGTTAGTTGTTAAAATCTCTGCCGGCCAGGCTGTTCCCAGCCCGGCCTGCAGGTTAACGGGGTCCGATGCCCTTGTGAGCTAGCGACTGAAAGATGGTAACTGAGGTTTGCGTGCCTCAGTTTACCAGTGCAGCCCAACGCCTCCTCACAGCATGTAGGCATGCTGTAGCCAGCAGCGGAAGGTACGGAGAAAAGAGTGGAAACTCTGTCAGCTGCATTCCAAGTTTATTTTCTCCTGCCCTCGAGAGGGCAGGGGCCAGTTAGCTTGAAGGGGAGCTAAAGCAGAGAGACCCCGGTTGTTCTCTCGCAGAGAGTTTTAAAGTGTTACATCATCAGGTAGAGATAACAGAATGAACCAATCATGAAAGAAGGTACATGATAGTAAACCAATAAAGACCTCTCAGGGGAGGAACAATAACAAACCAACAAGTAACAAGACAGCTAGAGGGTATTTCAAACCACGCTGACCTGTTAGAGGACTTGAAACTTCTGTGATTGACATGCAAGGGGTATGTTGCTATGCTATAGGACAGCAACAGTTAGTATCCTCCTATTTACTCCTTTTTATTACATCTATCATAATAAATGATTACAGCCATCTCGATTGTTCAGTCACTTAGCCCTTAATCTGACCTTTGGTTTCCAAAGGTAATGCCCATTTGGCAGCACAGAGTACTCTGAGACTCCAGGATGGAGATTATGAAAGACCTACAACTTACTTGGAAATGTCTTAACTCCACAATCAGTTAATTTTAGCTTGAAATCTTGTGGTTGGTATGATCATTGAGTTAGCTTAGCTCCTGATCACTCTTCATATTTCATGAGGTGAAACGCTAGTTATTGTATGCGTTAAGATTTTTCTTTTTAGGGGTGTACTTTTATTATTTGTTTACTACATTATAAATGTGTATTTTGAATGAGAGTTAGAGATAGAGAAAGTGCTGTCTCATGATTAAAATACTTTAAAGTTCCTCTGGTTTCTAAGCAAAACCATGTTCATTACTTTGTACAGATTTATCAGAGGTGGTCGCTGTGGATAAATGCTCCTCATTATCTGTGTCCTGACTTGGTCCTGAAAATCAGTACTTAGCAATCACAGCTGCAGATTGAATGAATACGAGTTCTGCTTGGAATGTTTAATCAGCTTTTTAGTTCTAAGTATACTTTGCCATCTAAGTGGAAAACTATGTATGCAATCAAGTAATTAAAGGCTTCTTCATAATGAATATAAGCAAATAGTTACTCAGGCAGTCTTAATCCTAGCACATCCTAACTGTGAGCAGTTAATTTTGCTGGCACAATAATGGTCCTCTATCATATTTTTTAATGTGCAATTTCTTGGTTATAAAAAAACCAAACAAATTTACAACATGTTTTGTAGCATATTATCAAACTGACACTTATCTGGGTTGAAAGCACCTGTACCTGTGCACAGACCTCTGCCACTTGAAGGAAGTGATTAGCCAGTAGCAACATGAGATGGTCAGCTTCTAGATGGATTGCAACGATAAGGGGATGCAGAATGAACAACTAATGATATGGAACGGTGAATGAGATCCCATCTGCAGGAGTCACAGACCTCATCTAGCCGAGTCCAGCAGTGTCTTAACTCATCGTTCCAGGGCATTTCTTCTGGTCTGTCCATTTCAGCTTCTCAAGAGCTCTCCTCCTAGTGTGTCTCCCTTGTGTCCAGGGCCTAGCTTTTATTTCAATGCCAGACAGTTTCTTCCTTTAATATCCTTTTCTGCTTTCTCTTTCCTTTCATTACTGGTGACATTTCCTGTTCTTACTTTTTTCCTTTCTTCTTTCTTAGCTTTTCATTTTGCCAAGCCAGTTTCACTTATCCATTTCTTAAATTCCATATTTACTCTCCAATTTCAATTTTTCACTTCTTTCATTCCCTCCCACTGCCTTTGAATTTTATCTCTTAGTTACCCCTTGTCATAATTTCCCCTCCCCCTTTGCAGCTGCCAGCAGCAAAGTTTCTCCAACTTGATACCACATTTGATCTATTTTCTTTCTTACTTAATATTTTAGTACCAATTTTAGCCACTGCAGTTTATTCTTTCCCCTCTGCTTCAGGTTGTGGCTCTAGTACTCTTTCTGAAAAGCTTTTCCTTTTCTCAATTTCTCTTTGACAAGCAAAGTGCAAAAGCTTACATTTCAGCTTGGCACAATTAGCTCTGATTGGAGGAAGCCTGCCTAGTTGTTTTTTGCTTCTGCACGTAACACATGTGCTGTCTGATGATCACTAGGAGGTGTGAGAGGCTTTGAATGGTTGTGAAGCAGCATAGTGAACTGAACTGTATTAAACTACCTGGTAAAATGACATCCCATCTCATTGTATACATTTTCATGAAAAGCACGTATTACCCACATAATCTCTGAATGAGATCTCTTACAGCTTTAAATTCAGTTAATATGTTTGTTTATGGCAGCTAACTATCTCAACTGAAAAATTGTACTGTACTGCAAGACACAACCATACACTTCTTTCTTTTGCTTACATTCTGCAATATGAAACAAAGGATCACATACTTAATCAAATATGACTGTAAGTCATATTTAATTGCCATAGTCGATTCTTAGAAAAGTACCACCTCTTTGGTCATAATAGTGAAAAATGAATACTACAAATCTGCATATAAGAAGTCTGTGTACTGAAATGAACATCATTTGATGGGTGCTACTGGTCCTACATGTTAAAGCTGATGGCCTTACTACTTCTTTTTTCCTGTATAAAATTTGCTGGTTAAAAAAAATATTTCTACAGATATAGTTTAAATATTGAGGGAGTTAAACTTCAAAGATAGAGTTTTGTTTCTAATCAGTTTTATTTTCTGCTAAGGTATTCCACTAGAAGAAGAGGAGGAGGAAGAGGAAGATTCCTCCTTGACTGGCAAGCTCCGTTCATTAATGTACAAAATAAAAGGTCCACCAAAAGCAGAAAAATTGGAGCCTAAGGAAGAAGAAGAGAAAGCTCCTAGTAAGTTTTCTTTCCACATAAATACTTTCATGATGCAAGTGTTACAGTTTTACAGTCAACAGGAGTGTGTTTTCTCAAAAAATTTTATAAGGAACTAAAGAAGGAGACTACCTGTTTGATTTTCTTCTGCCTCTTAGAACTATTATTCTGCATACTGAACAACTCAGATGCACTTTTAAACAAGGAGTTAAAATGAGTGGAAGATTTGGGATCCAGATCATTAACTCTGAGGTTGAAAATTTACATATTCTTTATAAAGAACTGTAAAAGGCTAATTATGATACAAAAATCTAGACTCAAGCATTCTAAACTTGGGAAGATTTAATTTTTACGGTCTGTTTTTTTTAATGTAAATTTATTCTTTAGAGCTTATGTCCATTTCCATCTATTAACTGTTCTTAGGCTACATATACACACAAGTACAGACACGCACATAACCCCCCCGAAACACTTGTAATCACAGACTTCTTATTCTGAGTGGTATTCCTGTACATATACATTCCATACCCTCTCCCATAACATGCAAGGGGTGTTCATGGTCTATACAGGTGGGATTGGTTCTGCCCTTGCAATTCCTCAACCATCTGCATAAGCTTTTTGTTGAGCTTCTTTGAACAACTCACCTGACTTTCACTGCCACTGTGCTCACATGCCACATGAGAACTCACCCCAGTGAGGGTGATGTGGGGTATGAATCTCACAAACTTTGTCTTTGCTGTTTTAGGGTTAACCCATGTTTATGAGTTTTCAAACCTTAGTAGTGACTAGGGATAAGGATGAGGAATAATTAAGGTGCAAAGCTGAATTCCTTCAGGTGGTCCTTTAGAATATGTTTTTGCTCAGGTTTCTTATTGCCTTTCTGAATCAAGTTTGGGATTCTAGTTCTAAATTTCTGTGACACCATCCAGATATCATGTGCAGGATTCTCTAAGTGACCTGAGGTTGGTCTTCCAACCAATGATGGAACCTCCTCTTTTTTTCCCTAGTTGCTCTGTTTGGCAATAGGCCCATGTGCAAATGTGGAATGGTTAATTTATTTCAGGCTTAATAATTTCATCAATAGTTGTGTTGAGATTAGACAGCAAAGTTTTTTTATAACTCCTGACACTTTTTACATCTTACATCAGATCTGCTTGCTCTGGAAAGAAGCTTAGAGTGTTTGTCTTGGTCTGAAAGCATATTTTGGTCTATTAAGCTTGGTACTGTGTTGTAAGTACATTAAATCTTACAACAATCTGATATGCCACATGAAGCAGGCCTTCATTCTCCAGTGACTCATCTGTTAGCATATGCTCTCTCTTTAATGGTAGCAAGACCTGCTCAGCATCTGGAAGTATAATTTCTTCTCCAGGTTTCATGTGGATTCTATTGTCATGAATCAGGAAGTATTCACTCCTAAAGCCTCAGGGCACATGGTGTTAGGTCCTTGGAACAGAGCAGCTCACTTATTTCACGTACCAGACCTTAGGGTCACGAGAAATGTTGATTGGACAAACAATCCTACAGTGTCTATTTATCTAAAAATTTCAGATGATGTCTTCAGGCTCAGACTTCTCCTTGAAGTGATGCATAGTACAAATATGCACATGGATGAAGTCATTCAAAGTGTGATGAAAAATTGCATAAATATATACTTGACTGTAGCTAGGGACTGTGAGATCTTTAGTCAATATGTGCACTTCCCCTTTACACATCAGGAAATTCGGAATCCAGAGATTAAAGGAAATGGGTGTCTGAGGTACCCCCAATCCTCTTATGTGCATGAAGAGGTGTGGTGGTGTGCATGATGTGTACCTATTTCCAAGGTTAAAATCTCTGGCCTTGACTGTCTTGGCCTTGGTCATACATACTCAGAGTGTGAATATTCATAAGAACGAACTACTTACTACAAATAAATTTTCCTTTCCTCTAAGCATACATTTGTTTCTAATCACAAATGAACTTTTACCCAAGGGAGGAATACCACCACTTTCAACCTGGTATTAATGATTAATCAGTAAATTTTGTATTTAAAATAAGTTAGAACTCTGAAAATAAACACATAGAGGCAATGAATTATTGTTAATGATGATTATAGGACTTTTGTTACTATCAAGTGAAAATTGAGATAAGGCATGACATGCCACTAAGAGTAGGGCTATCTCTGTGAAGTACAGAATTTATTCCCACAGATTGAAAGACTAATTACTGAACAGAACCTCAGAATTAGTGATGGGTTTGCACAAATACAACAATAACTAAGAAAGGGAAAGAATAGTGTAGACACAAACCGCAATGGATCTACACTAGCTATAAACACTTTAGTGATGGAAAGCGGGAGGAAGCTGTTTTTGTGATGGGAAGAACTTGGGGAAAATCAGGGGGTATGTTTACTGGTAGTAGAAAAAAGAAACTTGCCTTGTTTTAAGAGGGAAGAAGATTTTTCCTGTTCTACTTGATATCAAGCATGAACATTTGTTGGAAAAAGGACTGGAACATGTGTCTAGTTTTCAGGTAAATTTCCTAAACTTTGGGCTCAGCAAAATTGTTTTCAGCATCACTGAATGTGAAATGTCTACAACAGAAGTGCTTCAATTTATTGTGTAGTTCCAAACAATACAATGTTTTTAGAAAGTGCATTCCCAAGTGACAGTGACTTGATATAGAAATGGGGGATAAATTAAAAGTCTAAATGCAAAATTTAGTTTACAAAGGTGATTCTCAGAGTCATGGTCAACTAAAAGGTTTCCATTGTCAACAGTGCTGGTATGGACTTGAACCCAAAGTAGATGTTTATTGTTTTCTATCTCTCAAGAGCATTACACGTATTTCGAAAGATCTGAAAGTTGCTTTTCCAATTTAAAAATCCTGTTCAGTCTGCTTGGGGTTTTTTACAGCTGCCTTGTTGTCTACTCTTACATATTTTACTATATTACATGTTTTTGACATTTTCTGTTGGAAGAGCTAGTAATATTTAACGTATTTTGCTTTCAGCTACACTGAAAGAACTCATATCACAGACAATGGTGCGCTGGTCCCAGGAAGATCAGATCCAAGATCCTGAATTAGTTCGGATTATGTACAGCCTCCTTCGTAGGCAATATGACAGCATTGGTGAGCTACTGCAAGCCCTGAGGAAAGCATACACTATTAGTGCTGCCTCTGTGAAGGATACCATTAATCTGCTTGCAGCATTGGGCCAGATTCGCTCACTTCTCAGTGTGAGGATGGGAAAAGAGGAGGAATTGCTAATGATTAATGGATTAGGGTATGGAATTAACAGAATTTTATTTTTAAGTTGGTGTGAAGCTTTTGTTTTATATTAGTAAATCCTGTAATTTTTGATCCGAAATGGAAATTATTGCTGTACTGAAGTATATGTACTAGGGATTTACACTTTCACATATATTTCCAAGGTGGCTCCAAATGATCTCTGTAATAGTATCAAGAGGGTGAAAGTTTCTGTGAACTAAGGTATTATCTAAAGAAAACGGACTCCTTTTACTCCAGTTAAGCCTGATGCTTATACCCTCATCAAAGTACATGTTTTAGCAGCTCTGGAGAAAAAGATCACTAAAATTTTTGCTGGTGTCTATCTATACTGCATTTTTCCCAAAGTTAAAGCTCATCTTGTATATCACGTATAAGTGAATAAACTTTCTGGCTTCTTTTCAATTGGAAATTCAGAAGAAATTTCCTTTATATATTTATATATGTAAATATATATATATATTCATATATATTTTCACATGATGATGTGAGAATATTTTCTGCATCTTTGCTATAAAATTACCTCTGTTAAGCAGTGGTATTATGGTGCATGCCTGAATGTCTTTCACTCCTCTTGTGTAACTAAATGCTGGTCAGGCCATTTAATGTTGGAAGGAAAAAAAAATCACAGAAAATAAATTACTTCAATTAAAATGGTGCATTTAGAAAGAGACAAAATGATCGTATTGTTACCTGAGAACAGGTAACAATACCTGTTACCTGTGTTTATTTGTATTTCTTGAGGAATATTAAACAGTTTATCTCCTTTAAAACAATTGTAAGAAAATTCCATTATTACTATTTCAATGTAAAAATTGTACCGTTTTTTGTAAAAATTGCAAAGACTAATCTCTTCATTTGAATTGATCAAGTCATAGCCATGACTCATTAGGCAGTGTGTGACAGTATTACCCACTTTGACCCTGATGCTGAGTTTGTAAATTTGCTGAGAATTATATGAGGGATAAAGGACAAATTTTGCCTAAACATGGTATGTATATAAACACCTTCCAAGAGGTGCTGTCTTGAGAGTCATCCATTCTCAGTTGTCTGTATTTCTTTAGAGCAGGCATGATGCCTGTTATTTGCCATGTTTTTTTAACAGATTGTCCTAAAATGTTAGAAATACCTGGATTCTACTGAAATCTGATCCCTGGATTACTTCGAAACACACAAATTGTGTTCTGGATTATGAAACCAATACAACAGATTCTATAAAATGTTGAGAGAATGGTGGAGAGAGTGAAAAAGTTAAAATAGTCGTTCATAATGGACCTTTATGCCACTTCTGACAGAATTTGGAAAGACTGATGAAATACATGTAACAGATAACCCTAAATATTAAGTCTATTTATTGTCTTTACTTTGTGAACTGAGGAAATTAAGGGGTTACAGCAGAAATATGATTGATTATATTTCATTTTCTTGATCCCTTTTCTCAACTTAAAACCTAACAAAACGTATTCTTTTCCACTTAGATAATCACAGAATAATTTTTTTTTATTTAAACAGAACAGATGGTAGGAGCAATTTTGAGATGAAGAATTGCCATCTCTAAATAATTTGGAGGTTAATATTCTTATTATGAAGAATCTATGAGAATTAGAGGAATGACAGCATACTGAAATAAGAAGCATATTGTTCTGAGGTGTTTTTGTATTATGCTAAATTCTAAGAATTTAAAATTATGTTAATACAATGAATGCATGCTTCTGAAATCTCAATGCATTGACTTAAATTAATTTGAGGTTTCTTAAAAACAAATTGTTGTGTTTTCTTCCATTTTAGGGATATAATGAACAATAAGGTGTTTTATCAGCATCCTAACTTAATGAGAGTCTTGGGCATGCATGAGACTGTTATGGATGTGATGGTAAATGTGCTTGGAGGAGATAAATCTCAGGTAACTTCATCACAATTTGTTATGTGTTTTGCATTTTGAACCTCTCCAAAAATATATTAGGATGTTTAAGAAGTGAACAAAAATATATCCCATGTAAGCTAGATTTTGCTTGTCCAAATTAAAATATTCATTAATGAAAAAAGTAGAATATTTTTTATGATACTAGAGGGAGAAGCCCAGTAGTCTAGGACATGATTTTTAAAACTTGAGATATTATAGATGTTTCATTTCTCTTTTAATAGGATTGTAAAACGTTTTGTGTTTAAATTAAATATATCCTTTAACTGCCTTTATTGGAGGTATAGCTCTGCTAGGAAAATTTACCTCTTCATCTTAGATGAAGTGTTACTACCAATAAATTATAATAAGAGACTAACAACAGTTTAAATTTTAATGCTCAAATTCATGTACTTGAGCAAAAATTTTCTTGCAGTGTGTGTTCTCCCTTTTCTTAGTGCTATGCTTGAATATATATGTGTTATTTTAAAGGCAGAGTGGCATACATTTTGAGGAGCCTAACCAAAAATTTTCACTCCTGAAGAAAGTGAGAAGTGAAGCACGCATATTTTCTTTCTTCCCTTTGCTCGTGCCTGATGTTTTTATCCTGTTGCCTCTATCCCAAAGAGGGGTCTCCTTTGATCTAATTTCCTTTTGCCTGGCCACTCATTCTTCTTATGTATTTGGAACAATTTTTAGCCCAACATACTGCCTTTTGCTTATCTTTTCTCTGTCTTTCAGTTTTTCATAACTTGATTGTCTTCTATGTGCAGCTGCACCACTCTTTCTTTGCCTCTTTGGTCATGTAGCTCACATAATTCTCTTAAATCCTTATACATTGAATCTGCCTATACCATTGCAGTTTTACCAAGTATCACATACCAGTTTTAGTTTTTCTGTTGCATTTCAAGGCAAGTTACAATTATAAAATTATTATTACTTTGATAATTTATAGCTGTTACAACACCCTGGTTTTGCTACAACTTGCAAATAGAGCCAAAAGTGATAAAAAACCCCTGAAAGCCAAAACCATGACAACCCTGCAATGCCTTCTAATTCTATTAAAAATGTTTTCATAGAAAATTTTAATAACACAGATCTAGAAAATGCTTTACAGAAACTTCCACGGTATACTTCAAAAGAAATGCAGACTTAGAAAACTGCTTAGTAACCTGGTGTTCTGCCATTAAATGTGTATGGCCATCCAAAATAACCTATTTTATGTCTCTGTCTTTATGACTTGCATGTAGAGAGTAGGGAACTCATGAACACTTCTTTCTGTTCAGTGTTGTAGCTTCAAGAGATAGAATGAGCAATCATGAAATGTAGTCTCTGGTTCAGGGATTGGGCATTTTTCTAGGTCATGGCAGCAGATTGTTTAAGCTAGATCTCCAGCTTCTTGGAATAAATGGTTTAATCATGAGGCTGTATTGAGACATGTATTGTCTCTGAAGAAATGGTGGGAAGGTAAAAACTTGTCAGTTCAAACTGATATGTCTCCTGTAGTCCTCTGCAAAATGATTTTTCAACACTTTAATGGCCTAATGAATGTGAAAGTTAAAAGGATATGTGGGTCCTTTCTTAAGTTAGAACCAAAGCAACTGTCAGTTGCTTATCACCTTGGTAACTTCACTATACTTTCCTTGTTAGGAGTGCAGGAAGAAGAGCTGGAACAGATTGGTAATTAACATATTTCACTGCTTTGTCAACTTTTTTCTTCAGCAGATCGTTTTTCCTAAGATGGTGGCAAGCTGTTGTCGATTCCTGTGCTACTTCTGTCGCATTAGTCGTCAGAACCAAAAGGCCATGTTTGAGCATCTCAGCTACTTACTGGAAAACAGCAGTGTTGGACTGGGTACGCCACGTAGCTGCAACAGCTAAAAGCAAGAGTAGGAGCAACTGTGATATCACAAGACTAGTGTCTAATTTGTATAGCAAGCTGAAACATGCTTAAACCACCTTGTGATTTCACCTTTAATTCTTTTTTTTCCCCACTTTTTTTTCATGCTTATGTGTCTATGAATTGTATTAGAAACAGAATAGTCTGAATCTGTGTTTTTAAACACCTTAAAAAAATTAGTATTAAACATAGAGTTTGACATTTTTTCCATTCAAAATAGTTGTGGTTTGAAATCTAAGATTAAATTGACCCTTTATGGTGCTTGCCTATTTCATCTGGTTTAATTTTCCTTGCCTCTACAGTTTAGGCTACTGGAGTAAATTTCGTACTTTTTCTTTTGAGCACTGAATGTATGTTTTTTAATGCATGTGCACTACATTTTGTAACACAAGGGAAATTTGATTGGCTGATAGGTGGCTATAATAATAAGATATGTCAAGGCAAGACAGCATGTGATTTCACAGTGATTTAGCTGTTCATGCCTGCATTTGGCCATAATAAACACAGAAAATTGGAAGAGATTAAAGAAAGAAAGCAGGTAACTGAAGCTTGAATGTCTCTTTTTGCTAAACATAGGCATGTTTTAAAATATTGAATTGATAAGGCTGTGCAGAATTACATAGTTAACATGTTGCTCTCCTAACGAAATAGTATTCCTCTGATTTGCTGTTTTGTTAATATAATACTGATTTTTTTCATCCGCATTTAAAACCACTGTGGTTAGCATGCTTACACATACGGATGTGAAGTCTGAAAAAATTTCAGCATTTTCACATTATTGAAAACAGTTGACCGTGTTCTTGAAAGAACTGCTCTAAAATGTACTATGAATAGATTAATGTTCTAGATTCCAGCGTGATTGCTGCCCTCTGCTGCATGAATGTGATTACTGCAAACTCCATTTAGTTACTGTGTATTAACTTTCTTTCCCAGCCTTTCCTTCAATGAGAGGTTCGACACCACTCGATGTGGCCGCAGCCTCCGTAATGGACAACAATGAGCTTGCACTCGCATTGGAGGAGCCAGATCTTGATAAGGTAGGTGACCACTCTGACCTATTTACCCATTTAATAAATGGTGTCCTTGTGCTAGAAGGGTTAAAAATGGTAAGTTTGGTCATAGTAGTTTTTGGATATGATGTCCTCAGAAATAACCAATCTAGGTATGTCGTATTTCAAGGTAAGGTTGACTAAGCAGCAATCCCTGATTTTGCTTTATGTTTATTGGGAATCACAGCAAAAGAGATTTATTTCTGTCTTCTGCATCCTTTCACTATTGTTATCAGGTAGAAAGGATGACAAGAAAAAAGACGTGAAGCAGGAATATCAAGAAGTGGTGTTTGGGGAGGAAAAAATTGAGAATTAAGAGAAGAGTAAAAAAGGACACAGGTCTTTTGGCTTAAATCATAGAGGTTTGTGGGGATGGAAGTTAGAGCTAAGAGAATGGAAAGGCAGGTATTTGAAGATGAAGGGTGGAACAGGATTTTAAGGGTAGTTGCAATGGGAAACCGAATCCAGAATTCAAGTCATTGGCAATGGTTAGGGATAAAGGGGAATGTGAGGAGAGGCAGGATGAACTGGAAAATGTACAGTATTATAAAAAATGGCATGAAAGTTATTTGTATATCACAGGAGAAAAGCAGATTAAGAGATGGAAGTGCACAGTCAGAAGAGGAGGAAAGCAGGGAAAGGAAGTTATATGTGCTGGCAGAGCATTGGGGTACAGAAAACAGAAGGCAGGGTCTAATATAAATGGAGGGAATGTTAAACACCTAAATGATAACTTAGCACAAGGGAAACTGTCTGTGCAGAGAATCATGGGATGACAGTGGAACTGGTTGTGGGACTGTTTGTGATCAGCATATGGTGTGGGAGAGAAAAGTTGTGAAATTGAAATAAATGGGCATATTACAGCGATAGCTTGGGGAAGACAGGAATGTGAACGGAAAGGGTGTGAGACAGCACAGCAATATACTTACTAGGCAATATACTGTTGAGAAGAATTTGCAATTCTGTATCACCTGCAAAATTGCTGAGTGCACTCTGTCCTGTCATTAATAAAAAAATTGAATGGTATTGATATCAATCTTTGGGATACAACACTAGTGACTGGAACACTACCAGCGACTGTCTTATATTTTCATGGAAACTACTGTAGAGCAAGTCACTTAAACTAAATTTCACTGTTGACCATGTTTCTCATTTACTGATTGCTTACCTTGAAATACGTGGCACTTTGGTTACTGAAATACTTGGCACTGTACAAGTGCTGAATGTTCAAACAGTAACAGATATTAGCTGTAACATAAGCACTATTTTATGCTGAAAATATCAGGCTGTATGTGCCTCAGATTTGGGCTTCTCAAATTCATTAGACATTTTAGCTGTAAGAATCATTTTGTATTGTCTTTGGTGAGTCAAAAACTTTATGTAGTACAGTATGTGGAGGTTATTCAGTAAATAAGTCAATATACTGAATAACTAGAAAAAACTAATAATATCTGGACATTAGTTGATGGATGTGACAGACACCCTGTTCACAAAATGATACAGCATTCCTTTATGACTAAAGTTTATACTGTAAAAACTGTGTGCAACGCAAATAAATTACATGTAGGCAACTTAACTTTTGAACTGTTGCCATAGCAAATTTAAATTCTTTTTCTGGAATTGTGTGACTGTGTGGAAGGTAGAGGATTGCACAAGAAATATATCTCATGGCTTGATGACATACTGTAGTAATCTGAATAGATTAACACGATATGGCGTGGAGGTAATGTTGTAAAATCTTAAAAGAGAAGAAAAAGAGATTTATTCTACTGGTTTTCTCTCATTTTATATGAGCTGCATTTCTAGACTCCTACAAGTATGTATTCACTTATATCTTATGAATGAATGCTTGAAAACTATCAAGTCATGCTAGGAATTACATACTTTTTCCACAGAGTGCTCTAAGTAACTTCCTTACTGCGTACTGCAATAAGCAAATTTTTCACATCAGCCCATTTTTCCACTGTTGCAGCCTTTTGGAGGCAATTTGTATACTGCATCAGCAGACACATAATTCTTCTTCCTTAATTCATAACTTTTTCTCTCTTAGGGCACTGGATCATAAGGCACTAAGTATAATCTCATCATGTATCTCCCTTTTGCCATCCATTTTTGGCTGCGTACCATTTTAAGAAATTATAATTTGCATCCTTTTTTACAGTCATGGAAGATTCTTCATGTTCATTACCTATTTTAAGAGCTAGAAACATTCTCATATGTTGTCATTTGCACAAAGATATTATTTTTTTATTTAATTTGAAATACCCAGTTATCTGCAAATTTCCTTCTTGATGAATGAGGAAATTATTCTGTACATTTTTGAAATTCAGTTTACTATAATTAAAGGAATTTGTCATAATTTCTCAAAGATTTCCCTTAGTTAAAGGTACTCCTCTTGATAAGAAATGTTGTGTTAGAAATTTTTGTATTACCAAAAATTTTAATCTTTCTGGGTTAGGACTTAGAACTGTTCATTGATCTCTATCAGTCTTCTGAAAAATGTAATGGTTTTCGTATCCATTAAAATTAGAATTACAGTATATAAACTTTTGATGCAAAGTTTATTTTGCTGTTGTAGCAAATAAACCACACACAGTTGTTGATGTGATTTTTAAAGTTGTTCAATAGTATTTCAGTTGTTGTGTATGTATTGTCAAAAAGATCTGGATTCTACCAGATTTATTCTACTTTTCACATTCCACATTTTTTCATGTTGTTGTGTTTTTGTGTCATCATATAATTGGGTAACTTCAGAAATAAGGAGTGCTAGCCTTTTTTCATTAAAAAACCCCTATGACTGATAAAATAATGAGCTATGTTGTTAGATTCTTAGGTAAAATGCCCAGTATATAAAAAACCTTGTGATTGAAAAGAAAAATGCTATACTCATTCTGGTTTATAGCTGTTTTTTGAAATTTGTTTCTAAGCATATGAATAAATGATAGCTTCTGTATTGCAGGTTGTTACCTACCTGGCAGGTTGTGGCCTGCAGAGTTGTCCAGTACTGCTGGCTAAAGGATATCCAGACATTGGATGGAACCCAATAGAGGGCGAACGTTACCTGTCATTCTTACGATTTGCAGTTTTTGCTAACAGTAAGTCTAATATCTTGGCATCCAAATTTCATCAAAAGGTTTCCTTTAAATTGATTTCCTAACCATAAAAATATGTTAAATCTGAAGAGAGGTTAATGCATACTCTTCTCATTGGAAACACAAGACTATTGGTGTATGCTTATTATTATAATTTTTTTTGAACCTTCATAGTTATATTTTTTTCTTAATTTTTTTTGCAAATCACATGATTGAGTAGATTAACCTGCAGCCATGGTAGCAAATCATGCTAGGAATTCCTTGGCACAGGAAGACCAGGAATGGGGGTTATGTCAATATATTCCTGCCACTGCTCAGGGAGAAGAGTCTTTCTTGTGCACTAGCATGGGGTCCCTCCCATGGGAGACAGTCCTCCACAAACTTCTCCAACGTGAGTACGTTCCACAGGCAAAAATTCTCCACAAACTGCAGCAATGTGAGGCACTTTTCCACAGGCTGCAGTCCTTCCAGGACAGGCTGCTCCATTGTGAGTTCTCCACAAGTCCTGCTAGAAAACCTGCCCCAATGTGGGCTCCACTCTCCACAGGTCTTCAGGTCCCTGCCAGGAACCTGTTCCAGCACAGGCCTCCCACAGGTTCACAGCCTCCTCTCAGGCATCCCCCTGCTCCAGTGTGGGTCTCCTCCACGATCTGCAGGTGGATCTCTGCATTCCTGTGGACCTCCATGAGCTGCAGGGGCACAGCAGCCTCACCATGGTCTTCACCACAGGCTGCAGGGGGATCTCAGCTCCTGTGCCTTATGATGAGGATTTGTTTTATATTTTGTAACAATTAGGAGAAAATGAAGTTTTCTTCTGACTTAAGAATATCTTTCAGGAGAAAATACATGTAGTGCTTTTTGGTCCTTAGGTGAAAGTGTTGAGGAAAATGCAAGTGTTGTTGTCAAGCTCCTTATTCGACGGCCAGAATGCTTTGGGCCAGACCTTAGGGGAGAAGGAGGAAATGGTTTGCTGGCTGCTATGCAGGAAGCTATCAGGATCTCAGAGAATCCTAGTCGTGACCTTCCTTCCCAGGCGTATAAAAGAGAAGGGTAAGTAAATGTGAATGCTTGTTTGGCAAATGAGGATTTAATAGCTGGTTCAATCATGCTTGCACTATGTGGATAATAGACCCTGTTGTGTAAGGCATTATACAAACAGAGAGAATTAGACATTCACATCCACAAGCAGTTGTCATATGGTATTCAGAAAGCATTAGCTAGATAAAAGTGGAATAGGAGTTACAGAGAGAAAAAGCCTGAAGGACAAAACAAATGAGAAGACTGCTGTGGAATGAAGCTAAAGTTAAGGTAAAGTAAAAGAGGGAGGTGGAAGGCTCATGTGAAGTCAGCTATTACAGTTCAACTGCATGCTTACCCTAGGGACAAAAACCCTCTAGTCTGGAGCCAAAGGGATGAGCATGTCTGATGAATAATCTCTGGATCATGTCTCTAGCTCCAGAGCAGAGCTGTAAACCTAGACTAGCGAAAATGCTCACTGTTATTGTTTACTTTTTAGTGATGATGAGGAGGAGGAAGAGGAGACTGTGCACATGGGAAATGCAATCATGTCATTTTACTCAGCTCTCATAGATTTACTTGGACGCTGTGCACCAGAAATGCATGTAAGTTCATTTTACCGCTTGCTCAGAAAATGTAAGAGATTTATAAACATAACTGTACATATCTAACTAAACCTTTCTCTATCCAAAGGCTTCTGCCCTTCAGAAGGTAGACTTTATGGCTTCTTGCTACATATATTTACATATATATATAAACCGGCAAGCTGTTTATAAAGAACCATGGTCTTTTGATTCCTTTATGCTTTTTTGCTTATTTAAAATTTTGATAATTTTTACATTACTATGGAATCAAAGCAAATATGAACTACAAGTGTTGCACAATTAAGTGACCAGTATAATAACTTCTGAAATTGACCCTTTATTATTCTCTAGAAAGCCATAAAAATAATTTTTATAAGAATGTGATAAAGAGCTGCTTTTTGTGTGCATTGATGAAATACAGTGCCCACATCATGTGAATACACGGAAAAATATGTAAAATAACTGTTTCAACTGTAATGCCTGTAACAGCCACATGCAAGATTTGGTTTTAATTAGACTGACTGTTGCTTGTTGGTGCTTAAAATTCTTTAGTAGCTTAAACCCAGCTGAAAATTCTCTAGGTATCTCAATCCAGTAAGAGCAAGAAGTTTGGCTTGCAGCCTCCCCACTTACCATTACAAAAGCTATTATTAGCTATATGTAGCACTCTATTGCCAGAGCCAGTAGTTTCATGTTATGCAAGTTACTAGTAGAGATTTCCAGACATAGGTTATGAATATCTGATTTCTGCTAGAAGTTGAAAGAAATTGCTCACCTCATTGTTGTAAATGCTTCTTGAAGTTTTTACAGCATAGAAGTAATAGAAAAATGCATAGATATATCACACAGGTCTGCATCCATTTGTAGTGTAAAAAGCAAGCTCAAAACCTGTCACCATGGGTTCTCTAGCTAGCATGATGAACATTTCATAAGTTTTGAGTTCATCACCATATCTGGTTGGTTTAGGAATCTTATCAACACGGAGTTTTTTGCATTATTGGGAATTTATAATATCGTGAAATCATTGATATAAAAATAAGAACAGATACAAAGGTAGTAACAGCTGAATTTGGCAACTTCATTCATTCTCAGATAAATTGAATTTCTGTGCATTTTCTTTCAGTGTTTGAAAAGTTCATATGGACAGAAATATTTTGAGGAAAATTTTCTTATATCCCTCAGTACTAGATTTCTTAATTGATAAATTTTTCTAACAGCTTATTCAAAGTGGAAAAGGGGAAGCTATTCGAATCAGGTCAATTCTTCGATCCCTCGTGCCAACTGAAGATTTGGTGGGTATTATAAGTATACCACTAAAGCTGTCAACAGTTAACAAAGGTAATTCAATACTTTTATTCTGCCACTTATCCTTTACAAAAGTCTTTTGTCACTTTAGCCTTCAGAGGTAAAATAGAGCAATTTTGTTACAGTTGAATGCAAGCAGAGAGGTGTTCTTCAAATTTTACTTAGATCTGTATTGATTAGAGCTGCTCCAGTAGCACAGATATTTGTTCCTGTGGAGAGAGAATGTAAGAACATAAATACTTTAAAGGATCACACTAATGGGCCAATACTTTGTCTCCAGCAGTGGCTCTAGAGATACCACCTCTTTAGGTAAAATATGTATGCTTGGGCTCAGTCCCTTTGTATTTCCACATTATCCAGTCATTTGTGGAATATTTTACCATTCAATTCTAAGCTTTCATTTAAGAGTGAAAGACAATTAAATTGCATAATAATAGGTATTTTGAAAAAAAAAAAGACTATTCTAAACTATTCTTTTTCAGCATAGAACAAAACTGAACAAGAATATAATTTTCTTTAAGTATGTGATTTTACACATTAAATGTAATGATAATGTCTTTCATTGTCTTGGTGTTTCTTGTTTTATCAGTTATCTACTGTTAAAAATTGCATTGTATATTTGTGTAGATGGCACAGTAAATGAGCCCGACATGTCTGCCAGTTTCTGTCCTGATCATAAAGCACCCATGGTACTCTTCTTGGACCGTGTCTATGGTATTAAGGACCAAAGCTTCCTCCTTCACCTATTGGAAGTTGGATTTTTACCAGATTTAAGAGCCTCTGCCTCTCTGGATACAGTACGTATTTCACTATTGAGTTTAGGTGCAGTGGCTGTATGTAGTGGCTCTGTAAGTGTAGAAAAATGAATTTCAAGTCAAAACAGCTCTTAAAAAAAAGGTATTATAGGCTCACTGTAAAAAAAAAAAACAATATTAATTCACTTACTCTTAATTTATAGTGCATAAGTCTGATTGTAAGCATTCAGTAGCACCTTCTGAAGTGTAAAAGTAGTTTAAAATCTTGATACAGGCTTTACAGTAACACAATAAGTACATTGAGTATACTGCAATAGGCCTAATGATTGCTTTTATTTCATGTTTGTTTCCAATCATTACACTAAAATCCAGGTGTATGAAGAAATTGAGATGAAAAGTGTTACTTAATGCTTAGTGGGGTTTTCTAACCTGTTTAAAGACAGAAGCTGCATGTTCTTTTCTGCGGCTATTGGTTCAGAGTGCAATGGCGCAAGAGACAGGATGTACATGGATGGCTTGGATTTTCTCCAGTTGAAAAAGAAATAACTTTAGTCCTGATGTGTATACTGGGAATATCATGTTAGCTCCCAGCCACTTAAGGAACTTAAGGACTACTACATTATTATGTTTTATAGCATTCATATTCATCACCCAGTGTGATACTAACAATCATTTATTACTTCATACAGGTTTCTCTAAGCACCACAGAGGCAGCTCTCGCACTAAATAGATATATTTGCTCAGCTGTGTTTCCGTTACTCAAAAGATGTGCTCCCCTCTTTTCTGGAACAGAGCATCATGCCTCTCTGGTTGACTCCATGCTTCACACAATATATAGGTTATCAAAGGGACGGTCCCTTACGAAAGCTCAAAGAGATGCTATTGAGGAATGCCTGCTTGCTATTTGCCAGTACGTATGACACCTGTGTACAAGCTAACTTATTTTGTGTAGAATATGTATTTCAACCACTTCTTTCTTTGTGTATAGTGTAGACCTAAGACAGTTTTATTATTGCATGAAATAAATAACCAGTGTTATCTCAGGAACTGAAATGTAGATTTGTCTGCTTAAGAGAGTCCAGAAGTAGCACAGCTTTCTGTGCTATATCTTTCTATAGGTAGATGAGGCATAGTGAGCTTCCTTAAGCCCCTAGCATTGTTTTTTCAGAATACTTTTAATGAGTGTTTTGTATTCCAATATGTAAATTTCAATTTTTTATTTCATTTACACTGAACTGTATGAATTTTGCTAATAACATCTACTTTTTAAAATTACAGCCATTTGCGTCCCTCTATGCTACAACAGTTGCTGAGAAGGCTAGTTTTTGATGTGCCCTTGCTCAATGAATACTGTAAAATGCCTCTCAAGGTAAATACTTTACTTTCTGTACACTCATCTGGCATAAAACTTCAAAATAAACAGCTGTTGCCTTTTTTTAAAAAACAGAATGGGAAGGGTAAAGCAAGTAAAATTACTTCTGAATTGAAAATAATGTTATTGTTTTGTAAAGTCTTTCAAATTAAATGTAATATTTGCAAAATTTTTGAAATCATGCCTAATGCAAACAGTAAATTGATTATGCGATTTTGTATAATGAACTGTTGACTTTCCCATTGCTTCAGCAAAAGAGTATTTGAATGTATCAATTTAAATGTCAGTCTTATCTTGATATTTATTCTTCTGCTATATGAACTATAATAACTCTTGGTGGGATGCACAGTTCAGGAATGGATTTTGAATGAAATCTAAGGGACAGGATACAGGGGAGAAAATTCATTCAGCTTTTATTTTTGAGTAATCTGTAACTGAAGTCTTATCTATCCTCTTGTTCTGTAAATGAAGAATTACAATTGTTAGATGACAAATAAATCTTGTTTAGAACTATTCTATCAGGTTTGTTTCACTTTTGTGTTGGGATAAAAGAGCTTGATCTTAGGTCTGTGTCTTTTTGTGAAAGAATTGAAATTCTATCATACTTTAAAGCAGAGTTGCCATTTTCACAAACGTATTCTGGAACATCTCTGATTTTTGACTAAAACTGGGGTGTAGAGGGAGTGTTTGTTCTGATTTTTTAATTATTATTTTTCCTTCTTATAGAGAATTGCAGTAAAAACTAAAACATCAAGATTCTAATCTGATACTAAAAGAAATTTTAAAATATTCCATGGGGTAGGAATTTTTAGTTCTACAGAAGAAACTGGTAGAAATTTGAAATTATGTGGAATGTGTACCAATAATAATATATACTAGCTCTTTAACTTTACAGATTTCCTGTATGATAGTCCTTGCCATCAGTTTTTCCGGAGCTGGGCAGTCACAGCCAAGAGGGTGAACTGCGGCTCTCTTTTGCAGTGTTTTGAATAATACTAAAGCCATCAACTGCAAAGGACAGGAGTAAAATTAATTTAAATTTGGAAAACTTTTCGTCACAATCTATCATGTGCTGCCTTATACCCATTTCATTGTCTCTACTTTTATCCTGTGAGCTAGTCTGTACTCAAATGGTGACCATCCTGAACTTTTGCTACTCCCTGTAATCATTGAGGATGCCACAGCAGGAGCTGGAGACAATACAGGCTTTATACTGCCACAATATGGGCTCTGCTGCTCTTCCAAAAAGAAAAATAAGAAAAACAGACCATTATTATGAGCCACTGAATATGAAGATACAGACATAAATAATACTACTCCTGTAACTGTTTAATATAACAGTTTTTTATTTTGTTTAAATACCAATGTTTCACATGCATTTTTATTTCTTGAAAACCTAGCTTCTGACAAATCACTACGAGCAGTGCTGGAAATATTACTGTCTGCCTTCCGGAATGGGAAGCTATGGAATTGCAGCAGAAGAGGAATTACATTTAACTGAAAAACTTTTCTGGGGAATATTTGATTCCTTGTCTCATAAGGTAATGGCTGCAATTCACATTACATTATGGGGAGGGTATAAAAGCATTACAGTGATAATTTGCTGTGCCAAGATCAGAAAGTTCCTGTTTTATTTCATCTAGTATTGGAGATACAGCAATGAACTCTTTTAATGAACTGAAAAATTTAATACTGAATCTTGAAAGATTTTCTCCAAACTGATGAAATGTCAAATCTTTGCTTGATATACCCATAAGCTTTACAATAGTAATGAGGAGAAATATATATATATACACATGTAATGTTTAGTTCTCACTGCACTAACACATCAGTGTTGTCTGCTCTCCTATCGTGGCTCTACTAAACATTTTAAATTACTTTTTACTGACATAAAATTAATTTTAATAAATATATGCGTGTGCTTATCAAATTGTTGGTATAGGCAGAATAAATTGTCTGTCTTCAAATATATATTTGTATTTCTTTAGTTTTCTGGCTATTGCCCAGCTGAAGAGATATGGTGCAACATACTATGAAATAAACACTTTTCCATTTTTCTCTTACAAAGTGTGATATTGGGACTTTTACTCAGTTTTTCTCTCAGTAAGGAAAAGTTGCATTTCTGATAGGAGAAATGTCTTACTGAGTAAACGCTTTTTGTGCTTGCTTGGAATCAAAATTTAACCCAATCAAAAATCAGTTTTTACTTTAGGATAATAAACAATAATATTAATTGTGTCTCACTGAATTTATGTACTCCTTCTAATTGCTTCTCTAGGCATTCTGATTTATAATATGGAAATAAAAATGGTCTCTGTATTATTCTGAAATGGCTTTTTAAGGTTTATTTGTATTTGATTTTAGTAACATTTACCCCTCTCTTACTGCTTTCACAAGTGTGAAGAGTATCAGGAGTGCCTGATGCAATCAAATGTTTCCAATTAGCGCATCTTAGATTTTAAGAGATAAATTAACGTGATATGTTTGTGCCAGTACTGGTGGTTCTCTATAATAGCATTTTCATTTTTCTGTAAATGATTGTTAGCGCAGTGAAAGAAGAGTTGTGTAAATCTGATCTGCTGACCTACAGTATTCTCCACCATTCTTTTTCATTCTAAGATATTTAGAGGTTTGATGTTATTAAAAATAATGAGATGACTTTGCTACAGTAGATGTCAATTTCCTATAATGAGCATATTTTAAAATGAAATAGTGCAGAGTGAAAGAAAGGCAAAATGACAATGGCTTCTGCAGCTAAGAATCTAATTCTGCAGGAATTAGTAATTTTAGAACTAGGGCAGTATTTTACAGGTGATTATACTCTGTAACCAGGCAAATAAACCTTCATCCTTCCTTTTATAGGCCTTCATGGCCCAAAGAAAGCTCAAGTTGAACTCATATTGCATATACCTACACAGTGTCAGCACAGTCTTATGTCAACCTGAGTAGTCTTAAGAATATATCATGCTGATATAATGGAAAATAGATGTCATGCAGCAATAATTTTGCTCTATGTTTGAATTTTAAATGTGCCTTACTGTTTGTTTGCATCTTCTAATATTTGTACGTGGCTATGGCTGCTTGGATTTCACTAACATTTTGCATGTTTTTCTGTTGGATTTTCCAACCAGTTCCTGTCTCTCCTGCAGAAGTATGATCCAGAGCTCTTTCGAATGGCTTTGCCTTGTCTAAGTGCTATAGCTGGTGCCTTGCCCCCTGATTATTTAGATACACGAATTATGTCAACTTTGGAAAAGCAAACTTCAGTGGATCCAGAAGGAAATTTTGATCCCAAACCTGTCAGCACATCAAAGTGAGTCATATAATTCATAGAGATTTCCTTCCCTTAAATATTTTTATACTACTCCTTATTAACATTTTTTTATCTTCTGTAGGGAGAGTTGGCTGGTGACTGACTTGTTAGTGGTATTAGGACTTTCAGAAGTAGTACAGGGATTTTTGCTTCTTTCTGCCAAATACTTCACTGCAATGTGTCATGTTTACCAGAGACAAACCATATTCTTCTCAACCCTGAACAGATGTTAAATATTTCCATCTTATGTCTGCAGAGAAAATAGTAAATTCTATATTTATTATGTACCCTATTGCCGAATAGTTCAAATGTTTGGGATATATAAATTAGAAACCATCATTATTTAGAGTGTGCTTATGGCAATTTGTACAAGATCACAAAAATGATTCAATTGGCCTGTAGCCCAATTTTTATAAAATCTTCACTTAATTTTGAGAATTGATCTGTAGAAACATGATATGGCAAATTAAGCAGATCATGTAGGATGATTAAATAGAGATTTGGCCTTCCTAGTAATCTTGTGCTTTTAAAATGCAGACTTTCTATTCAAGGACTGAGGATCATTAGCTCAGTCTTGCTATTAAAGTCTTATCCTTCCATCATTGTGCATTGTGAAACATCCATGTTAATACTATTCTGTATTCAGAGTTAGCAACAAAATTACCTGTAGGTTATGGTGAAGCAAGTTTTTGTTTCTTCACGATTTTCAGTTGTAAAAATTGTGACTTTTATGTACATGTAGGTTCTCTGCAAATGCCATTATAGCTTCGCCTTTTTTGTGGCAGTTCTTTTAAAGAATAGGGAATTGCCAAGCCAAATGCCTTGCCTTCATTTGGAGGTGAAACATTTTGATTAGTGCTATATTATGCTGAGATTTTTTCCATAAACCAGACTGCAGTAACTTATGATTGAATGACCATAGCCCTCTTTGCTTACAGCCTTGTGCTTCCTGAGAAGCTGGAGTATATCGTAAGCAAGTATGCTGAACATTCCCATGATAAATGGGCCTTTGAAAAGGTAGGAGTTATTTTAAGACTGGCAACTGTCCAGGGCTAGTAAATAATTCCTAGGGTGAACATTGAAATTGAAACTGGACGGTTTGACTGTTGGACCCTTGTTCAGACTGTATGGATGTTTACATATTTATTTAGGGATATGTGGAAGAAGCCTTTTGCTTAAGAAAATGAATTGCAATTTGTCACTTTTTCAAAGAATTTATTAGGATGGAGACTTGAGGGGACTGAAAAAGGAGTGTTTGGTTTGGGAGGTGGGTTTTGATTGGTTGGTGTTTTGGTGGGTTTTTTTGTTTTTTTTGTTTGTTTTGTTTTTTGGGGTTTCTTTTGGTTGGTTGTTTTTTTTAAAATTTGTTTGTTTGTTTGTTTGTTTTATTTTTATTAAGTAAGAATATATAGCTCTTGGCATCACTTTGCCTGGTAATGATGCTTCTTGACTGGGAGTCAGAGATTCGATTTTACTGCAGCAGTTCCATGATCTAAGAAAGTACAGCCTAATGTAATTTTTTATTTCAGAAAAAGTAGTTGTAGCTTTTCTTTCTTCTTAGCTTTAAAAAGCCTATTACTTACTGAATTTCTCTATAATTTTCCAAATGCTCTGTCACTGTCATGTTTCTGTTTCATTATTTCTACAGAACTGCAAGACAAGGCAATGAATTCTTAAATAATTTATTGCAACTATTAATAATAAATGAACAGCAATTTTATGGAAGAGTTGTACAAAATAATTCTCTTGTTTGGGGGGGCCTATGTATGCAAATTTGTAGAGAAATACATATGCAAATGTAAATATACGCAGATTCATTTCAAACCATAAATTTCAGTTACTATTGTTTAAGGTAAGGGATCCATTACAGTTATGTTCTTCAGTTCTTGATCTGTTAATGTTACATATTCTTCTTCTGAAGTTTCTGACTTCAGCCTCCCAGAGAACTGAGACAATCTTTTTTGCCTCAGTCTGTCCTGTCTCAGTGCATGAGCCCACTTGAAAGGGGCCAATGTAAGTTAGGCTCAGAACTGGCATTGTGAGACCTCCTACTCACAGGTGGCATCCGTTCTGTCTCAGGCATGTTTTGTTCCTGCGTGTCCACAGATGGATGCACCTCTTCTCCTGTGGCACTGAGCAGCTCTTGGAGTGGGTTAGCAGCTTGGTATGATGAAGGAAACTGGCTAATTTGCTCTCACTCAACTATGCTGTTCTCATTTCAGTGGGTTTTTTGTTTTTTTTTTTTTTTTTCCCTTTTCAGACTAATAGTGGATGGAAATATGGTGTTTCCCTGGATGAAAATATGAAGACCCATCCATTAATAAGGCCCTTCAAAACTTTAGCTGAAAAGGTAATACAGGAAATTTCAGCTGCATCAATATGAAGTAGATTGATTTGTGTGCTTTTAAAAATCCATTTCAAATTTATTCTGTTAAATGTCAGGCAGAGGCACAAACTAGAATTCTGAAAGTTAAGAATAGGTACATCAATATGCTGAAGTGTTTTTTCAGTTAATCTTACACTGAGTCTTGTATAATTTGCTTCCATTAGGCATAATATTCATTGTTTCTTCATAGGCATGGGCAAACTTGTATTCAAAAGTATCAGTAGCACAGTTTTTTCATGCTTCCATGGATGAGAAATGACTGGCAGAAACTCCTGGGGCTTAATGAAAGCGTGATTTAACATATCTGAATTTTGTCTTCCAAAAAGATGGTAGAAAAATGTAAAAAAATGCGTAGGAGGTGATTCTGTTGAAAATGCGGAAAAACATTTAAAGCATTTTGTATTTCTTGACTAGGCACCAATGTCTTCTAGTTGTCAGAACAGTGTGAATTTGAATTCTGTTGCTTATTTTTGTAATGATTCACTGGGAGACACAAGTCAATTACATTTGTCCCTCTTTACCACATTTTCCCTGTTCAGAAAACAGACATGACAAGAATCAAGAGGGATTAAAGAGGTTGAGTTTCCTAAGATTAGTAAATTGCCTTGGAATCTTTGGAAAGAAGCCAAAGCATTGTTGGTTGTTATTTAAGCAATTCGAAGAGAGTTTTCTGAATTGTCTGAAATTAGAACTTTTGAACATAAAAATCAGGTCTATCCCTAAGAGCTGTCATTTTGAGCAACTGTCAGAAAAATTCTGGTTTATGCTAGAACCTGAAATACTTTTATTAAATTGATTTGAAAAGTCTTAATGTGGCATACTCAGAATTTTCGTTGCCACAAATTTTCAGAATTTCTCTAACACTTTCCCTTTCCAAAGGAGTCTTGGAATACAGGCTGTTGACTGTTTTTTTATTGGTAGCTGTGTTTATATGAAGAGGTGTATAGTTCAGTAACCTTCTGTATCTGTGAGTGGATATAAATACAGGAAGACTAAAAAAAGGCCTTGAGTGCTGCATTTGAAGGTACATACTTGCTTAACTACTTTATAGCACTCATAGTACCTTAATTTCTTGAATTATTTTTTGCTGGTGGAATTAATGAATAAATTTCTACATCCAATCTACATTATTGCTCCAGAGCTCATTGCAGTGCTGTTCATTTCTAGCATGTATCCCAGCAATAAATGCCACTAAGAATAAAAATTTTTTTAAAAATTGTTAGTATTTCAAAGCTTTTCTCTCATGTAAAAAGAACTATATTTTGTGTTCTCATATAATATACAAATTTTCTGTAGTTTTGTAGTACATGGCTCTTAATAGAGAAGGATAGAATATTTCTATTGTACTTTTGCTACTTACTAAATACAGACAAATTTTCCATTCTTTTCTTCAAAGGAAAAGGAAATTTATCGTTGGCCTGCCAGAGAATCATTGAAAACCATGTTGGCCTTGGGATGGAGCCTAGAAAGGACCAAGGAGGGAGGAGAATCAATAATACATCAGCGTGAAAATGAAAAGCTCCGTAGCATATCTCAGTCTAGTCAGGTGAGGTATAATGCCTTAAGTTTAGAAAGCAAAAGGCCTGTTCATCAATTTACTAATAAATTATAAACAATTATGTCCATTTTATATTCTTTTAGTGAAAAGAAACTTTTAATGGTAGAGTTCTGAGATTGGAAGTCATGTCACTATAATAAACACTAAGCAATACTAAAGAAGGGATTCCAAAAACCTTTTAAGACACTGAGGCTGTAAGAGATCATGGATATTAATTTTCTTAGAAGAACTGAAGAGCTTTTTAATACAGTCATTTAGAGAAAACAGACAAAGGATTTAAAGTCTTTTTTTTAATAATAAATAAAACTAGCAATTTTCTTTTTTTTTTTTTTGTCAAAGAGAAGAGCCTAACATGGGCTTTTGTTAAGATTATAATCATGACTGACAAATGAGATTACACATTTGATATTTTTTTTTTAAATCTACAGGCAAAATTTTCAGGTAATTATATATTACCTAGCATTTTGAAGTGAGGATAGATTTTTTTCTCCATTTGTAGATTTCTGTAATCACATGTTGAGACTGCTGGTCAATTTGTGTTGGAGGAGGAAAGCTGTTTAAAATTATGAGAGGTGTTGGGGTATTGTTATTGTACCCGTTGAGGCGAATTACACACATTTGTACATAAAAATAGTGAGTTAATAAGCGGAGCATTGGGCAAAAGTCCTGGAAGGAGTGTGCAAAGGTGTGTCACAAGCTAACTCCTTATGTACACTTGCACCAGCGCTGATCCTGTGAGCATCAGTACCTGGCACCTTAAGCCTGTGTTGGTTTCCTTCCCTAGGACCAGTTTTTGCTTATGAAAAGCGGCCCCTGAGCACTCCAGTACAAGACAATACTTCACCATTTCTTATCTCTTCAGCAGCCCTCACTCCCTTACAGGAAATTTTTCTGTCTCTGGAATCTCTGCTTCCAGCCAGTTGAACTGCAGTTGTTCTGCAGTTGGGCCTTCTTGCCCAAGAAGATGCATGATAAAGACATGATTGAGTAGAGGTTTTCAGCGCATACTTAACTTGAGTACAAGTTTGAAATCACTGATTTATGTGTAGCCGTCCACATTTAACATGCACCTCTAACAAGTTTTTTGAACTGGAGCTTTCTCACTTAAACCAGTTGAAGACTGTGTAAATATATTACACTCCTGCTTTTTTCTTAGTTTGTAAATTCCTCAAGAAAATAATTTATCTTTTTGTTGTGTTGTCTCATCTTTAGCACAGGGTTCCTTCAGGCTGTTCCCTGTTCAGGGGTCTGTCATGTTTTGAAGGCACATCTTGTATGTCTCATGATTGGTCTCCTCTCTTAGGCTAAAAGCTTAATTCTTAGCAGCTTGCCACTTGTTGTGAATAGAGAGATCTAAGTATCTGCAATGACCTGCATACTTCCACAACAGCAAACGTACTCTCTCAATCATCCTGTGCCTTCAGTACATTGCAAAACAATAGGTGAACACAGTTTCTACAAGGAAGTATGAAATTGGGAGTGGTCTAATCAGGTCAATGACAAAGATCTTGTAATTGAGTATTTGGTTTTTTTATCTGAAATTATTTTATCTGAATTTTTTTTTTCCCCTGCAGGGAAATGGGTATAGCCCAACACCACTTGATCTCTCAAATGTGGCACTTTCTAGGGAGCTTCAGGTTCGTATTCATATTTTGCATATATTATGCTGAAAGAAATTAATGTATTTGGTTTTATTATTATTAACAAGTTGAATTTTGTTAGGTTTTATGACTGTATTTGTGACTGTAGTTATGTTATGCTGTTATAGAAAGGTGCATGCTATTTACATACTGAAAGATGAAATTTCTACTGTTCATGCCACTGGTGTTTCCTGAGTTCCCAGAAAAAATTAAGCATGAATCTAGGCAAGGGGCTGTCAACAGCATGTTATAATATGTGTATCCTGTGCTTGTGCTGACTTCAAAGAACAGCTGAATATAGAAATTCCACTTAACTATGATGTTTCTTTATCACAAGAGTGTAGACTTTACTCAAGACTGTAATTTATGTAAAATTACAGAATTTTTAATTGTTCCCTAATTTTGCATCTTGTTTTTTCTGATGGTAATGTAGGGAATGGTTGAGGTAATGGCAGAAAACTACCATAATATATGGGCCAAAAAGAAGAAAATGGAGTTGGAAAGCAAAGGTAAGCCACAATCCTGTAAACCACACCAAAAAAGACAAGGAGAGTGAGGGAGAAGAAACAATCTGAAAGATGACAGTGTAAGACAATCAAAAATGAATAGTTCCTTTTGTACATGAAGCAAAATAAATCTTACAGTAGAAAAACTTACAGTTCTTTCAACTTACTAAAGGTGGAGGTAGTCATCCTTTATTGGTACCTTATGACACATTGACAGCCAAGGAGAAATCACGGGACCGTGAAAAAGCACAAGAGCTGTTTAAATTCCTTCAAGTCAATGGTATAATCATATCTCGGTAAGTTGCACATTTTTTCAGATGCTTGCTTGCATTCAGTGCACAAACCAGCATGTTAATCTTATCTCACTGCAGACTGGCAGTCATTAACATAATTACCATTTGTCATATCTTCGATGAATCAGTTATTTTTATGTGCAGAAAGACTCTTCTAAAAGAGCATATTCAGGCAACACTTTTAATAAGTGTGTGATCATAGTAAATACAAAATGCAACAGTAGTGCAATTAAAAAAGAAAATAATTTAAAATGTCTAAATTAGCAGCCAGCAGTGTCAGTAAGGATCATGGGAAAATTAATCTGAGGTCTGATACTGAATCATATCTATGTAAAACTGCTTTTTAATCCAGTTTTTGAAAAAAATATTGCTTTGAGTTATGTAAAGTAATAAGACACAGTGGCTATTTTCTATTTCGTGGGCATTAACTTCTACTCTAGCAAAAGCATAGACTTCCTTAGTTTTACTGTAACTTGAATGCTGTGTCTCAAAGTGAGGACTTCTTACTGTAGTATGTGGTTGAACATGACAAAATTGTGAATTACTATACTATAACTCTCCTCTTTTCCTGTATGTGAAACACCTGAGCACACAGGAAACCTCAATTTTCTGGCATTAAGAATTTTTGTAAACTAAATTTTATTCATGAACAAATTTTTCTGTACATGCATAGAATCAGATCTTACCTGTTTTCATTTATTTCTACTTTTCAAGTCTGCATCTCTATTGAACTCATAATCAGAAATTTATAAAAATCAATTTTTAGGATCTGCAAAAGGTGACTTTCTTGGCTTCAACAAGAGTAACATTTCTAAGAGATGAGAAAACAGTTATAAGTATACATTTCTGTATTACTACAGAGAAAAATTCCCTCCTGCCATAAATGTAGGCTCTCAACCTGAAACCAAAATGTAGGTATGCCACCAAATATATTTAAAACCTCCATAGTTCCTTTAGAGCCATTGAATAAGGAAAGCTGGTTTACTTAGTGCAAATGAATGGTCTTCTGAAACACCAATAGAATTGCTCAAATTTTGCAGCTGTGTGTGTTTGGGTTAGGAAATCAATATTTCGGTGTTGACACATGGGACAAGTCAACTTGAAAAAGCATGTTCAAACTCTTTATTGATATGGGCAGGGAGTTAGCAGTGATTGTCTATATAAGGATGAATCAAGATTATCCTTTTTTCAGTGTTTTCTTCAGATGAATATATGCATATATATATATATAAACCCTTTGAAGTACTCATTGCAATTATCACATTTCAAGATGTCATTCTTGAAAATATTGGACTATTTGTTAAAACATAGGAATTGGTTATAATTGGAAACATATAGGCGGAACAGCATGTGTACATTATATATACCATCTGCCTCTGTTTTTGGGTTTTTTGCTCTTTGTTGAGAACATTTTTGAAACACTTTGTGTGTTTATGACATATAGCTAAATCTCTCAGGCCTTACTCAAGTACATATTAGAAACAATGTGGTATTTTGTTAAGCATCTTTAAATCTCTGCAAGGTCTTTGGGTATAGTTTTTTTTATTTCACAGACCTACCAACATCTTTCAACATTTAGGAAAGTGTGTGTAATCTCTTAGGAACTATAATTTCTTATAAACTCAAGAAGAAAATATTTACAGTGACCTCAGAGTATACAGATAAATTCTTTGTCTCCTTTGTGAGAGTGAGCCAGCAGAAGATGCCTCTCAAGCATACATAGCTTTTAATTCATACTAAATAATTTGATTGCACAGATAATAAATTAATAGGGGATCCTCAAAGTTATAAACTAGAACTCTTAGAATAGAATTTTTATTTTTTTTTCCAAATTAAACTATAAGATGGGAGGTTAGAGTCCTACTAAGTTTGTGTTTAAAATGGAATTGGAACACCTTCCTTGGTTCTCTTGTGGTGTTCCTCCAGACCATAACTGTTCCTTTCCTCTTAACTGTGTCCTGACATCGTCAAGAACATATATTTTATTATTAGATTTTTTTGATGTTAAAATTTCTACTGCATCAACCTTCTCCCAGAATTAATTTTTTTTTTTTTGCTTGGATTTCTCTCATAGCTGTTTTTAAACTGCTAGTCTAATCTTCCATTTTTTCTCCCTGATTTACTCCTGTACCAGTGGTAAGGGCTCTCAGTACAAATGATCATTTTCTTATACCACAGCAGTGAGTTCAACAACTTCCCCTTTTTCTTGTTCCTTCCTTGCTTTTGCCTCAGTGCCACAAACTACCACTTCCTTCCTTCTTCCCTACTTCTGACACACTGTTCAGCTCCCCTGAAGTCTTCTGCATGTCCTTTGGCCAGGTTATTTTCTCTAACCAATAAAGGGCTGAGTCTTCCTATCTGCTACTATTTGAAGAGCCTGTATAGAAGCAGATGAAGCAGCCATTATGGTTAAGCAGAGGTTTTCCTTAATGTCACTCAGTTACTTCCTCACTTGATAGAGCAGTTAGATGTCCCGGGTGTAACTGACCATCTATTGGTGGAAAATCTCAAGCAGAATTTAGTCCTTTTAATATTGGAATAAAGAGACTATGAAGAAGTTTCAAACTAAACAAATGTACAAGAGAACCTCAAGGAAATGAAGATGAAAGAATTAATGACTTGTGAAAGCAAGTACGTTTGAAAACAGAATAAATTTAAAAACATATAGAATTAAGTGATTTCAAAAGGATAGTGAAAAAAAAAAATCCTTGTTCTTGTCCTGGTGCCAAGACAGAAAGCATCATTTGCAGTTTTGTGGAATGAACCCTTAGCAATGAATTGGAGAGTTTGGCTACCCTTCAGAGGAGCTTTAATGGTCTGGAGAAATGGGCTGACAGAAATCTTATAAGGTTGAGCAAAGGCAAATGCAAAGTTCTGTACCTGGGATGCAATAATTCCAGGAACAGGAGAGCTGAGCAGGAGAGCATATGTGCAGAAAAGCTCTTTGAGTTGTGCAAGCTGAACATGAATCAGGAATGCATCCTTGTCATGATGAAAGCTGTGAACTAGGCTTTAGCAGCGAGTGTGTTCTGCAGGTTGATGGATCAAGAGATTCTATCAAGACTATGTTGTCACATTTTTGGTTCTGCAGTGCTAAGGAAGACATTGAGAACAAAGTTGCTCAAGTGGGAGGCCACTGAGGTGCTCTGTGGATGGATGCCAATGTCAAGCCAGGAGAGGCTCTGAGGCGTGCTTGGATTTTTTTCAGTTTTAAAACAGAGGGCTACAGTAGGATTTACAACTGTCTTCAACTACTTCCTGCAATGTTATAGAGAAACTCCTCAAAAGTAATAAGTTTTTTAAAGGAAATTCCAGTTAGATAGATGAAAATATTTCACCATTACTTTTTCATGGGAAGGGTGGTCAAATATTACAGGGTCACCAGAGTAATTTTGAGATTTCAATCCTTGAACCTACTCAGTACATTATCATACAAGGTTCTGGCAACCTGATCTTTTGGCTTTGCTTTGAGATGGGACTTGGATCAGATGACTTTCAGAGGTTCCTTCCAATCTTAATTTTTGTGTGATCCTAACAAATTTTAGAATTTCAGTCAGGTAGGTTTCATTTGTACTTAAAATCAAATCCAATACTTTAAATCTAAGCCCAGACACTCACATGTATTTTTATTCCTCTTTAATATCTTTTATGTACCAGCCATGATTTAGGTCATGAATTTATCTTAAAGAATAAATAAGAAATGCCTCTTTAGAAATTACTGTATACTGTTGAAATCTTTCAGATACTTCAGTAATATAATACTTTGTTACTTACATTTAAGTTTTCATTTAGTAGCTGAAGTCATTTTGGCTTCTTTCCTTCATAAAATTAAAAGACAAAATGAAGTTTAACAGTGATTAATCAAATGAAGGGTAGTACTTAGGGAGATTTTATAAAGATGCAAATGCTGACTTCCCAAACACTTGGCACTTAAATGTGGCAGTGGTAGAAATTGAGTGACCAGTGGATTACTTTGCTAGATTCAGATACACCATGGCTTTTTTGCACTATAAGATAGCACACTGAAGTTCTTTTCCTAAAATACATATATTTTGGATACTTTAATCATAAGCTATTATACCTCTTATTAAAGTCAGTTCTTGTTTCTCTATTTCTTCCTAGGTAGTTGATAACTAAGAGTTGATAACTAAGAGTCATTTTCTCCTTCTTATGAAAATTACCATAATAAAAAGATAAGGCATTAAATGCTTCATAGTACTGTCATCATTTGTACTGCTGCCATCATCAATGCTACTTCTCTTAATCCTTTCTAAAACAGGGGCATGAATGACACAGAGTTGGATGCTTCATCCATGGAAAAGAGGTTTGCCTTTAAGTTTCTGAAGAAAATTTTAAAATATGTTGATTCTGCTCAAGAGTTTATTGCACATTTGGGTAGGTTGCAGATTTTATTTTAAAAATAGAATTGTTGATATTTAAATATTTGGATTAATAGGTTTATATTTGTAGTGATCACTGTTTTTATTGCATTTAAGAAACTTAAATAATGTCTTTTAATTTGCAGATTTAATTATTGAACATTCGTAACTAGCTAAACAGCTTCTGCTCTTTTATTTTTATTTGATTAAAACAAATTTTGCAAGTCTATCTGAAAGATCTATTATGTTATTTATTATTAGACAGCTTCTTATTTGTGTCTGCCTTTATTGTATCCTTGCAGAAGCCATTGTAACCAGTGGAAAAACTGAAAAATCTCCACATGACCAAGAAATAAAATTCTTTGCTAAAGTGAGTGATTATTTCAAGTAATATTCATATACATTCCACTTCACAGAATACGTAAATTTTTAATGTTAGACTTCTTTTCATATAATAGAAATATATCTTTTATGTTTTTTCATGACAACTAATCAAACTGTTATCAAATGTTTTGAAATATCTTCAAAAATATTTCAGTGTATTTGTTGGATTCAAATATTTCAAAATACTTAGATACATCTGTTTTTGTATGTGAAGGAACATAAAAAATTAAAAGGCACCTCATACGTTACATGATATTAAATACTCTCAGTGAATAAAGAAATTTTATCTGCTTTTTTTTTACTACAAGGTATCACTGAATGCATATCATCTAGTTAGCAGAAAGAAATATTCCTATGTATTAGATCCAAAACAGATATCTGTGTAACTCTGTTTATTATTTACGCATTTTTGAATAAAATTGTAAGAATTCAGGTTTTAATTTGCATGAGTTTGTGTCTGAAAAAGAAAATACAATTGTTACAGAACTAAAATTTTTTTAATGAATGTTGACCAATCAGCATTACTGCTACACTTACCATTGTGCTCTGTAAAAAATACATTTTGTATCTGTGTTTCTTAGGTTCTTTTACCATTAGTTGATCAGTACTTTACAAATCACTGCCTCTACTTCCTGTCTTCTCCATCAAAAACCCTCAGTAGCAGTGGATATGCATCAAATAAGGAAAAGGAAATGGTAGCAAGGTAAGAAAAAAATAAAGATATCCTCAGTAGGGTTTTAGCCAGGTAACTAAAGGTCTCTTCTTAGATTAAAGAGAAAGAGATGGTTCAAAAGCTCACTTTTCTCAGCTGGAAAATGAATATTTTATTCTGTATGAGAATGGTGGTGAGTGAATAAAATTCCTCATTTTAGCATTCTTTATTACGTATATATAAATATACACATGCGCATATATATATAAACACACACATACACTTAATTAAAGAGTTAGGTATATATCATAACTATTTATTTTAAAATATATAATTATAGATTATAACATTGAAATACCAATAAACTATTCTATGAGCGATGGAATTAATTAGTGTCTGATGGAGTTCTGTTTCATTGTTGGTGGCAGTTTCTGGTTGAAGATTTTTCCACTGTTGGTTCATTCTAATGGTCTCACATTTATTTAAATTTTTAGCAACAAAAAAATGTTAAAAATACCAGGAGGCAGCTTTTTAGGTGGAACTGTGGATTCTATACAAAATTACTTCTGCCTCTGCACAAGTATTACTAGAATTTAATAATCTTTGCATGTCTGTACTGTTTGGATGGAATCAGCCATTTGACACAAAGTTCTTCTAGAAAACTCTGTTAAAAATAATTGCCTTTTAAGTTATAATGTGCTGCCTATATAAAAATATTAATTTCTCTTTTCTGAAATTAAAATTTTAAAATAATATTAAATAATATTTAATTGTGTTTTAACTATGACTGTAATTTAATAATTTGCCAGTTTTTTTCTTCCCCTTGAGGTGTGCTGCTGTTTATCTTCTTTTGGAAATTTTGTACTGTAGTATTTCAAACTGGTTTACTCTCATGCTTTCTTAGTTTAGCTGTCAGCTTCTCAGATTTCTTTTACTTTCCTTCACTGCATTCACCAGAGTTAACTGCTTTTTCCAGTGGAAAGTAGATATAAAAATTGAAAGTAAAGCTTACTTACATGTTATTACATAAGATTAGGCCTAGGACTCACTTTCTAGATTCCATTCTTCAGTTTACCTCTCAACACATTTTTGCATTTCTCTAAATTATTATCACCCTTTGTTTCCATCTTCTTTGTGGGCGGTAGTCCTTATGTAGCAGTTGTGTGTAAGAGTGTTAAGTCCCCAAGATTCTGCTTTACTCAGCTCTCAGATATATACAAATATGCAAGATACTCCTCCAGGAGCTGGGAAAGTCAGCTCAGGTTCAGGAGGATGGAAGTGTCACATAATTTCATTTCAGTTTCATGCTTCCTCTCTGAATACTCCTGTTACTTCCCTAAAGGTCAGCTTAATGCAGGTATAAGGCTGTGTTCTAGGGCCGTACAAAGGGGCTTTACAAAGGCACGTGAAGAAGTTAGATGTCTAGCACACATATCTGCTAGTACAACTGCAGAAATATCTTACAATTCTTTGTGCATCCTTCACTGAGAGAAGTGACTGTCTGCCATTTTCATCTTATAGGAAATATAGTATCTCCTTACCATTGTGAAGATAACAATAAAAATCTGTAGTATGAGGCCATACCAAGTCCTAAGGTATATGCTTCATTTTCTTAAGTCCTAATTCTATTTGTAAAGTATGGCCCAAATGATATGCAAGTCTGTCTAGCTGTCTTTGTTAAAGTAGCCCCTTTAATCTTTAGGGAGTTCGTGCTATATTCTCTTAATTATCTTGCTATTCACACAGGTAGGTTAGATATGCGAGTTTCTGAAACACTTGCCAGAAGCTCTTCTAAACTGTATTATATTTAGGATTCATATTATCATCATCAGAGGGTAAACACAGATTTATTTATTTACAAAGGATATCCTTGCAAATTATTTTAAACAGTATGAAGATTTTTTTAACATTCATTTCCTGCAGAATGCCAAGTAAAACACTAAAATCTTTCTCATTTTTTCTTACTCTTACCGAAAAAAATTTCTTATCCAGAAATAATAGCCATAAAGAATGACTCAGCCATATAGTATGCAATTGTTGAAAACAGCTGTCAAAAGAAAGTTTTAGATTTCAAGACACCTCTGAAGTGGTGAAGTATAGAAAATGAGAGATCTCAGCAGCTTCAAAATGTTACTCTGCTTAATGCAGTTGACTGTTATCATCATGTATCTCTCAAAGTATGCTTTCCAGGAACTATGTTGTGTTTTCTTTTTCATATTCCTACTATTCTTTACCTCACATTCCAAATAAATCTTTCATCTTTGTCTTATCTTGTTTTGCTCTCTCTGTTCTTCTCTACTTTAGCCTGTTCTGCAAACTAGCTGCTCTTGTTAGACATAGGATCTCTATTTTTGGTAAGTTGCTAAGAAAGAGCTTGGTAAAAATATAAGGAATGCATAACCATTGTTTCTATCTTACCTAAAGATTTTCACAAGTATAGGCAGAATTCTATTAAATGCTCCATAAGCTCCTAGTGAAATTAGTGAGGGCATTGAACATGACTCTGAAGCCAACACCTAAGAGAATGTGTAAAGTTTTGAAGCAGGAAGAAATAGCACATTCTAGTATCTCCAGACTCCTTGAAAAAAATCAATACTCTGCAGTTACTTTTAGCTTTTCAAAAGTAATCTTATGCTAGTTATTTTGATTTCTGTCATCCAACTGTTGAATCCAATAGACTAATTTCTCAATAGGTAAAGGGGATGTGGGGAAAAACAATACACCTCCTACAAAGGTATTGGTAAAAAATTGTAAAAGAAATATAAGTACTACAAGATACAGAGTTCAGAATGTTGCAAGGTTAGGTGGTGAAAATGTGCCCTAAGTAGACATTAGTTATTCTGTTTGGTTCTTATATGGAAATTGACTTAAGAAATTGTAAGTTAGTCCCAGAACCAGACTTAACTCCCTCTCCAGTGACCCAAGGTGGGAGACTTAAGTAATATCTTGTTTAAACTGTGCCTCTGCAGTAATGACATTTTGGATCATTAGATGATGCTATGTTTTCTGTGCCATTGTGCTCTCATAGTATCTCTTTCTAACCAGGTAGTGATTCTGCTACAATGGTGAACTGCCTGCACATCTTAGCTCAGTCTCTTGACACACGGTAAGTTTGCAACTTTTGTACTAACTGCAAAGTATGAAGGTTTCACAGAGCTTTTCAGAAGCAATTGGATTGTTTCTGGTTTTTTTATTCTTTATTTGTAATCAATGATGTTAACAGCATCAACAATTCTGATATTGTCTTCTTTATTAGCAGATTTTGTCTGAAGTGTTTCATCTACATTTGTCTGCTCAATGTTTGTCATTCAAACACTGAAAACACTTGTCATCCTTTCCAAGGATATTTGAAGACTTTATGGGGAGATATAAATGACACAATCATTGGAACTGAAAGTACTGATACCTGCAGACATTAAGAAATTTTAGGGCATAGTGGAAAATTTGTCATTAGAAGTATGCAAAGTATATTAATATACAGGCATAGTTATATTTCCTAACTTTTACTGCTTATCATTGAAATTATTATGTAGATTAAAACAGAGGCCAGAATAGTTTTCTAATTTGAGCTGTTTTCTGGCCTGACCAAGTTACACAGGAGCCTGACAATGAATTTATTGTGAACTTGTGAACAACACTGGAATCTTCATTAAGGTGTTGGAGAAATGTGCAAAAAATTGAGGAATGGGACTGTGATTCTGGTATTGCAGTTGGATTTTCTAGATTTAGGGTGCTTTGAAGTATCCTGACTTACACACCTAGTTACTGTGGCTCCCATAAAACTAGAGGGATTAAGAGTTGGGGGGTTTTGAGCATGTTTTATGGAGGAGCTTTCTCATGACTTACAACATTTACTGAGAAGGCATTATCGTGTTTGAAAGCAGATCACAAAAACTGGAAAGGCAAGACTATGGAATCAAGATCTTTATTTTTATTATTTTGTATTAAATACTCAAAGATAATTGTTGCTTATACTGCTAGGCAGATGTAAGTGGCCTTTTCTCTTTGTAATGTGAAGTTCCTGGATACGTGTGTGTATCTTCAAAGGCTGACAGAACATATCTCTATACAACTACTAAATATCAATACAAAGTTGATACTTTTTACCTTATTATTTTTCAGCACTGTTATGAAATCAGGATCTGAGCTTGTTAAAGCTGGATTGCGTGCCTTTTTTGAAAATGCAGCTGAAGACTTGGAAAAAACTTCAGAAAATCTTAAACTGGGAAAATTTACTCATTCACGAACACAAATCAAGGGTGTTTCACAGAATATCAATTATACTACAGTAGCATTGTTACCAATCTTAACGTCAATTTTTGAACATATTTCACAATATCACTTTGGAATAGATTTACTTTGTAAGTATTTTATTTTATTTTTAAATTTTATTGTGTTATACTGCTACAAATGCTTTTTAGTAATGACTGCATGGATTCAAAATTCTGTTGTCAGCAACCTGCACATTTCCAGTATTAATTCTGAAATTAGCAGCATAGTACCTTTTTCTAGTACATGTTTAAAAATAATACTCAATAAGCTTAACGTTAATTATGTACAATATTTCTCCAAACATTGAGAGAGAAATTAAAATATCCCTTTAAGTGCACTCTTAACAAATGGGTGGATGAGACTAGTTTTCTATACAAAATTTGTATTTCATTGTATTAAAGGAGACAACTCACTATAAGTTCCCAGTGGATATTCCCTTACATGGGAAAACCACTGTAGGTCTCTGAATTTAAACTTTCCCTATTTTTAGCATCAATTAGTTTAAAAATACTGAAATGACTCCTTGAGATTCAGCAATATGCTGAATGGTCTTATTATGTTCTAATGTTTCTAATGGCTGTAATTATGTTCCAAATTTTTGTATATATTTGGGCCATAATTAAAAAATGGATAACCACGGAAATACTTTCCTTAAATATATGATGAACCTTTAGATCATGTACCTAAAGATTAGACACATGGAGTCATGTCATTAAGCTTAAAATTGTACTCTGTGAGTGTGATAACCTGGAATATCTTATTAGCAAGTATCTGCTGTCCTGTTGGAATGTCTAATGATTTGGTAGGCTTTGGAATGAATGTAGATGAGGTATTAGAGACACTGAAGGTAAAGACCATGTGGAGTATGGACAGTCAGAATGTTCAGTGATACATGTGCTAAAAGTTTTAGACACTGTTTAACAGATTGCATAAAAACTATGTTTGATATTTGAAAAGCAATCCTTAGCTGAATAAATACTGATAATGTATTTTTATTTTCCTCTAGTGGGTGATGTACAAGTTTCGTGTTACAGAATTCTTTGTAGCCTCTATTCTCTTGGGACTGGAAAGAACATCTACGTTGAAAGGTATTAAGTGTAAAACTCAGCATGCAAAATTTTCTCTTCTTTAGGAGCCTGTTGCTTAGGTAATAAAGCAGTTTGGATGAAAACTGAATTTGAAAGTGAGAGATGTTTAAAATACGCTTTCCCTTAAAAGTAGTTTCCTATACTTTAGCATTCAATTCCACAGGGAAAAAAACCCTCAACAAAAGTAAATAACTCATCCTGCATATGGCAGTATATCTGCAGGGAGTTGATTTTCCCATAGGAAAAGCTGAATTTTTCTTTGGGTTGCCATTAGGTTTTCAAAGTTTTTCTATCACATATTGCTGTGGTAAGTAGACTAAGTAGGAAGCATATGTTTCACACCTAAGTCTGTACAGAGTTCTCCAAAGAGTTGCCCTGAGCATAAAATCCTGAGGATATGTAGAATATTCTGACTACCCTTAACTCTACAAAGGAAAGCACTAGTTACTTTTATTTTAAAAAGATTAAGGGCTATAATTCCTTTAAGCATTTAGTTGCTATGATATGTTTCAAGCCCTTTCTTCCAATAAAAGGGGATCAAATCTGTATCTGTTAGCTCAGAAAAGAGAACCCTAATTGCTGGTCAGACAGGAAAAAAGATAAGGATACCCCATCCTTATACTTCTGAAAGTTTTAGGTTAGGCAATTTTTATTGCCTTTCTCATGATGAAGTTTAAGATCCATAGGGAGAGAGACTAAACTGGAGGAAATGAAAGTCTGTAGTTTGGTTAGTAGATGCTTTGCCTAGTGTGAGGAATGCTGATCTTCAATTCCTTCCTTCCTTCTAGAGTTTATCCAGAACTCTTTCGTACAAAAGGCAAGAGCTGTCTGGTGGACAGATCTTTCCTCCCACGCTGCATGCATGCACATGTGTGCACAAGCTGTACGCTCTCATTCAGGCATTTATGCATCCATCGCTAAACACAAAGCTACACTCTCTTTCTTCTCTTTCTGGGCTTCAAAATCTTAAATACTGCTTTACATAGATCTGGTAGGAAAAATAGGAAGTGCCTTAACCCTTATCTAACTAGCAGTCAGGTCTCCTCACAGGAAAAAAAACATGATTGTGTTTGAGCTGCCTTTCAATAGGAAGAGCTCACAGCACAGGCCTCCACTTGATTGGCAAAATCTGTAAACATTGGACAGTGTCCTTAAACATCGATGCATCACCTTTGCCTATTGCAATTGTCTTCTTAGAATGGAAGGAAGAGTGATCCTCCTTCCTAGATATATCCAAGGAAACTAATTAGTCTCCTAAGGCTATGTGAGAGGTTCTCAACTGTGGATTTCATTTAGTTTGTTTTTAACTAGGCTCAGGCTCCTAAATTACAGTTGTAGGCAGACATCAGTGTTTAGGTGGGAAGTAGGATTTCAAACACAATGCTCAATGTTTCAGCAAAACTTAGAAGTGAGTGATTGAGCTGACTTGAACAGTTATTCAAGTTAAGCAATGTTCAGTTTCAGAATCAAATTGCAGGTTTTTCTCCTGGTGAATTTTAGCAGGGACATTAAGAAGTTTTAACTTTCATTGCAGAATGAGTCATATTTCACTTCTCATAGATAAATATCTCTTTTTGTGGCTGAAATAGTTCTGCTGATTCTACAACACTGCTGGCTGCAGGGACTCAGGATTACTTATTTGGATTGCTGCTGCTGCCCTGTTAAGACAATCTTCCATTGTCAAGTGTTTTATCCTTTTCCCAATCCCTTTTGCAATGCCCACATCCCAGGACAGGGATTCCAGTTGCTTGGCTTCACTACCATCTCATTTCATATCATGGGACATGATGTCCCAGCACTGGAGCAGTCAGGTCAGGAGGGGCTCACCTGCCTGGTGGATGAAATCTATTCACACATCTCACAGCTCACCCAGGGATACGGATCAGGTGATTATCTCTCACCCTGAGTGTTCCTCCTGTTGTGATGCCCCTGCTTCCTCTTCATCCCTCACTAAGAAAACTGATTTCATCTTGGATTTTTTCTTCTGTATAGGGGTTACTGCTACTGGCACAGATTGTTACTCTGGTTCAACTACAGTTTGAGTGGCCAAAATGTGTTGACCTGCTTTCCTTCTCCTCCCGCTGAGGGCGCTGTCTAGTATCAACCAGTGTCCAAAAATAGTAGCCAGAGCCCAGCGTGTTGCATAATTTTGCACCTCCCTGAAACTGCCACAGCAGTTTTCTTCCAAATATTCTGCCACTTTATCAAGCACTGTAGTTGCTTTGGGGTGAATTTAAAAACCACTGGAGCAGAATCGTCCTCCAAAAGCTGGCCCATTTTCTTCCACCTTCCATGCCACTTGTGACTATCCACCCCTGGGGCAGATCTCTGAAATGCTCTCCTAAAAATCTCTTTTGTAACTCCATGGTGCAGACCAAAGTGAGGGGACCTGACAGACCAAGCAACAAGAGCATACTTTCCTTAACATCCAAGGGAAGTTCAAAATCCTCAAAAGCTGTTGTAAAAGGCCTGAAGGAGGAAAAGGGGTTGAAAAGGTGGGGAAAATTATCCACCCTCTTCTCCCCACAGGCTGGGTACAACTAAGAATGGGCTTCCTGTGGTAGTCCCCAAGGTGAGGGCAGGAGAGCAGTGCTGAATACACATCCCAAATGATCCTCATTGTCCTTGTTGTTGTCATGTCACAGGCTGATATTACACAGTGCAACAACAAAGCAATCCTGATCCCTTTCCCTGCTCTGGAAAATATCATCATGAGGAGGACATATTGCCTTATAAGGAGATATATACAGGGTTAGGTACCACAACCATGTGAACAGACCAAGAAACATTGTGACCAGTAGCTCTCGACCTAATACAGCAAATGCTTAGATCACATTTGTTTCCTACCCACTCTGGTCAGATCTGTTGTTATCTCAACCCTTCCTGCCCTATGCTGGGTGCCAAATAAGGGTGTTGCTTTTAAAATGGTATTCCCTCAGTGTCCCCACTGAAACACTCCAAACCATGTGCTACTTGCTCAGTCCCTCCTCCCCCATCCCTTGGTGGATGGTGAGAAGAATCGGAGGCACTAAAGATAAATATCACGGGTTGAGATAAGAGCAATTCACTGCAAACAGCCAATCAACAGTAAGACAATACTAATGACAGTGTACAAGAAAGAGGCAAACAATTCGCATGTTGATTGCTCACCACCACACAGGATCCCAGACACGGTTCCTGGCAATGACAGAAGGTGGTGTAGAATAATCTTCGGGTCCTGGCCATGCCAAAAATTAACCCTGTCCTGATCAGAACCAGAGCATTGGTGGAGGTGGGGTTTTTTAACTGTTTTTCTTACACCACTGTGATCTCCAGTAGTCCTTTTCATGTGAGAAATTAATTTTTTCTAAGTTGTTAGATAGTTCCTAATGTTTAAAAAAGATAAAATAAATCAACAATAAATACTAATACTTATTTTTATTGTGTATGCTAGACACTGAAATCCTGGTGAAACACTTTTCCTCTCAGATGACTTTTAGTGTCTCTCATATACAGGCAGCGTCCCGCTCTTGGTGAGTGTTTAGCATCTCTTGCGGCAGCCATTCCAGTAGCATTCCTTGAACCTTCTCTCAACCATTACAATCCGCTGTCTGTTTTCAACACAAAAAGTGCAAGAGAAAGAGCAAGTAAGTACTGTTCCTCAAAAGAAAAAAAAAAGCTGTGTATTCCACTCCAACTGAGTAATAGAAGTTGTATCACAAGTGTATACCTCAGCAGAGAGCTCCTGCTACTGATGTGTCATTACTTACCATTTTAGCCTTGCTCTACTTCATTGACACTGTGCCAACCCTGTTCCCTTTCCCCTAATATTTTTGGATACGATGTTTGAATACTTTCCTAAAGGTTCATACTGTAATATTTAAAGTTCTGTTGAAGATCATATCTACATTACAAAAATTTATGGCAAAATACAGTTGTTTACATGTAGCAAAATGCAAGAGATATAATATCTGATTTAAGTGAACAGGAAAGTAAATTCTATGTTTTTGTTGTCTAACCAGTGATCCAAAGCAGTTTGGTATAGGGAACTCCTGGCAGAATTTGATTAATTCCATGAAACCTTGATCAAACAGAGAGCTCGACAGGTTGGACAGATGGGCAGAGAAGAGCTGCCTGAAATTCAACAGAGGCAAATACAGTGTCCTTCACCTGGGGAGGAGTAACCCCATGGACCAGCACAGGCTGGGGGCTGACCTGCTGGGAAGCAGCTCTGTGGAGAAGGACCTGGGGGTGCTGGTGGACAACAAACTGTCCCTGAGCCAGCAGTGCCCTTGTGGCCAAGAAGGCCAATGGGATCCTGGGCTGCGTTAGGAAGAGCATGGCCAGCAGGGAGGTGATCCTGTCCTTCTACTCAGCCCTGGTGAGGCCTGACCTGGAGTGCTGTGTCCAGTTCTGGGCTCCTCAGGACAAGAGAGACACGGAGCTCCTGGAGCAGGTCCAGTGAAGGGCAACAAAGATGATGAGGGGACCGGGGCATCTCTTACAAGGAAAGGCTGAGGCAGCTGGGCCTGTTCAGTCTCAAGAAGAGACAACTGAGATGGGACCTCACCATTGTATACAAAATATCTAAAGGGAGAGTGTCAAGAGGATGCAGCCAGGTTCTCCTTAGTGGTGCCTACCAATAAGAAAACAGGCAACAGGAAATTGATGCACAGGAAATTTCACCTAACATGAGGAAGGACTTCTTTCCTGTGTGGGTGATTGTGCATTGGACCACATTGTCCAGAGAGGTTGTAGAGTCCCCTCATAGGAGACATTCAAGAACCATCTGGGCACAAACCTGTGCAAAGTGCTCTAGGATGATCCTGCTTGAGCAGGGAGGTTGGACCAGATCATAGAATCACAGAATAACCTGAGCTGGAAAGGACTCGCAAGGAGCATTGAGTCCAACTCCTGACCCTGCACAGGACATCCCAAGAGTCACACCATGTGCCTGAAAGCATTGTCCAAATGCTTCTTGAACTCTGTCAGGCTCAATGCTGTGACCACTTCCCAAGTGACTAGACCAAGCACCTCATAAATCTTCCCTTTCAGAGCCTTCTCCACCCTTGTGGCCCTCCTTTGGGTGCTCTCTAAAAGCTTAATGTCTTTTTTATATTCTGTGCCCAAAACTGCACACAGGAGGTAAGGCCTTACCTCAAGGTGAGGCCGCCCCAGTGCCGAGCAGAGTGGGACAATGCCCTCCCTTGCCTGGCTGGCGCTGCTGTGCCCAGTGCCCCCCAGGACATGGCTGGCCCTCCTGCCAGGGCACTGCTGACTCATAATAAACTTTCTGCCAACCAGGGTCCTCAGGCTCCTTTTCACAACACTGCTTTCCAGCATATCCTTCCCTAGTCTACACACACAACCCCAAAATGGGCCTTACCCTTTCCGTGATTCTGTTGAAAGGAGCATGAGTGTCTTTCTACATTGAATTTCTTTGCTTGCTTCTTCCCAACTTACTCTTGATGGACTCATATCTTAAAGTATTTCAGTATTTTCCTCACTGATCCATGTAAGAGTAACTACCTGCCAAAATCATTGTACCTTTAAACAAACAAGCAAAACAAAATGCAGGTTAATGCAGATTGATTACATATGCTCCATAATTTTTTCCATATAAAAGCAGTTATGGAAAAACTTCTTCTAGCCCTTCCCCCTGTCAACTCTACTTTATAGAAACAGCACTAGTGGAAGAATTTTGCTTGAGTGACTGGCACTAGATTGCAATGGGTTGTTAATTGCTGAATAAGCATCCTTCATTTTCTAATACAAGCATATGATAACTGGAATTCTTTCCTGGCATTTTTGTTGGTGGAGAGATGTGCAACATTCATGAACTAAGTACAGTTTCATTTTAACCCCACCCATAATTTTAAGCTGTTTGTTTCCTTTTCCCCAAGGTAGATTTAATCTTTGGCAAATCAGCATAAAAATTGTGAATGATTATGGATACAACATCCTGAGTATATCCAATTTTAATATAAGCTTTCTGTTCTGCACTTTTACATAGCTGGACTGCTCACCAGATAGTTGCAGGACACCTTATGGTAAAGCCATAGCTTTATGGCAGCTATTGTTTACATTCATTGCTAAATGCACAACATCTGAAAGACATAATTTATATGCATGGGAGAGACCCATGCATACCCCAAAGTGCTCCTATAGTTCTGACTGTCCAAGCTGGTGAAGGAAAAAAATCATTTTGCTAATTAATCTTTTGGTTTTCTACCCTTACTTGCAGTTTTAGGAATGCCTGATACAGTAGAAGAAATGTGTCCAGAGATCCCTCAGCTGGATAGACTAATAAAGGAAATAAATGATTTAGCAGAGTCTGGAGCAAGGTATACTGAAATGCCTCATGTAATTGAGGTGATCTTGCCCATGCTGTGCAACTATTTATCCTACTGGTGGGAAAAAGGGTCCGAGAGCGTTCCTCAAAGTGCTGGGCCTTGCTGCACAATGATAACATCTGAGCATCTGAGCATCGTTCTTGGAAACATTCTGAAAATCATTAACAACAATTTGGGAATTGATGAAGCATCTTGGATGAAAAGAATCGCAGGTACTGTAAATATTTTTTGAACACTAATTGTACTAATAATATTTAATTGCTTTGCTATATTTTACCTTTTTGCCCAGTGATACAATAGCAAAAAATTATAACTAGAACCATCATGAAAGAAAGATAAATAATAGATAAGTAACAATAAGAGAAATATGGGTTTTTTTTATTATTAATTCTATGCATGCATTGTAGCATCACTGTAAGTAGAGAGCTTTCTATTCAACATAAGAGATTTTGAAAATCACCTTCTCTATGCACTGTATAAGAGCCTTAGCATTTAATTTGGAGTTGTGAATTCCACTGATTTTTCAAGACAGCTGAGTTTTACAGTAGAGGGTATAATTGCTGTGAATTCTGTTCATGAAATATCGGGACAAAATGGAAAGAAAATGTAAACGGTGAAATAAACTCAGGAGTAACCCCAGTTCGAAATGAGTTGGATTGTCTGAATAAATGTGAGATCTATTTAATAAGCTGAAAGTTTTTTTAAAATATCCCGTAAGATATAGTACCTATCCTGTTAAAGAAGTTTACCATATCCAAATTTTATTATTCATGTTATACAGTGTATGAATAGAATGTGCAATAACATGGTTCAAGAAAATCTATGTAAAGGCAATAATTTCCTGCTAAATTTGAATAATCAGTACCCATTAGTACTGTGTTTCTGATATTATTTTAGATGCTGGAAGTTCTTTAATAATAACAAGGATTCCATTAAAATTTAGTAAGAATTTTGCCGCATTTCTTGCAGTTTTGTAGTGATTGTTCATCTACATAAGGTGATAATATACTCATGTAGTTCTTGCAAGGATTTTTGACTCAGGTAGTTTACATTTTATTGCTAGTACTTGTACAAAATTTATCTATGACCTTGAATTATTCATTCATCCTCTGCATTTTAACTTGCCCAAGGCAAAATAGGTAAAGGAATTCTTCCAGAACATTATCTTCTGGTGGTTTTCAGACATTGGATACCAAAAAACCCATCCCAGGCACAAAAAACCCCCAAACAAATGAAAAAGTAATTTTGTAATTGATTAAGGAATTGTCAATCCTTACTTTGCTTAGGTTCTTAGTTAGACACATGGGACTTGCCAAAACCATGATAGTTTAGTTTACATAAGACTGAAATACTTATAATCCAAATCCATAGTCTTTTAATCTCTCAATATGCAGTTTTTATAAAGCTACATTCATAATTTTATTAATAATTTTATGATGCAGAAATATATGAAGACCAATAACATTTACTGTTTCTAGAATATCAGCATTCATATTAATTCACCAGTTATGAATTAATCATAGAATTATCTATATTTTCATGTATAGTTTATGCTCAACCCATCATCAGCAAAGCCAGACCTGATCTTCTCAGATCTCACTTTATTCCAACACTGGATAAATTGAAGAAAAAAGCTATGAAGATAGTAATGGAAGAAGAGCAACTGAAAGCAGACAGTAAAAATGACACCCAGGAGGCTGAGCTACTCATTCTTGATGAGTTTGCTGTACTTTGTAGAGACCTTTATGCCTTCTATCCAATGCTGATACGTTATGTAGACAACAACAGGTAAAAAAACCCCTAATAATTAAACTCATATTTATTGCTTATATATACTCTGGAATTTATGGTCAGACAATCAGAAGGAACACAATTCACTTAAAGTTATTGTGAGAATCAGATCCTGAATATTTCAAGATTCTTAGATCTTAATCCTGAGGAATTTAAGATTCTTAAAGAATGCTGTACATTGAATTCACACCTTTTGCTCCGGTGCAAATTCCTAGATTAATTACATTAATGCTACCTGATCTATTAAATAGAGATTATTATGTTAAACTGTCTTCTTTTAAATATCTTATTTTAAATTTCTCTTATTTTTGTAATTAGAGCTAATTGGCTAAAGAAACCAGATGCGGATTCTGATGAACTCTTTCGAATGGTAGCTGAAGTTTTTATCCTGTGGTGTAAATCACATGTAAGATAAAATGTACACTTTTTCTTTCTTTTCATTCTATCTTTAAATGTGAATGTGGTACATGCAGATGAGTTAACCTTCTGGTGATTTATTTTTTTCCTTAGAATTTTAAAAGAGAAGAACAAAATTTTGTGATTCAGAATGAAATCAACAATTTGGCATTTTTAACAGGAGACACCAAGAGCAAGATGTCTAAAGTAAGTTAATAAAAATTTGTGGATCAGGTAACTCTACACTGTGTGTTTAGTATGCTGAAAGAAGGCTCTGAAAATCTACCCAGATGGCAGCTGCTCTGCTATTAGAAGAAAAGAAACATAGTTTTGCTTCTTGATGACAGATGTGACAACTAATATGCAAAATGTAGTCTATGTACCTTAGGGTTACATACTAAATGTCTGCTAATACTCAAAGGCACAAGATTAAAATAAAAGTATTGATTTGAAAAAGTTGCACATATAAGAAAATATGGGCTGTATTATAAAATATGGGTTATTGAACATTCAGGAAAGAAAAAAGTAGACTGTTTTATAAAAGCAAGTGAAAAAACATTGCCTCACCATTTTCATGTGAATGTCAGTCTGTTTTGTTCTGTCAACTCTGATGGAGCACTGCTGTCTTTGCATATACCTCTTTATTTATACATATAATGTGCTACAGGTACACCATTTTTCTTGTTTCTTATTAATTAACACATTCATTTCTTTTTTGCTAATTTTCAATATGACAAGATGCTGGTATATGATGGCTTCGAAGCACATTTGTTGCCTGTATAATAGAGAAATTGTCAAGGTAAAAATGATGCTTTGACATTAGCTGAGGACATTGCCTTACTCAGCTAAAGCCAGGTGGAGTGTAACTCCAAATTAGTATTTGCAAATATAGTAAAGACACCCTTTCTTTTATTCATATTTATAATGTGCTTGAAATAATCCTATTTTGAAGGTGTAGCAGAGAAGTAGCATTTAAATTTTTGTATTTCACTACATTTTGGTTACCTGTAACCTAGCTACTGTAAGTCCAATTTCAAACAGTAGAGAGGCAGATAAAATGTGCAGTTGCATTTCTTAATTATCTTTAAAAATGTTTGGGCTTTTTTTCTTTTTTTCCTATGATTTTTTTTAAGTTTTGAAACCTGACTAAGCCAAACCCTGATACTGAAATTCTTACAAGGAAAAATAGTGTAGTATCTGCTCATCATTAGTTCATGACTGGCACTGAAAAACAAGACCAACTTTATAAAGAATTCTGCATTCAGAGATAAGGAAATTTTTAACCTGTTTTCTTGTTGTCAAGATGCAGCTTATCAAAATTGTTTGATAGAACTGGAATGTTTGTATCATCCCTATTAACAAGATCAGCAATGGGCACAGTCCAGGCTATTTGAGGAGCAATTGCACAATATAACAAAGTCTAATATGTGGCTCTGTACTTTTATCATATGGCAATCATTGAACATTCATTTATTATGTGTATTTTAACATTTATACATTAGAATTGGCCTGAGGAGACAAAAAATAGGTGTACTTTCTTTTTTTAGACATCATAGATTAAAAACAGGTGATTCATGAGTATTTAATCTAAATTGTGTCCCACTGCAGTACTGATAACAGGATAATATGAAGTAAAGTGTTGGTGTTATATTTTTGTCAGTCTGGCATGACAGGAATGAAAGAAAAGTCTTTACAAAATAAGAAATAGGTAGGTCTCATACTGCTCTGATTTTGATAAAATCACAGGAATTTAATATCAAGAATCTGTAGTACCCAAATTTGATTTTGAGATTATATTTTCCAATGCCTTTTGTATATATTTAAGTATACAGATATACTATGTATGGATAATTGTATGAATATATTTGTAACAGAGATGTAGATGCATATGGAAATACATTTTCATTCCGACTGCAGTACCAACAGATTCTGGCGGTTTTTGTATGAATATTAATGTCGATTTTTGGCATTACAGGAAACTGTGCGTGATTATTGCTAATAAAAGAAGAAATAAAATACTGTATTGTTCATGACTGAATATTTTATTAGTATGGTACTATAACTGCAGGCATGATTGCAGAACAGCTGATAATTTAGACTTTTTTTTCATGATGACTTAAATACCATGATGAAATATGAGGTGTGTTTTAGAAGGGTTGTATTGGTTTTCTACATATGGTTTCTAAGCAGGAAATTGCTAATATTTCATAATATAAAATGTAAGTGGTCTAAACCCAGCACATTCAATAAATTATAGAATTACATCTGATTCTTTTTTTTTTAAGACTGCATAGGTTAAAATAAACAAGAAATTCTCTATGTAACTGAATTTCAGGTTTTCTTACAGGTTTGATGTTTATTTCTATCCTCAGACATTGATCAGTAGAGGACATTACATTAGGGAACATTATTTTTATGATCTCTTGCTTTAATATTAACATTTAGCTCAAAAAGTAGCATGTTAACAGACTAATTAGCCCTTTCCATCACTAATTCCTCTTTATTCACATTATTTCTAGTGGAAGAAATCTTATCCAATATTTATCAAGAATGAGAAAGTATAGAAAACTGAATATGAACATTGGCTATTGCCAGTGGGCCCAAGGCAGAACGGTTTGGGGTCTCTTAAAGGAGTAAGGCCCCAGGCTGATCTCAGACTGCCTCAGGTGACAGAGACAGAGACTCAGCATTTTTCCTGACACAAAATACTGGGATGCTGTCAGAGTCTAAGGTGTAATGTTTCATGTACAGAAGGTTGTATATCCTTACGTGCTGTATGGAAGAAAAAAAAAGAAAGCAGAGGATGAAGGAGTAGCATTGCGTTACTTACCGGTAGCTAATTGCAGTGGTAACAAATGATTCAGCATTACAATCGATAGACTGATTAAGTACCCATTGTACTTTTATTATACCATATTAACTTTGTTAATAGTTTTTCAAATAAATGTATTAACAGCTGAGAATTTAATTTTTCTTTTCTAAAAATATGGCAGCAGAATGCTCGGAGGGGAATGGTAAGTTAGAGAACTTCCAGTCTGAGAGAGACTGGTAACTTAGATTACATTGAAATAACAGATTTGTGATAAAACTGTTGAAATGGAGAATCTAAACATATTCAACTCCAGTAGTCTGTAATTTTTGACCCTTTCATAGATTTCCTGATAAAATAGCCTTTTTGTTAAGAGGAAACAATGTCCTATTGTGTTTTTCAGTTAATTGGAATGGAAGACTAAATGTATACATTCACATGTACATAATAATTGTGTAATATGTATGTGGGAAATTTTTCTGTGTAAGTTTTGGAATCTAAACGAGTGTGTGGCTGGATATACACCCTCAGTTGCTAAACACTTGCATATCCTACTGAAATTTTATTTGTCTTGTCCTCATTAATTTTTTTAATCTATTTTTAAAAAGGTTTGAATAGACCTATTATAGAAGTTAGAGGCAGTCATAAAATCCAAGTTCATATTATGAAACAACATTTTTATTTGTGCCCATCTGTAATATGTAGTACATATTGTTTACAGATTTACAACAATTAGAGGATTTCATGTTAGTATTTTCTGCAGGAATTTTAGATCTCTTCTTTGAGAGTATTTCAATCGCATAGAATACATTTCCTTTGGATATACTGAGTGAAATAATGAGTGGATTATTTTTATGGTCTGCTAAAATAAATTAAATACAATTAACATCTTGTCTTTCATTACCTTTAGTGTGTATATACACCTGTATATACCTGATGAGCCATGTCTATGCAGCATCTACATATTTCACACAACTGAAATTTTAAATTAAAATTTGCTATTTGTCTAAGCTATTGAAGGTTCTAAGATGCTAAGATTCTAACACTTAACTTGAAGATTAGTCTTTCGCTTTTCTTGACTTCTACCCGTTTTTCTTATGATGTGATATAAATAGAGCAGGCCATAAAAAGATTTTAATAGTAGCTTGGCATCAACATTTTGAAGCTTATTTAAGTACCACAAGAAAACAAAGTTACTATTAGCACTAAGACAGAAGTGGGGGCTTGTGAGTTTTTTTCTGCTTTCTATAGTTTTCTATAGTATTTTCCTATGCCTGGTCGAGGATTCTTTTGAGTAACAGTTTATTTTATTTTATCATAAATAAATGGTTCTGTTGTTATTTTCTTAAGATTTCCTGACACAATGATAATATAATGTTGACTATGGAATATTTATTTATTTAAGTGTATTTATGGTATAAATATAATAAATGGGAATAAATCCCCTGTCTGTATGAGAGTTACAGCTGAGTTTATAATATTGTTTTCAAAATGGGTACTGCTGAGAGACGCAAGCTAAAGTTTTCTCTCAGGCTGTCTTCAAAAGAGTAATAAGATATGCAATGGGAAAATAGATACGCAAATTAAATGCTATGCCTTGCCAGTGATAGTTTGATTTCTACACATATTTTTTTTTTCAAACATATTTTGATGGGGAAAAGAGAGAGAAAGAGTTATTTTGGTGAAAATGTGAATATTTTTCATTACTGGACTATCCAGAGTTCCAGACACCTTTATTTTTTTAACAATATTGGGAAAAGATGCAGTAATCAGTGTATTGATAGGTTTACTTACTGTATGTACTTATATGCACAAGCAACAAATGGAAGTGTGTGGTAGAACAGCAACAGAAATTCAGAAGTTCAATCATTTAATAAAGATTAAGCTGATTTCACTAAGATCTCATTTGGTTATGCATTTAGAGTCTATTATTTTAGCTACGACTTTATTATATTTTTACAGTCCTCATAAAGCTGAGTAAGTTTATAAATAACTTGTAAAATTATCAACTTTTCATCTCTTTTACTTTTTTTTTCCCTTTATTTTTCTTTCATACAGGCCATGCAAGTAAAGGTACAGGTCAAAGTGCATGATGTGTCTTTGTTTTAGATTTAGAGATGATCAGGCTCCAAGCACTCTTTCCATTGATCATAGCAGTGGCGTCACAAAGTAAAGGATCAGTTCCACCTACTATAAATTTTGTCCCAGCTAAAGTGGCAGTCTCACCAGAGCAGATGAAATTCCCTTTGGCATTCCTAAATATTGCTTAATGCGAAAATGTACTATAGCTACCTTTTGTAACTATTTCAGATGTACCTTCTGCCTCTGCTGTCTTTCTGCATTCTATTTTTTTGCTAAAATATTGAAGTAGACATTGTAAAAGAAATGTCTAAGTAGAGTCATTAGGAAGATGTATTTGGCTTATGATACTCAAGAATATTTTGGAGAAATGTGCTATAACCTATATGCCATCTGTAGAGGAATAGAAGATTGTATTAAATAAAAAAAGTTTAAATAAGATATATAGTTCAAGTCCTACCTTTTTCCAAAAGTAAAATGATCTTTACTAAAGTTGTGAGGTGTGACAAAGATTTTGAATAATCCTTGTTTCTTTTATTTATTTAATGTATTTGAAGATTTGTTTTCCTCCAGTGAACTATAGGTCACTTTCCTTTTGCATCATTCATATCCTTTTTTTTTTTCAATGAATTTCTAATATAGATGAGTACTTTCTGACCTATGGTGCTTTCTTCATTGGTGAAGCAGAATGAACAGATGGAGCATAAACCCTTTTATATTTCCCTTCACCCTGTGTGCTGAGAAGCATACATGATGCTCTGAAGAGCTTTTGATCAATTAAACGGGAGACACGAGTTAAAAAGGGAGAAGCTCTGTTAAACTAATAACCTGATTTCATGCTTTGATATTGTCAAACTTCTCCAGGTATACAGAGTAGGGTTAATGACTACACTCTTAGTAATTTCAAAGAATTAAGGCTTAAAGAGGGATGGAAATACAAAAAATATTAATTCCATAATCTTAACCAGTTTTAGCTGTTTTTTTAGTGTAAATAAATTATTTCTTCATTTTCATTGTGTATTTAGTTATTATTAATCTACTGAAGAATCTGTAATTGGTTTTAAGTATGTTTTTTTTTCAGAAATATCCATTTTTGTGTTTAAATCCTCAGACAAGTAAGATCATTACATGCTGTTAGGCAACCAAACTATATCACTCATCCTTTCAGCACAGGTAATTATTTAGGGAAAATATATCCAATTTAATGTTCTTTACATATGTAATGCAGGTATTGTGTGTACTCATAGAGGTGCATATTAGAACTGAAAGAGACATAATTCCATTGTCATTTAGGTTTCAGTCTGGGACTCTACTTATACATTTACCAGCTGGAGAAGTGAATTCACAGACAGCAGACTTTATGGCAAAGGCAGAATGGATCTTCTTTTCATGTTTTAAAAATTCTCAAGTTTTAAGGTTCACCTATCTTATAAACCTCATATGAACGTAAAGAAAATTGGATGTGCAAAATGTCCACAAGCATAAAAGATGCAGAAACCAGTATCCCTCATTTTCCTTTTTCCTTTTTAAAAATATACCCATTACATACTTTGTTATTCCTTATTTAAGATGCATAGTGACGCCACTGGAATACAGTGATTCATTGTGGGATTTGTTTGTCTGCTCTCAATGTAGAGTACAAATGATGTCATTACTATAGCCATTGCATCACTACTTCTAAGGCATTTTGAAAAGCAAAGCTTTGAGGCAAAGAACTCTCTTGAAATTGTTAGTTCCTTAAGAAAGGAAGCCACATCCATTGCGTGTTCCCTCAGACTTGCAAAATATTTAACAGAAGCTACCTACACAGAGATTCACCATCTTGAAGACAGAATTTACCAAAATTTATCACCAAGTAGAATATGTATGGCTGCTTTTTTTTCTTCCTGTGATAATAGCGAGGCATTAATTGGGAAATAGTGAATTGCAATGGATTCTGCTGTATTCTTATGTGGAACTACACAATATATTATAAGAACAGTAGTTAGTAAATCTTAATTGACAGACGGAAAATGATGTGGAGAGTTAAATGCAAGCATTTGTTATTTTGTAGTGTTGTATAAGCCTGGAGGCCTAGTCCTGAAATCTTATCTTAAGCAAAACTCCTCTTGAGTATAGAAGGAGTTTAATCTAGGTACAGAATTCAGAACTGGGCTGTTTGATGTTGTTGCTGTTTACTCTGTGTTCATTAAATATATGGGTCTGTTTGAAAGATTTTGGTTCTCTGTCTCATAAAGGAAAAGTTGGGTGTGAAATATGTTGTACAGTGTCTGTCATAAGAAGATAGGGCAGATGTTATTTTGTTGTGCTGTTTACTTCTGTCTCTTTTGATTTCCTTTTCCTATTGCTGATGATCTCCAAAGACGCAAAATTTTTACATTTTTTCCTCAATTTACTAATATTAGCCAAAGGCAAATGGCAGTACTTTCCCAGAAGCACTAATTCATTGGCATTTTATTACATAGAATCAAAGCCTTTTAAATAATACTGTTTTTCAGATGAGACAAGTCAGGCGATATTCATTCATTCAGACCCTGGATAACTATCTTTATATAAATCTCCTACAAAAATGTAAACATCCTGAATTTGTCTCTGTAACATTAGACAAATAATATTGCCCCCTGAGAATGAATCAGCTTTTAATTTTACAGTTGTTTCTGTTTTGAAAGGTAAGACCCAGAAAGTATTGTCAGAATCATATTTATAAATGCACACGTAAGTGAGTGACTCCTATCACAACATCACAACTGTTACTGCATTTTCTGCATTGGTGCACACCAAAAGTATTCCTTTACATTTCCTGCCCAAGACTGTACACCCTTCCTCTAGTGTAGCATTTTTAATTATTTGTACTACATCAGGAACATATTTCCCTGGGACCATTAGGGGAAGAGCGTGTTGGAGAATTGTGTGATCAGAGAATTACAGTAATTCTTTTTTTCTTTTATTTTCT
>VXAD01000399.1:288569-385466 GCA_013399195.1 Dicrurus megarhynchus | reverse complement strand
TTTTTTTTTTTTTTTTTTTTTTTTTAATGATAGTCTGGAGGACAAGATCAAGAGAGGAAGAAATCAAAACGTAGAGGGGATTTGTACTCCATACAAACATCCTTGATTGTGGCTGCACTTAAAAAGATGCTTCCTATTGGTTTGAATATGTGTACTCCTGGTGACCAAGAGCTCATCTCTTTGGCTAAGACTAGATACAGCCATGTAAGTGTGCACTTTGTAATAGTTTTTAATGCAAAATAAGCAGAACTTTCTAAATTGAATTTTGAAGCATAGATATGTAAGCAATGTTATTAAATATCTGTATGTACTGTAAGCAATTATAGCTGCTAATTATTGACCTTTTTTTAAAAAAAATATGTATATAGAGCTACCATAATTTCCTTGTTATTTTCCATTTGTATACAATGTGCAGTTTTATATATGCATGTTCTTCTGGACCAAATATTGAACTACAATTAGTTAGCTTTAATTCCCTTCAAAGTTTAGCCCTTGTTTTATGGTTAAAGAAAGCCTTGGTCCCTTCTGGTATCTAATACACTTTGAAAGCAAAAGAGGTTAAATTTCAATATTGAAATATAAGATGTTCTGTGTTGTAAAAGCTCTTATTAAATGAATCATAATCTGAATTGAAAAAGATTTCTACCTTTCTACAGAGGGACACAGATGAGGAAGTCAAAGAACACTTACGCAACAACTTACACTTGCAGGAGAAGGTAATATAAAAAAATCTGTGTTATAGATGCTGATGTGCACTTTTAAAACCCAAAAGGTGAAATGTTTTATGTGACACATTAAAATCCAAGAAGCAATTAGAAAGGTTTCCATTTCAGCATTATTCTTCATGATTTTTTCTTTGCAATAAATGTCTTATTTGTAGCTTTGTTTGGTATATTCAAGTTTCCAGAAGATCTATAGAATGGGACAAGTGTGAAGAATTGAAGTACTGGTAGTCTTAAAGCTATAATTACTTGGAATCAACTTGATCCAAGAAGAAAATAAAATTGACACTCTACTACTTCAGCTTTTCTTCTTGAATTTAACTTTCGCTAAAGATTAAATTAGGTATTTCTAAGAATATATACATTTTAAAGTGTGTATAGTAAACTAAGAAAATCTTGTGTCATCTTAGCACTTGTGAGTTTTACAAGTACATTTATATTCCTAAAATTCATATGCCAAATACACTGTCAAAGGTAATACCAATATGGAGTCCTCAACATTCTGTAAATTAAAAATAATTTAGGTAACTGCCTACAGTGTTCGAACACAGTAAGAGTAACTTACTTATCTGTCATGGAAGATGACTGTCTGTTTGCTGTAAATTTATACTTGCTTACAGTTAAAATGAACAGAATAAGTAATTTAATGTGGTTTTCCTATTTCTGTCTTGAAAGCAAAAAACCCAAAAACTTTGGCTGTAATTCTTCACCTACTGAAATTCCAGCTGTCTTTTTCAGACTCTGAAAGACAGCTTTACACTCTCAGTACAGAGGTCCTACAATTTTAACTCAATCCCAGTACTAAATGTGCTTCCTTATTTTAATGCAGTTAAGTGGAATAAATAAGTTCCAGGGTACTCATTTGGTTTCATGAAATAAAAATACAGAACCTTGCTTAAGAATTGAGTTATATTGCCCAATAGTACATAGAATCAATGCCAATTTTTTTGAGCAGGTAGCAGATGTTAATCTGATCTGAAAGGGGACAGAAATTGGGAGTATTTATAACCTTCTTTATTATATTATGGGAGTAGAAATGGTGTTGGTCAAATTCAGTGCCTTCATTCAGCAGCTTACAGATGAAATATGTTGGGTTTCAGTCTGATGATCCAGCTGTGAAGTGGCAGCTAAATCTGTACAAGGACATTTTAAAGAGTGATGGACCTACTGACCCTGAGAAAAATGTGGAACGTGTGCAGAGGATATCAGCTGCTCTGTATCATCTGGAGCAGGTAAAAAGCCAAATGTCTATACTGTGTTTGTTTTAAAATAACCTGAGATTTTCCCTTGCACAGATTATTTCCGCTACAGTGAGTGTCATCATTAAAGTGTCCAGATAAAATTTAGGCTTTTGCACATGTGTGCACACAAGCACACATGCACATACAGACATGTACATACGCAAAGTTTTCGATGTAATCTGTTGAAGTGCCTCCATTTAGCTGCAAGGAAAACTCAGGATGTATTTCTGCAAAACTGCATAAACAGTCACATGAAGTATAGTATAAAAATCATCTCCACGCAGTAGCTGAAAGCCCTGTGATTTTAGGAAGAGATGTTCACATGCGCACTTCGTTTTAATATACTGGGTTTAGCCTGTCTCCTATTTCTGCGCCACAGGATGCTGTAGAAACCTTTAAATTGCTTTCCTGTTCACCCAAATGATGCCTTTTATATACAGAAAAGCATCTGTACTATTCCTACATAAAGTTAATCCATTTCATTCACAAACGATAAAGCACAGAAATATGTTCACATGAACAACTGAAAATACATTGTTAGAAACAGACAAAATAACAATTTTTGGACTTTACCAAGTAGTCCCACACGTGAGGTATTCTAGCATCTTGAGCTTGCCTGAATAAACTGAGAGTTTACTGTATAGAAGCTCCCCGGTATTTTTACTTATTAATTAAAAAATAAAGCCCCAAAAGAACATTTTTTTTAGATGATGCAGAGCATTGTTAACATTTTCTACTTTGCTAACTAGCTAGCCACTAGCTAAAAAGAAAATTTTGGATAAAAGTTGAAAAGTTTCCATTGCATATACTACAAGATATTTTCCCATAGGTTGAACAACCACTGAGATCAAAAAAAGCTGTTTGGCACAAACTCCTGTCAAAACAACGCAAAAGGGCTGTTGTTGCATGTTTCAGAATGGCACCATTATACAACCTGCCAAGGTAAGGGGCTGAAAGGTTTATTTCTTCATAAATTTTGTTTGCATTGTTTACTGAGTGCAAACACTGCTTGTGTGTTTGCCTACGTATTTGTTGATTGTTAGGTGTATGTAATTTTAAGAGACAAGAATTGATTAGTCATCAGCTAATTCCTCACAGCAGCAAAACACTCATCTCATGACAAATAACCAGAGTGGGAAAACAGCATAAGAATTACATGCTTCGTTTTGTCAGTTATTCTGTATAGTTCCTCAGCTTGTTTGTGAAAATCGTTAAGGTGTTGCTGTTTCTGTCCATTTTTTGTCTCCGATTGGTTGCTCTTTTTTTCTTTTCTTTTCTTTTCTTTTCTTTTCTTTTCTCTTTTCTTTTTTGTATGGCTCTTCCTCTTCTCTTGCATGAACACTTCACGCTCTGTAGCTTGTCTGGGCCAATCTTTAGCTACTACATCAGAATGTTATATGAATTAAAGTGACTATTGGGGCAGAGCAGCGCAGAATGATATTTTAGACTTGTGTGTTGCTCTGCTTCTTATTCCAGTTGAATGTAGATACCACAAAGGCCAAGATAAAATGCATCCTGTGCCTGGATCCATCTACTGCTTTAAGCATAGTATTAAGATCATATGGCACTGGAGTAACCTCCTTTACTCTGTTTCTTCTCAAAAAAATCTGAGTTTTATTCAGGTAAAGGTTAAGCACATCTTTAATTAGGTTTGCTTCTCACTTTCTGCAATTTTTCACTTTTTGTGTTTAATATTTTTATTCGAAGATTTTTGACACAGTATTTAACTGAAGAGTTTTGTTGGATTTTTAAATACCTTTATTAAAGCCAATTTACACACATTGGTGTAAAGGTCTTTAGCTAAAGGTCTGTAGCTGTGCCACTAACATACTGGAGGAATATTAGGTTTGCACAGGTCAAATAAAAAGCCAGTTATACCATAAAAAGCATACAACCGTCCTTTACAAAAATGAGTAGTTCTAGACTATAGTAACTTCTCCAAGTTGTCTTGCTGCCATCAGGCCATCTTTAAAGAACCACAGATATGGACAGGATTAAATACAACATAAAAAAACAGCCAGCGTCAACCCTTCCATCTTCAAGGGCTGTGTTTGGCAAAACAAGAGGAAGTGGTATTGAGATACCACTTCAGTACAACTTTTGTGAGCAAGTTTTTTTTTACAACCATATTCTGGCTTTATAAATTCTTAAAATGTTTAGAATACATACATGAGCACCCAAATGTTAAAATGCCTCATCCTTTTTTTTGCCTTACAAAGCGCCCACTTTTTTTTTTATATTTGAGGTTGATGGAGCACTTGCCAAGAGAAAAAGTGGGTTATGAATCATTACATTTTTAAATTTTTTATTTCCAATAAAATATGGAATAATACCCATTGAAATGGAAAGTTTAAATTATCTGTAATTTTTTTAAAAAAACATTTTTATGTTAAAAACTTTTCTCAAACTTTTTCTTCTCAAAATTATGGTAGATTTTGTGGTGCAGTTTACTCCTAATTTGAATACAAATATGAGGCAAATCTATCGAGCTATTTCATTTTGTAAATGCTAAAAATGAACTCTCATAAAACTATTTTTGTTAATTAATTGTGCTCTCTGCACTTCAAAACAGACAAGAGTGAAAACACAGTTTGAACTTAAAGTCCTAAAAACGTGGAACGGTTTGGGTTGGAATGGACCTCTAAAGGTCATTTAGTCCGACCCTGCTGCCATGAGCAAACTTCTAGGTATATTGCTCAATTAATAGGTACAAATCAAAGTTTTAATATTCAGTATCTTATAGACACTTATTTTTTTTCTAGATAAATTATAGGATTCTGACAGGAAAATAAGGCTATCACACTATTATAACAATCTCCATCATCTAAATTGACAGTGTTGTTAAGACATGTCTGAACCCTAGGGAGATAATTTCAAATGGGGTATGATTAATTCTGGGAGCTATTTAAATCTCTTTGATCCAGAGTTTAAAATGCAGCTCTCTATCTTGTCTATTTATTCATTTTAGTTGCAGCTTTGTATTGGGAGTGTTAGTTCTAACTTTGATGCTAGAATCAATTAATTTAAAGGGCAGTAAACAAACATTATGGAAGTACCCTTTCTTTTCTCCTAGAGAAGATTAATATCTTCAGTAAATAATACGCTTGCTCTTTTGAAAATTTTCTGGATATTTAGGTGGCTTTCAGTATAGTTTAATTTTAATCTCAGATTGTAAGGTAGTTTTTTGCTACACTCACTCTTATATCTATCAGTTTTTAGGAATTTCAGTAATATATTTCCAAAATGGACAATGTCTATTCATATGAAGGTGTTCGTTAAATCACAGAAAAATTACTTTAACTTCTATCATAAATATTCCAAGAACTTTCTTTGATGAAAAATGCCTGTATATACAGAACAAATAGCTATATTTTTAAAATATTTTTATTTTTTCGAAGAATTAAACATCAGTTAAGTTAGGAAGTACTAATTCTTCATGTTCTGTGTTAATAGAATATATATGGCTTTGAAAAAGTGTCTTATGTGATAAGTGTTTTCTCTGAGATGTGTCTATTTATGTTTGATGTTTTAAGGAAATTCATTTGAAAAAACTTTGTCGTATTGTCTGTCATCTGTATATGCACATAGATACAGCAAAGTTGTACATGGCAATTTTGCAAACACGGTTTACGAATACATTCTTTCTGACTACTTTATTGAATTTAACTTGTGCATTTCTTCAATGAAAACCTATATGCTTTTCTTCAGACACAAAATTAGCAATTTCTTCCTGAGCACCTTTCAACGTGTTTGGCTGGAAAAAGTACATGAAAAAACTCAGTATGACAGGCTTATACTCAAGTTAACGGTAATGTAACTTGTGGAGAGCCTCTTGCTTATGCGCCCACTTCTTCCTTCCCAGCCATGATTTGATATTATCATAAAAACATGAATTTGTACAATTTTCAGAGGGGATTCTGATTGGTCAGTTTTTGAAATTTGATAATAAAATGGCACTAGTGTCAGCAAGTAAGCCTAAAGGGTTGACTCAAAAGCTACTCCATTATAAAATACTGATTCATGTGCACAGTGTATTTAAGAGGTATTAAATGGTGTGTATGCAGCCCATTTTTATAGCTTTTTTTGGTGGCACAGGATAAAAGTGAAAAAAAAGGCTGCATGGAACAGCCTTTCCAACCTCATGTAGTGCAGCTCAAAACAAAAACTTCCCCCAAAATAATGTAAAGATGGAACTGTTTCACCATTATTATGTAGTCTTATTGCCATGAGCTGTGTTTTCTGTGGAAAGTTAAATTAATGAATAGTATACACTAGCAACTAATATGACGTAGAGCTTTCTAAAATTGGTCGTTTTATAGAGCAGGTTTTGTATATTTCTAATGCAACTTCTTTGAGGACATGCTAATACTGCCCTGATTTGGAACTGCAATACTACAAGCTGAGGTTAGGCTTCTTTCTGTGGAAGAAGGCAATGATTGTCTGCAGATAATATGCTGGAAAGCACTTGATAATTATTTTGGTGTTGATGGCCAGTGTCTGCTGTTTTGATGTCCTAAATCTAGTCATTCAGATTTACACCTCGTACTGTAAATCCCACTCACTCATTCTCAGTCTGTTCAAGTGTGTGTTTTTCTCATGCTTGCTTTAAGATATCAGTCCTGCAGTTTCATGTATAATGTATTTTAGGCCTCTCTCAGCCTTCAAAATAAAAAGTAATGTATACATATGTGTATAAAAACAGTAAGAATGTTGAAGAGTACCTGCAGATTTGTCACTGAATGTTAGTTATGTTTTGCATTTTGTTTCACTGACCAATCAGAGGATCAGAATTGTACAAATATGTATCCTTACTAACCATTAACCATCTGAGCTGTTATACTCTGTTCCGTTACCCCTCTTGATCTCACTTTCACAACCCCCCCAGGCACCGTTCTATTAACCTCTTCCTCAATGGCTATCAGAACTTTTGGATAGAAACAGAGGAATATTCATTTGAGGAGAAACTAGTTCAGGATTTGGCTGTAAGTACTGACATAATTGGGTATATATTTCAGTGCCCACTTCAGTGTGTATTCTATGTATCTATTATAAACTATATTTAATTTTTGTGTACTGTATGCATATGCATAAACTTATAAAATATTAATCCTTACGCTTCAGAGCATAAGGTCATTTTCTGCTGTGGTCAAAAAGACATTTGTCCTGTGATGCGCACTGAAGTGCCTTAAGGTGATTTATGCCTCAGATGAGCTACATGATACTCATTCTTGGGGAGAGAAGTGGATTAGATGAACAATCTATAGAATGACTATTTTTGTCATTATGGTAATTCCTGTGTTCGTATATATTATTTACTGGGGTTTTTATAAAGCTTGATGCTATTGATTCTTTTCCCTTTTTAATTTTTTATTTTTATGCATAATCTTTAATTTTAACATTTTCAGCTTTGATACAAATTAATTTTGCTGTTTCCCTTTTTGGTGCATCATAAGGAGAAGTAAATATATGCAACCATATTCAGCAAAATTGTAGTTTACCTGTGTGCTTGATAACAGTGATTGGTAAACTTCAGGATTTTGGTGATGAATGAATTCAGAATGCCTACTGCTCTTTCTCTTCCCTCTGTGTAGTTAGCTTGTCTAAAATACCTTCAAGGAGCTTATCTCCACAGTATCTAAACGCCATGAAAGTTAATATATAGCTTCATGGATCACATGCAGATATATCAGGAAGTACTTCAGTGTTAACAAAAACAGTCTTCTTGTGCTTTTTAAAGACCCATTATGCCTGATATTGTAGAGACATAGAATAGTTTGGGCTGGAAGGGCCCATAGAAAGACCATCTAGTTCCAACCCCTCTGCCATGAGTAGGGAATTCTTCACATGCTCTGGATAATGATATGGTCAATCTTTGTTTGACTGTTGCTTTTTGCTAAAGGAAAGAATGACACCATTAATTAAAGCAGTGACCACAATTCTTTCAGATTTCCTAGAGAAGTAAATTGAACTACTTTAATTACAATAACTCTACAGTAACTACAAACACTACGAAGGTGTGATAACACAAGTAAGGTAGAGGCAATACTCTGATCTTTGACCAGCTCTGACTATGTTATATTTTTAACTGCCAAAAACTGTTTGAAGTTTGCAATAACGAGCATTCATTGAATCAAGGTTACTTAGAAATGATATATGAAAATATTGTAGCAAACACTCAGTCTGAATAGGATGTATCTGCTGATGTTATTAAAAATTATTCCAGTAATTCCAATACTAAATAATTGATCTAGAACTTCCTTTCAATTCTGGTCAAGTGGAGATGTGTAAGTTCTGTCGAATAAGGCTTCCCCAATATTTTCCCTGTCTCATTCTCAATACCTTGTGAATGAGAAACTTCTAAAGTTACATAAATTATGAATAAAAATTATATACTCTAACCTCTTCTGAGTCATACATGCACATAATATTGCAGGTTATGCAATAACCTGTATGTAAACTGCTGAATAAGATTAATACAGGCAGTTAATACAAATTGGACAGAAAAAAATTACTGACTCCTTTCCTAAGCTTAATTACTCAGTTTTTTTCTTACTTGTGAAGCTTAACTTTTATATTCTAAATCTTGAGACAGACATCTCCAAAAAAAGATGAAGAGGAAGAAGAAGTGACTGAGAAAAACCATCCTGACCCACTTCATCAGATTATCCTCTATTTTAGTCGCAGTGCTCTTACAGAGAGAAGGTAAAAGAGCTGTGTGGAAAAGCCCATTGAGTAAAAGCACACAGTAACTGAATTTTCAGTAACATTACTGAAGTGATTCAACACAAGTGTAGTTCGTTATCGTAAATGGTGAATACCTTTTCCCCTCTCACTTTAATTAGAGTTTTCATGTATTTAAACTCAGTACAACCTTTACATTGAGATAAATATTGACTATTTTTGACATTTTAAAAGCTTAGTAAATACCCAATGCAGAAATAAATGAGCATGACTTCTCATAGAAACACAAAGTCTACAGGAACTGCAGGTTTAATCAGGGTACCCTGCCCTGGTGTCTCCTGGTAGTAGATCTGTGTTCTTGGTTTTAATATTCATTACATTTCACTCAGTAAGTCAGAAAAGGTTTTGTTGATGTTTATCATGGATCTCGGTGCCAGTTTCTGTTTTGACTTTAGACTATTGATTAGAATTATTAGAATTAGATTTTTATGAGTACTCCAGTGCTTCATATACTTTTTCTGTATGACTGATAAAATCTTGCCATCTGACAGTTATAATTATTCCAACTTGTATCTCCATATTAGTTTTCTGCACCTTCAACAGCCACAAATATGCCTCTAAATTGTTTGAGTAAAAACTTAGAGACTTGGATTTAGATAAGATAACTCATTTATGGCACAATTTTCAAGTGTAATAGATTTTCAAGTAGACTAATTTAATAAAATACCCTTTAATAAAAAAGGTAAGCATATGACATTTTTATATTACTATATCATAAAATAATTTAAAATATTTTTTACTCTTCACAGCAAACTAGAACATGATCCTCTATATATTGCCTATTCTGCTATGATGGCAAAAGTAAGTATATAATTTCAAGCTCCATCCCTCACTGCACTTTGTTACTTCCCATTAATTTTAGATGCTTCTTAAAACTTGTCTCTCCATTTCTTACATGGACTGTCTGATGCTAGTAATTTCTGTATTTTTAATGAAGCAAATGCTGTTCAGAGTTACATGTACATGTAATGAGAATCTTCCTAAATAAAAACAATACTTTAAAATTCCAGTAGGTGCAGTCCTGTTGCTTTCACTTGGCACCTTTTTTTTTGTACATGATTAACTCATGAGCAGTTTTAACACATTAGTTATCTTAGTTCTTTGGGTAATGATATTTGAGTTGATATTTGAAGTCTGTCAAAGATAAATCAGTTTTTGCAACATATTGATTACAGCTGACTCCTGAGGAGCGATTGTGAAGAGAAATATTATGGATGTAGAGATACGGCACAAGGCTTTATAGCCTGCAATTACAGGGTGTGTATGTAGTTGGATGAATGAAATACTCATAGATTAGGGAATAACAGTTTCTTAGTGTGGATGAGCACAAATATTTAAAATTACAGGGTTTTAGAATCTTCTTATTACCTACAGTAATTGCTTGGAAAAAAAATGGCCATTTTTGTAGTATTATGTCTCTTAATAAGCAAGATCTTGTGATTTCTGTTTTTAACATAAAAAGAGCTGTCAGGAAGAAGAAGAGGGAGACGAAGAAAAAGAAAAGACTTTTGAGGTGAGAGTTTAAATAACATTTCTTTCTCATCATCTAATGTGGAAGCATTTTAAATATATCCACTAGAATAAATGCAAGAATAACATAACTCCCTGTGTGTGTGTGTGTGTGTGTGTGTGTGTGTGTGTAGCTGGTTTACTAAGTTATTCATATAAAAGATGAGGTATTCTGAAGTTTTGGAGTCAAACAACTCATGGATTATGGAGACAGATGGTCTTCAACAATTTCAGATTTCTCATCTTCCTATTTTTCCTGGATCCATTCCAATCTGTAGTCTGTTCTCATTTTTGTTCCCAAACCCAGGAGAAAGAAATGGAGAAACAGAGAACTCTCTATCAGCAAGCTCGCTTACATGATCGTGGAGCTGCTGAGATGGTCCTTCAGATGATTAGTGCAAGCAAAGGTAATGTTCCGAGACATCTTTACAGTATACATGATGTGCATGCCATAGGTGTGTTACATCATTACACCTATGGTGTAGATATTATATACAGCTTCTATATGACAGATGATGAGGCAAAATAAATGTCAGTTACAACTGCACTAAGTAAAAGTTCCAGACTGCATTTCTGATTGAATAGTTCATAACTGCAAGTTTCAATGAGTGTATCCTTGTTTTGACAGGTCATACAGGACCCATGGTTGTTGAAACACTAAAACTTGGTATTGCTATTCTAAATGGTGGAAATACCATAGTTCAACAGGTAATGCTTTTCTAACTACTGTGAGTCTTGCTTGCATAAATGAGGCAAGTAATTTTGAGAATTTCAGTGTCCTGTTGTTCATGTTAGTGTACTTAATTTTAAGCTAAACACTGAAGAATTATCAGAGTACTTTTGGTACACTAGTAATTACATTATTACTTGCCAGTGATCTGCATTTCAAGGAATTAATTCAGGAAGTTTTGAATTAATATAATTTCAGTATTATTAATTACAAGTGTAATTTTTTTTTTTTACTATTTTAATTTGGTTTATAAATATTAATAATAAATTGTTAATTATTATTTATTGTATATAATGTTAATATTATACTTCTTCCCTTAAAAAATATACAACGTTTAGAAAATGCTAGACTACCTGAAGGAGAAAAAGGATGATGGATTTTTTCAGAGCCTCTCTGGCTTGATGCAGTCCTGCAGGTAAAACCATAAATTGCATTATTACCGGTTCAGTTTTATTCGTGTTGGTAGCTTATTGCTCAGTGCCGGTGGGTGTGTTAGATTTAAATTACAGGAGTCACAGGTTGTAGAACTCTTGTGGGAAACTTCTGTTGAATCGCAGGAATAGCCTGTTAATCTTTTTTGAGTATTCTTCCAAAGCAGAAAATAAAGCAAAAGACTGCAAAAGGCTAAGAAGGCTTAGTTTGAAGAAGCAGAAAAGTAAAATGTAATGGCTCCTTTACTGATCCTATATCCTTCAAGGATTTTTTCTGGTTGGTTCCAAGGATGCAGAAAAACCATCACTAAGGGAGAGACAGGCCAGTGGAGCTTTACTAAGCTTTCAGTTTCTGCACATTTCTGGCGAGTTGCATGTCAGTCTCTTCTGATCCTCTGCATATGTATCAGGTTTGTTAGAGATAGCATGGGACCAGGGAGACTTGGGTCCATTCCCTTGATAAAACAGTTCAAATTGGTTAACGTAAAGGACTCCCATAGAGAAGAATGAAAATTGCAGGTGTTTCTAATTACTCTTACAATAGACCACCTCCTTTTCTCAGCCTTTTAAAGAAGCAGAAGGGTTCTGAAGGAGTAGGCTGGGAATTAGAAGTGGAGTAGCTGTTGAATAGAGGATAAAATGTGGAAGGAATGGTGACCTGCATTGCAGAAATTATTGTTGAGTAGTTGCAGCCTAATTAAGTAACATCTGCCTTGTAATTTTTTCATTTCTGTAGAACAATTTAGCAGGCACTTGCTCAAACAGGCCCTGCTGTGATATTATTACCAATTGTGTATATGTATCATTCAGGACTTCATTAAAAGAGGTATTGATAAAATTACTTGAACACAATAAGAGAATGAAAATGATGCTTTAAGAAATGCTTTTGGTTTTAACGATGTCACTAGATTTAATATGCGACTGCATTGCTATTTAACTGAGCTAAAATTAGATAATGATAGAATTATATTTGGATGGTTTGAATGAAAGTATTCTGACTGAGTGGTGAGAAGAATCATGATTTGCTATTCCATGTGCTGAGCTATGTCAACTTAAAATAAAATTCAGATATCAGGGTCTTTTGACCTTGGAAGATATGGAACCTCTGATTACCTTTCTGTCTTCTGCATATAGAATCAGAAATTCCATAAACCTTCTGAATAATATACCCATGCATAATAGATACAGTAACAATATAATAGAAGTAATAGTGACAACTTAGTGGAAAACAGTGTGATTGAGAAAAAATTGCAGTAATGTCCTTTTGGAGGGAAGTTTAAATCAACATAAAGAGTAGTATTTCAGCCTCCTTTTCCACTCCTCATTTGTACATGAAACCATGAATGACATTATCAGGAGCGAAGTTAGGTATATAAAGCTATATATAGTAGGTTAGGTTACGTACTGACCTGAGACTCATTTCTTTTCGGAATTGGACACTGGACCCTTAGTTTCATCCAAAGCTCATTTATTTAATATGAGTATTAAATAAAATATGAGGCGATGCATGTCATAGTGGGTCAAGAGTAGCTGTGAAAGCCTCCAGAAATTTTGTAGAAGGAAATGCTTTTCCATGGTATATTATAGTCCTTTTTCCTGTTTCTGCTGTTTGTTTTTTCTTCAAATATAAGTGTTCTTGACTTGAACGCGTTTGAGAGACAGAATAAAGCAGAAGGCCTGGGAATGGTTACTGAAGAAGGAACTCGTAAGTAGAATGAAATTGATTCCAGTAGTGCTTCAAACAATATTTGTGCTTCCTTCTTTAACTAGAACTGTTATTTACTGTGGCTCGACGTTTCTGTTGTTAAACTTATCATAAGTAATTCTAGGCTTTGAGATCTGAATATGCTTTTTCTCTACAATATCTTTAGCAATAATTTTTAAGAAAAATATTGTAACTTCCAATATTCTTATCTTGTATTCTTGTTATTTTTCTTTGATCCACAGTCATCGTTCGTGAGCGTGGTATGTTTGGGTTTACAGTTTTTGATACTATTGTTGCAAAAGTGTGTTGCAAATGCAGAGAGAAATCTCTCATTGCATCTTCTCAGATATCTTTAGGTTTAGCTTTATGGTCTGCAGCAGGTTGTGTGTTTAGCTTGAATAAAGAGTTTGATGCTTATTAAAGAAGTGTCACTCATATTTAAGGCATGATTTTAGTTATGACTAACAATTTACTTATTAGATATATATCCTGTCGCCTTTTTTTTTTTTCAAATTAGTGTTGTTTTTTTAACCATGGATGCATTGGAGTGCTAAATACTTTGGCTCTGCTTTTTCGTCTCAGTTTTTCTTTTTATTATCAGTCTCTTTCTTTTAAATTGCTTTAACGCTTTTAAATACTGTTTTTTTAATTAAAATTCCAGTTTAAAAGGTTACTGTAAGATTATGTGTTCTGCATAATTAATCAAAACAATTGTCACATAATCATTGTATTTATATATTTTAAAGGTGAAAAAGTCTTGCAGCATGATGAATTTACTCGAGATCTATTTAGATTTTTGCAACTGCTCTGTGAAGGGCATAACAATGGTAAGAGAACAGAATTAATTTTGTAGAAAATGTGCGGTGAGTCTGTTCCTAAACAGAGTGCAATAGAACCAATTCTGATGTTCTCCTCTAATGTTTTTAGTTTTCTGAGGGGAAACTGGAATGACAACAATTTGAATTGCAGAGTTCAATTTGATTTTTTAAATCTTAATTTAGTTTTGGTGTTTAGCATATTACTAGTAAAGCCTGTTCCAAGTCACCTGGATAACAATTCTTCAGCTATATTTAGGTTGAGGTCTAAAGTAATTCAATTTTCATCACATAAGCATCTGTACCCAACAAGATACTTAAAAAGAAGGCATTCTCCATGAAAATAGAAAAATAATGTTGGGGTATTTTTAGCTTTATATACTAACCAAGCACAAATCACTTCTTATTTCAGACTTTCAAAATTACTTACGTACTCAGATGGGAAACACCACAACAGTGAATATTATCATTAGTACTGTTGACTATCTCTTGCGTCTTCAGGTGAGGAAAAAACAGATGAAAATGGAGTGTAACATATTTTCCTTTCCTTCACTTTTGTAGATTCACATTTTATTGGAATCAAATGTGAAAATTCTCTCTAAAAGGATATCTAAAATAAAGAATTTTGGTTCATTTAATATCTTATTTCCTTTGAAAACAGATGGCATTTTAGAATTCTGTGTGAAACCAGATGTTTGATAATTAATTTCTTTGTTCAATTCTGAAGAGAGTGAAAAATATTATTGTAATGATAAATAGATTGACACCGATATGCTAAATTTAATCTGAATTACTGATTTGACTTTTGGCAATACAAATGCAGGCAGTAAATACTGCATAGAGAATACAAAACTAGAAAATGTAACATTTTTTTTTCTTAGGAATCCATCAGTGACTTCTATTGGTACTATTCAGGAAAGGATGTCATTGATGAATCAGGACAACGTAACTTTTCTAAAGCTTTGGCTGTCACCAAACAAATATTCAATTCCCTTACAGAATATATCCAGGTAAACAGAATGTTTTTCTTGAGGTACTAACAGAGCAGTTCCATGCTCACACAGCATGATCATGTTCTTTTGTAAATTTGTAAATACTTTGCACTTATTTTTTAAAATTTTGATAAAGTTACACGGAATCACTGGACCAGTGTAAAGTGAAAACTAAAACACATGAACAGCTATGTATTTAACAGGATACAATTTGGTATTTATGCACTAGATACCCAGAGGTCTTGGAAAACTTTCTCATGTAGCTTCATGGCAGCCTGAAACTTCTTTTTGATTGATTTGTTTTGGTTTATTTGACATAAATAAAAAACATATTTTCTTAATTTTTTTAGGGCCCTTGCATAGGTAATCAACAGAGTCTGGCTCATAGTAGGCTGTGGGATGCAGTTGTTGGCTTTCTCCATGTGTTCGCCAATATGCAAATGAAACTTTCACAGGTATTTTCAACATTAATTGTCACTGTGCACTCATCTTTACTAAAATCAAACTTGACATTTACAGCTTAATTATACCTTTCTGATAATGAAGGTGGCAGTTTGGTCCCTTCCTCCCTGTTGCAAAAACTGGAGGATCTGTCAGAGCACCACTGAAATCATGCATCCCATGCTAAAGATAAGCAGGCCAAGAGAAAAGAGGAGGAAGATCCAAAGAGGGAGGGAGTGTGACATTTGGTCCACTTATCCAGTTAATTAATCAAAGACACTGAGCAGGGGAGCACAGGCAGTGTTCATTTCACTGTACAGAGCACAGTGGAGTCCCACTCCACAGTGTCAGGGTTCTGTGTTCTTTTGTGACTTCTGCTTAATGTATCCATACACTCAAGCTCTGCACTGAATGCAATAGTGCAGAGGGTAATTTCCTTTCTTATTCAGTGACTCTGCTATCCTCTGACTTATAAGATTTCTTCCCACCCTATAGAACTATGCCAGAATTTTGAGAGTAGTATTTAGGGCCTTAATGTCCAACACAAATCCCTATTAGACTTATCGTGTTCTGTAATCAAACAGTTTTAGTCCTCTTTGAGTGGTAATGCATTATGCCATTAAATTTTGCCAGTGTAGTGAAAAAGGATGGAATCTTTCTGAGACAGATGCTTTCAGATCTGTGTAGCAACCATTTTTTTTTTGTTTCTGCTGTCCATTACCTGCATTTGGTACTCCTTAATGTTTTATTAAAGCTTATCTTTATGGTATTAATATCTCTGCTGTAGGAAGCCACATATTGTATTAAACTTCTGATAGCAATCATAATAAAATGACAATGAAATGTTGCTGAATAATGTGAATGAAATTTGGATTATCATCTTTAATACCATTTTTCTCTAAATTTGTTTGGTTTTTTAGATAAATACAAATTAAAAACAATCTTACAGTCTTTTTTTTTTACAGGACTCTGCTCAGATTGAATTGCTTAAGGAACTGCTAGATCTACTAAAGGATATGGTAGTGATGCTCTTGTCACTGCTTGAAGGTTGGATCCATTTTTCTTTATGGTCAAACATTATTATCTCACCTTCCTAGTGTAAAGCACAATTATGTTAATCTTTCTAAACTGCTTTTTAATTGCCTTTATGTAATTTTGGGGGAAAATGACATACTTCATATTTATTTAAGAATTATTCTGGAATATACAGAGTCATGAAATACAGGGCTTCCAGAGAAAAGCATGTTCGAAGAAAAAATACTAAGATTTAAGAACATTTTTGTTCTGTTTTCAGCACAAATATGAAATGTCTTTATTTAAAATGTAGCTGTCAAATAACTTCCTGTTATTACACACTAATTAGGTAACGTTGTAAATGGAACTATTGGAAAACAAATGGTGGACACACTTGTAGAATCATCCAGCAACGTAGAGATGATTTTGAAGTTCTTTGACATGTTCCTGAAGTTAAAAGATCTGACTAATTCAGATGCTTTCAAAGAGTATGATCCAGACGGTAAAGGAATCATTTCCAAGAAGGAATTTCAGAAATCAATGGAGGCTCAAAAACAATACATACAGTCAGAGATTGAATTCCTGCTGTCCTGTACAGAAGCTGATGAAAACGATATGTTCAATTATGTTGACTTTGTGGAAAGATTCCACGAACCAGCCAAAGACATTGGATTTAATGTAGTAGTATTGTTAACAAACCTTTCAGAGCACATGCCTAATGATCCACGCCTTCAGAGCTTACTTGAGCCTGCAGAAAGTGTTCTTAATTACTTTGAACCATACCTTGGCCGCATTGAAATAATGGGTGGGGCCAAGAAAATAGAAAGAGTGTACTTTGAAATCAGTGAATCCAGTAGAATGCAGTGGGAGAAGCCACAGGTGAAGGAATCTAAAAGACAGTTCATATTTGATGTTGTAAATGAAGGTGGAGAGCAAGAAAAAATGGAGCTCTTTGTGAATTTCTGTGAAGACACAATTTTTGAAATGCAGTTAGCATCCCAGATCTCTGAAACAGATTCGTCTGAGAGGCTCGAGGAGGAGGAAGAGGCAGAGCCTGCTTATGTAATGGATATTGGGGATGATGAGGAAGAAGAAAAGTCCCTGGAACCTGCTTCAGCTTTTGCAGTGGCCTGTGTTGCAGTGAAGAAGAATGTTGCCAACTTTTTTAAAATGGTCACTGTGAAGAACCTTAGGAAACAATACAGGAAAGTTAAAAAGATGACCGTAAAAGAGATGGTGAAAGTGTTTTTCTCCTTTTTCTGGATCCTATTTGTAGGGACATTCCAACTGTTCTTTTCTGTAGTGTGGGGGATATTCCAGATTCTTTGGAGCACTGTATTTGGGGGTGGCCTGGTTGAAGGAGCCAAAAACATAAAAGTTACTAAAATATTAGGGGATATGCCTGATCCAACACAGTTTGGAATCCATGATGATATTATGGAAGCAGAAAAAGCTGAAGGTGCTGAGCATGGCATAAGAGCTGAACTTGGGGAGTTTGTGAAGAGTGAAAAGGGAGAAACTGACATAATTGCAGATATTTTTGGCATTCCTACAAAGAAAGAAGGATCAAAACATGGTCATGATGCTGGACTTGGAGATATTGCAGAAATCCTTGGTACTGAGATCCAGACGTCTTTGGAAAACACAGTTCATAAGAAAAAAAGATTACAGGTAAATTAAAGAGATTTTGTATTTCTTTTAAGATTTTATTCATAACAATTGTTATAATAAGAAGAAACTAATGAATGTTAATAATGGGTTTATTTGATATTTAACTTTGATTAATCTATATTATCAGTAAGAACATACTTTATAATCTCTACTCATTTAAAAACCAACAGGAAAGCTTTTCACAGAAAAATTCAGCCCAGTGTTTAGATTTCAGTGCAGCAAATTGTTGTTACTGTTTATTTGGACTTTATTCAAAACATAAACTGCTAGCAAATTTCTAGTCACAGTTTTTGCTTTAAATGATTTATGGTCTTGTGTATTTTGCATACCCCATTTTTTCACAGTACACTTCAAGTACTTTTACAACTTATTTTCTCCATAATAATGCCTTATCATTAACATCTTTCTGCTACATGCTTTACACGAAATACAGTACCCTTTTTTTCCTATTATTTGAAATAAATTTGCCTGAATTTATTGTTAGTTTAATGTTCATCATATAATTATTCTTTACTTTTATTCTGGTTTATGAACAATATATTTTGTTCCACTCAGGTGGACTAGACAGTATTTTTCTGTGTAAAATGGATTAAACTAAATATTAACCCCAAAATTTATTTATCATATTTGGAAGGCATTATGTTTCACTTTACCCCTCAGGTGGGTTTCTACTTGTTATTCGAAAATATCTTTTCTCTCATTATTAATCCACCTCTTTATGATATACTTTCTAGATATTTTGAAGATAAATCTAAACTGTTCGACTTCTTAGTGCATTATTTTCTCTTAATTTCTATGTTTTTCTCCAGATTTTGGTTCTTGCCTAGACTGAACTAAATTTTTGCATTTATTTTTCTTGTTTGTTTATTTATTTATTAAATAATTTTTATGTGTGTACTTAAAAATTACAGTCTATTAAAATCCTGTCTCATTTAGCATAAATATAATGTGGTTGGTATTTAAAAATACTATTTTAATTCAAGAATCTTGGCAGGTATAAGTAAACACTTTAGAATTTTCTTAAACAATAGTTGAAGTAAATATTTTAATTCAGATCTGAATAAACACTTTAGAATATTCTTTGCATTACTTTGATTTACACATTTCTCACAGATGTGTTTGATACTATTGATAAAAATGCTCAGTAATTTTTGCAGATAGTTTGAGTCATTAATGGGAAGTCAGTTTGCAATTTATCCAGTTTTTACCTTTAATATGTAATCTAGTGAAACTCACCAAAGCAATGCTTGGCTAATTCTATATCACAGGAATTGCTATTCATTTCACAGAGCAAATATAAATGGCTCAAGTAATCTAGTTAGAGGACTGGATATAATAATTAAGAGGAGCTCAAAGCAGAAACAGCAATGTAAGAGTCAAAAATTCCCTTCAGGAAGTCACTACACCTTTCTTAGGCATCTGCAACGATAAAACTCACACAAATGGATAGAAATAGAAATTCAGGTCTATATACCGAAAAGTGTACTAATAAGGTCGATGACATTTACCATATAGCCAGAGAAACTGCAAAATAACATGTGGAATTGTATATGATGAAGCCTGTTAGGACTTTGTTTTTACTGTGAGGTTCTACAGGAATCTGTGCTGAGAGCTGTGTGGGTTCACAGATTAGAAAAAAAAATAGTAGTAGTGAGATAAAAGTTTGCTGATAAATCTAATTATCAGTAAAATCAAGAGATAACTGCAAAGTTGCCTTAAAATAGCAGATAAAAATCAGTGAAGCAATGAATACAGGAGGAAAAGTTATAATTTTACCTGTAAAATTCTGCATTTTGATCTCATTGTTACTGTTTGAGTATGAAATCTTGAGAATATAATTGAGGTGTACAACAATATCAGTTCAATGATAATGTCAGTCAAGCCAACTGAAATTTTGAATTGTTGAGAAAGGAGAGAGAGGAAACCCCCATATCTTTAGGCTCCATGAACCTTAATTTATCTGTGTCTTGAAGACCAGGTTCCCTCATTTCAAAAAGAATGTGATAAAACTGAAAAAGGTTCAGTGAAGATCAATGAGCTGTTAAAATTTTGATATGGAACAAATCTTGTGTATGGAATTAAGTAGTTTAGGGCTCTTCAGCCTGGAAAAGAGAAAATTGAGAGAGCATATGATAGAGGGATGGGTAAGATGGATAGGGATTTATTCATTCTTCTACCAGCCTACCACTTAGAAGAACCAGATCATCAAATGATCCCTCAACTACCCTCCACCAGCTTGAGATCTTAGGGGAGACTCTTTTTGAAAGAATTACATATGCATTGTTTACTGGGTGAGGTTCCACAGACAATATGTGAGATATGCAAGGCAAGATCAACTCAATGAATTCTTTCCTATATCCTTTTCTCATGTATTTGCAAGAGATAAGTATCCAGATGAGTTGTGGTGGGAACTTTAGATAACTGTATATATGTATTAACCAGAAGTGTAGGACCAATAGACAATTGCTGTCTAAGCACTTCACGAGAATACAGAAGAGGATTAAAAGTTAAGACAGGTTTTTGCAAAGTGGAATGGAAACAAATTTCAGCACTTTAGATTTCTTTGTGAGTCTAGGATGTCAGGGCCTGTACCTCTTGGATTTCCATTGAGGCTTAGATACTCAAACTGCATTTGAAATGAGTTTATTTTGATCTTGTAACACCAAGCCTAAAGGTGTTTGACATCCAGGCCCCAGCTTCTTTGCTGCAGTTATCCATCTGTAAAATTGTATATTGGTTTTTCCTGATCTCAAGGGAAAGTTGTAATCACACACTTAAGAGGGTTGTGTGGTGTGCCAGTAAAGGTTTAGTGAACCATCAGCTCAGCTAAGATAAACAGCTTGAAGAAAACATTGTGTAAGTAGAAGTTGTTTAAGTACTTCTCTGTTTTCAGTTGCATGACTTGATCATGGCCAAGTAATTGGGTTTTGTAATATCTGATAGTTACACAGATATTTTTCAGATTTTTTTTTGATAACATTAATATATTGTTTCTTGTTTCATATTTGCAAAGAGGCAAACTGATGCTCATTTTGCACATAATCAGCAACTCCACTGAATCTTTGTGGGTGAATTTAGTATCAGGATATGATCTGGATGTAGTTACCTTCATCCTCAGCTGGTCACATTATTTGCCTGATCACCATATATAATTAAGTTATTCAGTCAACTGCACTAGTTAGAGTATTAATAATAGTATACAGAAAAAGCTATCAGAAAAACTTCTGACATTTTCATTGTTAAAATATAGCCTGAGCTCTCTCTTTTTAAAAATCTAACACTTTAAAGGTGCAAAGTGCTACAAAAATATTATTAAGTATTTCATTTGTTTCTTAGAAGACAGTAACTAAAGTTACCAGAATTTTATTTGAATGGATCCATTTGACAGTTAAAATACTTTTTGCAGATATCTGAAATTGCAAAAGAAGCTGGAACACAAAGAAAATTGGAAGCTGAGAAGGCTGAGTAAGTTAGTTTTACAAAATTCCTGCTCCACTCCTTGGTACTTCCTAATGCTAAATAATTTGGCCACAAAGAATGCAAGCAATGTTCAGTATTCAAAGAACTTTATGTACACCTTGTCTCATCAGTGTTTTGAAAATATACTAAGTATTTTGCGAATATACTAAAAGATGGCAGACCATCTCAGTAGGTAACACAATGGCAATCTGATTTTTGTGTCCTTTGACAATTATGCATATATAGATCTGGGGCCATTGTCTCTTTAAAAAATCACGTAAAAATTCCCATAACGTCCTTTAAAAATGAGCACCAGTCTTAAAAAAACCTCTGCAACTTATCATTACTGCTTTCTGCTTTCTCTACTACCCACCACAATTTTCATGCAACAATATTGGATCATTAAAACACAAGATTTAACTAACCCAATAATTTTTATTTCTTGCTGTTTTATCAGTTCTTGAGTTGTGAACTTGACAGCAGATACATTCCTTTGTCCAGTCATCCTATGTATAACTGCCTAAAGAATATTTAAAATACTTACCTTGCTTTAGCAGCATCCTACTTCTAAGGAGCATCCTGTCTGCCTGAACCTGCAGCCACACTGTAGTAACAGATTAAAATATTTGTAGAGACACACAAAAGGTGTCCTAGAGATTCTTACAGATTCAAAAGCTATACATAATTTTCTTTTTTATTTCCGATTTTGCTTCATGTTTAAAATATTAACTTCAGAGTAATGTATCTTTCTCCTCTTATCTGCCGAAGTTAATTTTTTTTAAGTGTGCCATTGGGGTCAGTACTTCAGGACTGGATACACTTTGTATAGCTGGTCTGAAAACAATCCTTTTTTTTCCCCTCTGTATATATAAGTGTGTATGTGTGTGTGTGTGAATACATATACATATGATATATGTGTAAACATATATATCTGTATCTAGGGATGTCTTACATGGACAAGAATGTGCACATGTGTGCTCACACGAATGAAGTTAAATTGATTCTTGGTTTCTGTTTTCAATTATCTCATTACAGTATGCCTTCAACACCATCTATGATGGTTCAAGACATTTTCATTTGCTATCTATTACCTTTCAGGCCATTTCTATCATATTTCTGCAATTAAAAAGTTCCCTTCTTGCATTTCATTGTCACAGAATTGTTCTGATATGATTTGTCTCTAATTTTCTTGTTTTAGGCTTTTCCACCTCTTATATTTCATAAGCATGACCACTTTCTCCCTCTTTTATTTTATTGGACTTAATTTCCAATTCCCTGTTGTCTTCTCTTGTCTGCCAGGCTTAATTCTTCTCTCAAGTACTTTCACAACATATTCAAATTGCCTTCAGCTTAAAAATTTGAGTTTAAATGGCTTATATTTCTGAGACTGCAATAGGGACTCTATTTGTTAGAAGATAAGACTCATTCATAGACACTCATTATATGATTCCTACTGCAGAAGTAGTGATAAAGTGAACCACAAACTGTATTCCTTTATTGTCATTCCTAAAACTTTCAATCATACTGATGCCTCAACGTTATTTTACACATATGGAAATCCAGCTTTTTGTTGTTGTTGTTACTAACTAAATTCCTCTATTGCTACATACAGCATAAAAACTAAATTTCAAAACCAAACTTTGTGAATTCAAATTCACTTAAAATGAATGCATTTACAATACAGAAGTTTGGTGCAGTATTTTTGTTTAGTTAACCTTTCTTCTAGCATGGAAGATGGTGAGAAACAAGATAAAGCAAAGGAAGTACAATCTGAGCAGCTAGAAGAGGGAAAAATGAAGAAAAAGAAGAGAAGGCATGGCCAAAAAATTGAGAAACCAGAGGCTGTTATGGCTAACTTCTTCAAAGCTTTGGAAATTTATCAAACAAAGATGCTTGTAAGTTTGTCTTAAATTCTTTAGTCATTGAATTTTTATTTCTAGAACCCTTTTTTGATATTTAAAGGAGAAATGTCATCATAAGGGGAACATTGGCATGAGTTTTCAGATGACAGTCTGTAGTCAGTCTCTTGTGATTTTATAATACTTTGTAGAGTTATGTAATTAAGTGTTTCTGTGTGTAGTTTCTAACAGGACAGATTAGCCTTTTGAGCTCCTTTTTAGGAGCTTCTTATTTTCCATAATCTAACTTCTAGGATCTTTAACTCTACTTTCTATTTTTCTTTTTCTTAAAACCATGAAATGTTGAATTCTCTGAAAACTCTCAAGTAGATTTTTTCCAATATTCTAACATTTCTTTCCACCCTTCTTTCTACTTCAGTCTTCTCTGACTTACAATTTTAAGGCTATTATTTTTAATTCCATTTATCATAAAATGGGAGAATAGGCTGGCAAGAAATGCCCTTGCCTATTATAACTGGTGTATGAAGGCAACACAATTATGTATTTACTGTTTTAAAAATCTTGCTACCTATTTTTCTTATTTTGACATCACTCACAGGCTAATTACTCTTTTTTTTTTTTCACTTTCAGCACTGCTTGGCAAGAAATTTTTATAATTTAAGGTTTCTTGCTCTATTTGTTGCATTTGCCATCAATTTTATTCTTCTATTTTACAAGGTAAGGTTATGCATTGTTCTTTAAATATTTTTGTTAGTACCAGAGGATACAGTAGTTCAATGTTCGTTACTATTCTGTTTTTATTTTATTTAGGCTGAATGAAAAGAGATTTTATTTAATTTCTCCTTGATAGTTGAGTTTCTAGGCACTTTTTCATTTGGTCACGTAAGTCTGTTATTGTTTGGATTGTTAACCTTCTTCTGGGAAAATTGAAATCGACTAGAACAATTCAAATGTCAAAACTGTTGAATTATTTTTCTTTCCTTTGTTCTCAAGACATTAAGAGATTTCATCTGGTTATTCTCAGTTACTTCTCTATTTTCATAGTAGGCCACAGTTGTTTTTGTTTACCTCACTGATAAAGAAGGCTATACATTCATACTTTAAACCTAATCTTGGAGGTTCACCTGAACCTAGAGTTGTTTCAGGTTCTGGTGTATAACACCAGATTATACAAAGTAGAACATCTTCAGCAGCCTCCACCATTTTTTTTCATGAATCTTCGCAACTTCTATCCATGAAACAGATTAGAATTCAATAAAGAGAACTCCCATCCATGAAACACTTTTTTTTTTTTCCTTTCCATACAATCTGAACTCTGGAAGAAGAGTTCTGATTTATCCATATCCTGAAATCTGACCCTTTTGTTTTTCCCTTCCTAGATATAGAATGAAAGTTTTAATAAGCTCATGAATCTTGTGTTTTCCAATATTACATATTCTAGTTCTGTTGTTTACAACCAAAAACTTCAACAACAAAAGCAGCTGGATCAACATACAGTCTAGAAAAAACTGAGTCCTGATCTCAAGTACCTTGGAATGCAACTCCTATAACACAATTACTGTCTCAGAGGCAGGGCAGGTAAAGATGCAAAAAAGTCTTGGAAACTGGGCAGAATGTACTGCACATTCCAGGAGAAAGATGTCATGGCTATTTAGGGCTTCCTTCTTGTCTCTTTCTTTCCTTCCTATAGGGTTAGAGAAGATGGACTTCAAATATACGTGTAGAATTCTGCTTTTGTCTCTGCCAGTCTCCTTTTCTCCCCATTCTCCTCTGCTTTTCTTTGAGTCTGGTGGGTGACAACCCGTTCTGTTGCAGAGCAAGGACAAAAGTTTGTGTCTATCAGTACAAGTCCATCTGTCATACATAGGAAAGGGTCAGTAGGAGTCAAACAGGACTGAGCAGGACTTTAGCTTTCAGATAAAGCTGTCAAAAAAGGGCCCCTAGGGCTTTTATTTTAAAGGCCAGGTTTTTAAAGTCACTGGAAGAATTTAGGGCAGTATGTCAGCTGATGAAATACTGCATATAATTTGTAAGCTCTAAATGGAGTAATGAAATAAAAAGTTATGAACAGTGTACAAGTTGATAATACGAAAACTTTGCTTCTTTTTAGACTTGAGTAATCAGGAACAATGTAGATTACAAAAAATCCCTGAATTCAGTCACAATAGATAACCCTGTGATTCCTTGGTTCTTCCAAGAAATCATTTCTGCACAACTTTTCCATTTGTTTTAGTTTCGCTACAGCATTGTTAGAGAGATTTGTAAACTGCGTGTATTTGCTTTTTTCCAGATTTTCTTTTCAGTGACATGACATGATGTGGAGAATTCTGCTGTGCAAATGAAAGACTTTTAAAGCTACTAATCTATCATCCCCCTCTGAGCAGGCTTTGCAAACACTGTGTATCATTAGAGTAAAGGAAAAGCTTGTAAGTTTATTTTGTTTTCAATGTGCTTGAATTTTTCTCAGGTGACAGAAGAGCCACTTGATGAAGTAGAGGAAGACTCTAATCTCTGGAACTCCTTTGCTGAAGAGGAAGAGGAGGAGGGCATGGTATTTTTTGTTTTAGAAGAAAGTACTGGCTACATGGCACCTGCTCTCAGAGCATTGGCAGTTATTCATACTATCATCTCCTTTGTCTGTGTGATTGGATACTACTGCTTAAAGGCAAGTTCTTAGTCTTACTACTAATCTATTATTTTTTAGACATTGGCCATGTGCCAAGGTGGCTGTTGGTGTTGATACTGGAATACCTATTTGTACCTAGTTGTTTACAAATTCTCACTGTTCAGTATGTGGATGTTTTGCTCCTGTATTCTGTCCAGCAGAAATTAGTTAACTTTGTTCATAGGGGTGTGTGTGTGTCTTGGATTTGTGGTTAAAACAGTGCAGGTGACACAGCCACATTTGGTTATTGCTGGACAGTGTTTGCATAGTGTGAGGGCTCTCTCTTTGCTTTACCCACTCCGTGCATCCCTCAGCAGACATGTTGGGAGGGTTCACAGCCTGGACAGCTGACCTGAACCAACCAGAGGGACATTCCATCATGCTCAGCAATAAAAAGTGGTGTGTGTGGGAGGGCTGGAGCTTGGCTGCCAAGGTGGCCATTGCTCAAAGGCTGCCTAGGCATTGATCTGCCTGTGGGAGATTCTAGTGTGATGTTTGGTCTTACATTTCTAGTGTTATAAAGAGTACTACAGGTACCAAAAATACGTCCACTGTCATTTCCACAGGTCCCTCTGGTTGTATTCAAGAGGGAAAAGGAGGTAGCTAGGAAGCTGGAATTTGATGGACTATACATAACTGAACAGCCAACTGAAGATGATATTAAAGGACAATGGGATCGCCTCGTTATAAATACTCCGTAAGTAAAACGAAATGACTCTATGTAAACTGCTTATAACATTATAGCTCATTAAGCCACTGATCTAGAACCTTTCCTCTCCACCTTCCTTTGCTCATCTAAAGGAAAGGCATTTAGCACCTTATATTAGATGCCACAGTAGCAGATTCTAATGTGAAATCCTGTATTTTCTGTTTATTTAATAAACACTATTATAACACATACATTCCACCTCCTTCTCATTTTCTAGGGTTTGCAAGGATTATGTGTTTTACCTCATAATGTCTCTCCAAGACATTTCACATATTAGTTCTAAAAAGATAACTTCCATCCTTTCCAGTGACTCACTTTCACTTGTATAGTAATATTCTCTTCCCTTTCTTTCCCATTCCTTGTTAAAGAAATTTGTATATGACACGAGAAGTAAATCTAGTGAAAAATAGCAGTCCTAGAATTTGAATAGGTCTGACAGGAATTTCTGTCAAGTTGTAGGCATTAGCAAGTACTGTAGTAGTCATACACTGACTCTAAGTCTCATCTGCTGTTCTGCATCAATAAGCTGCAGCAGTTTGTAGGAGTGACACGGACAAATATGGCAAGTCAGCTCTCTTCCCTGGGAAGAATGCCCTGACTACAGGCTATTTTTCAGAATTTACTGGTAGGTTTAGATTAGCTATTAGGAAGAAGTTCTTTACTGTAACAGTGGTGAGGCACTGGAACAGGTTGCCCAGAGAAGGTGGGGATGCTCCAGCCCTGGAAGTGTTCCAGGCCAGGCTGGATGGGGCTTGGAGAAACCTGCTCTAGTGGAGGGTGGCCCTGTCCACAACAGGGGAGTTGGAACTAGGTGATCTTTAAGGTCCCTTCCATCTATGCTTCTATGATTAGAATCTCTAAAATACTGGAAATTCTTGAAAGCTTTGTTTTCCAACACCTAAGTTTTAAGAATTTTTCTTAATTTCATTCATCAGTATGGACTAGCACATATTATTAAAGTTACAAGAGAATGTAATTGGGAAACTGGGGAGCTTGCTTATTTTCCAACCAGTTTTTTTTCACTATTGATAGCAGCCCATCTAGATATCCAGTCAGTTTATCTTCAGCAAAAATAAGCATAAATTAATGAAATATATTGTCAACTTATTCCTAATGACATGCTGTACAGTTTGTTCTCAGCATGTTGCACTGTCTACTGAAGTTAAAGGAAAGATTAAGGCTAATTTAAGCAGGCTAATCCTTCCCTCTGATGTTAACTGAGTCTTGAGGTTTAGTGCAGGTACTGTACGATCAGAATAACCACTGCTGGAGGGTACCCAGTGTTCTATATAAACTGAAATTTGCTTTCTATAAGTGAAAAAAAGTAATTAAAAATGCAAAAGAGGTACCCAATGAATTATTAGATGTTTGTGGTAAAAGAGATAGACACAAGCTGGCTACCCTATGACATAATTTGCTTACAAGCCTGAGACATCAAGAAAAGAAATAATACAGAGCACTGGACTAGAATATACCATCTATCTGAGTCACGAGAAGAATTTGCCTTTATCTGGAGTAATTTCATTCAGAATTCCAATTCAGAAAGGCAAAAATTCTAGCATAGTAGTTGGGAGGTTTGCCTCACATCCCAGCAGAATAGCGTTCCGGAATCACATTTTTCTGTTGCTAACACTTACTTTATTTTACCAATACTGTCTTTTAGTTTAAGTAGTTATTTTTCTCTTTTACATTCCTGCATATTTTCTCAACTCAGTGTTATTTCCAGGAAATAAGGAGAGAAAAATCTTAAATTTTGTAGTGTTTCCTGCTAATTGGCATTCCTCAAAACGGACATAATATACAGTAAGATCATTAGAAGGGGGAGTTCCTGGATACTGCTACATATATTTTTGCTATATATTGGCAAATGATCTTGAATTTCCTTGGCAGGTTTAATATTTTTAAATTTCTGTTGGCAAACTGTTGACTGGTTCTCAAGTGTTCAGCCTCTATTTGAAATGTAACCCAATGAACACAAAAATTATTTATGCTTCAAAATTCTCTTATTTTCCTCTGAAAATCATTGTCTGGTTTGATTTTTATGGCTAGGAGTGATAAAGTATTTATTTAGGAGATGAATGATATTACAGTGACTAACCTGCTATTATGGAATTGTTAGGCTTATTAAGTGATACTATTTAGCCTGCTGTCCTTTTGTAGCCAGTCAAAATGGATGGGAAAAAGAAAGGGGATGTGGAGGGGGAAGACGATATTGCAGCAAAATATGATTAATAACAGCTGTTGTCCACATGAAAAGAAATCATTCTCATAATTTGAAGTGCAGTGAGCAAACAAAATTATACCAAACTTTGCAATGATCAGGAACGTGGTATTTTCTCCCTTTTTTTTGTTGTTTGTTTTTTCTTTCCCGTAACAAGTTAAATAACTTGAAATATCTTTGCCTTATCAATGTAGGTCCTTCCCTAACAATTACTGGGACAAATTTGTGAAACGGAAGGTAGGCTTTTTATATTTCCATTATGTTTTTCAGAGCAATAATCTACTATTTGGTTAATTTGAATATCCATATAATACACTTCTGTACATGTAAATACAGAAATAACTGAGAACTGAAATTTGTTTCATGGAAGTCATTGTGTTAAATGTGTCGGTGAACAGGCAGCTGCGGCGTAGGTGGGAGGAGGGAGGAAGACAGAAGGCTGTGGTTTCCTTCCTAGACTCAGACATTTGAAATAACTTTGTGCTGTCAATCCGCCAGCAGGTCTAATTTACAATCATTGTCATCTTTAGTACACAAAGCCCCCTCATTGCCCTAAAAAAAGAAAAACATGCCAGCTTAAATGACAGAAAATTATACATGAGTTTTCAGATAATAGCCTTTAATGCTTCTATTTTTCTTTTTTATGCTCCCCTGGTTTTCTGGGAATTCTTACTGTTCTAGTAGTGTTAATTGTGAAGGACTTTTTTTTTTAAATTCCTGGCAACTGCTGGTCTAAAGTAGGTGAATGTCACTGAGGACTTTCACTGAGCAAAAGCTTCTCTTCCTCCATTTTCAGGTTATTAACAAGTATGGAGACTTATATGGAGCAGAGCGCATTGCAGAACTTTTGGGTTTGGACAAAAGTGCCCTTGATTTTAGTCCAGTGGAAGAGAGTGAACCAGAAGAGGCATCTCTTGTATCATGGTATGACTTCTGAACTTCACAGACAAATTATGTGTTGGTATAACTTCACCATCAAAGATAAAAATGGATTTAATTTTGAAACTGTTGTGATGTTTTCCTGAGCATGGAAAATTCAAATGGATAAGTCTTCCTAGTTTGGAAGTAAAATAAAATAGCTTTTTGTTTGTTCTAAAACACAGTTGTGTTATAAAAGTAAGAAAAAAAATCAATGATTTTATGCTGACTGATATATTTGGCCACTCTTTTAAACAATAATTAATGCAGCATTTAAAAGGTCTTACAACAGAGTTTATAAACCAAAGGACAGAAAATATTGATAATAACTACCTAGGTAACAGGTGTCTAGTACAGATTCAGAGATGTTTTCCTGGCTTAATCAGTCAGTCAGGATGAGAGTTTGAAAGTGTCCCAGTCCCAAGTGATTTATGCTCCTACAAGAGTTGGTTTTCTCAATACATAAGATGCGCAAGAAAGATTTCCCTTTGCATGCCATCCAATGGCTAATAAAATATTTAGAATATTGCAGAAGGCATTACCTTTTCTCTCGGTTATTCTGGCAATATTTTACACTAGACAGAACACTTATCTCTTGAATTCAAGCAATCTGCATTCCACATTTCACTGCTTTTGGCAAACATTTTAATTTTTTAAGTCTGGAATATGGCAGTATCACTTTTCCTGAAATTGTTACACCAGTTTTGTTAGTTTAGAAACTCTTCACGGGTGCTCAGAATTACTGAATAGTTTCTGAAAAATGAAGCACCTAGATCACTCAAAAAATGAACAGTTAATTTATATCACCACCTTCAGCAAAAAAATGTGAAGTGCCAAAACTAGTTTCTATTTTATAAATACAGTATTCAATACTTATTTTTGACATTTATGTATTTCAAAAATTTTGTGTTTCTTAGGCTAAGCTCCATTGATACAAAGTACCACATTTGGAAGCTCGGAGTTGTTTTCACTGATAATGTGAGTATGTTAGCCTAGGAGAATATGCCTTGATTTACTCTAAACATGGTAGTATGTCTTCCACCATCTGCTTTTATTTTAAACAAACATACACAAATAATATTGCATTACAGAGCCATTTAAAAATATTTTTTTTCTGTCTTGTGTTGTAGCAAAGTGCTTTAATTAATGTCAGAATTTTGTTTTTGGTTTTAAAGGGCAATATGCACCTCCTCACCACTGATACAATGTCAGCATTTCAGAAGTTAATGGGGCATTCATTTAATTTTGTAGAAATCAATCCAGCAACCAAAGGTGTCTTTTCTCAAAATCAAGCACAGCCTACAAAAAGTTATCCTTTTTTATACTTTAATAATGTGTTTGACATGACTGGTTAATTCTTCCCTTTCAAACCTTCTCCTTTGGAAGAACTACATTAATGTCATAATTTCCTTTTTTTTTTTTTTTTTGTGAGCATTCCCAAAAAAACAAGAAGGTCAAGGTGAATCAATCAAATGACGATGTCCTAAATTCCTTGTGCACTGAAAGCACACTGAGCCATTTTTCCTCAGTATAAGTTTTGACATCAAAGAGGGTTCAAGTTCACTGCATATTAAAAGAATAAACTGTGTTATGTGCCTTAGGTTTTGTGGGTGCCCTGGGTGACATGGTCTAAGACTTCAACAAAGTATCTCAACAGTAATACAGTGCATTTTTCCATCCAGAATCAGTATTAAAATTTAAAGTACTGTGTCACAAACTCCTCAACCAAAACAGTTTCACAGCAGGGGTTATTGACGTTAATAATATCATTATTATTTAATTTTAATTTTTTTTTAAATGTTTATTTAAATATTTTATAGATATCTAGATTATGTATTTAAATATGTAGAGCTAGAGATCTCAGTGTAACTAAGTAATAAACGCTCCTTAAATGAACAGTGGAGAGGATGAGAGGCAGAGTAAGTCTTTTTGAACATGTAAAATGGAGGTATTACATTCGGACTGTGATTCAAATCAGATCATGAGAATATTACTTTATTTCATAACTGTTGTGGACAGAATTAAAGCTCTGGACACAGTTTCTCAGGGAGGTGCTGCTGTTGAGTCACGAGGTACAGAAAGGACCCCCTTCTCTCTAAACTCCTCAGAGAGGAGTCTGGGTGTGGCTGCATCCAGTCTTAGTCTCAGACTCGGACAATGGTTTATGTCTAAAGGTGTAATTGATCCTTTATGTAACTGTGTCCTGCAGAGTTAAGGATGGCAAACCACTTGTATAGGTAAAATAAGTGGTTTATTTCAATTGATTATGATAATGATTAGACTAAAGGGCGTTTTAATCAGAATTATATACTGCACAGTATAGATGGTTATAACTGCTATTATAGTAAATTATTTATTAAATTAATGGTTTAAAAGGTAGCTTAATAATTATTGTTATGTTACTTGCCCATATCAGTGCCAGTGGGCAAACCTCTTCGGTTCAGCCTCAAGGAGTAGCCCTGGGGAGCATTCCCACTCAAGTAAAGAATCTACACACACACCCCTGGGACTGCTAGAAATCCCTGCCATTAAAAAGGGGGACTGAGCTTTTACAACATAAAGTGATTGACTGGAATTCATATGTTCCCAGGCTAGTCATGCTAGCAGAGCACCATTCATCCTAAAATAAGTTATTAGTACTATCACTCATTGGGTGCTCTATCAGGAAACACCTGCCTTCCACATCCCTGCCAGCACCAGTAGCTGTCAGGATACACACATTTTTCACATCCTCGTGATGTCTATTTTTGGGGTTGTTGAGTGAGGCTGGTCTCAGCATTTTTCAACAGCAAAAGCAGTGTGGCGTCCCCCTCCATCACTGGTAATTTTCAAAAGCTGGGTGAAGTTTGAGCTGTTTCATCCCTACATAGGCAAAGTGTTCTGCTACAACAACTTGAGTGACTTAAAAAAAGCCGTGTTCTGGATCCAATAATCCACATCAGCGCCTGCTAACCCTCTGTCACTTTTCACTTTCTCTGCAGTCATTTTTATACTTAGCTTGGTACACAACTATGTCTATCCTTGGGCACTACAACAACTTCTTCTTTGCTGCTCATCTGCTGGATATTGCTATGGGTTTCAAGACATTGCGAACTATTTTGTCTTCAGTCACTCACAATGGCAAACAGGTTAGTGCTACATGCAAAGGTTTGAAAAGAAATACACTTTGTAAAAGTACTGGAAAAAAATTGTTGTACCAGAAATATCAGAATGCAATTCATTTTTATCATTATATGACTGATCATATCTTCTGCAACACAATACATGTTAAACCCTATGAAATTATAACAATTTATACCCACCAAGTGCTGATAGATAAAGAAGTTTCATACACAATAGAAAACACATCATTTTAGAAAAATACAAAAATATGAATTATTACCTAACCAGCTCCTTCTATATTCTCAATGATGAGCTGATTGGTGATAAATATTAAGAATATACAATCCCGCCTTAGCTACAACAGTAATAATGATCTAGGCATTGAGATTTCAATACTTGGCTAATAAGAATGTGCTTAAAGGTGTGGGCATTCTGCACTGTGAAATTCACCTCTGTGTCACTTTGTCATGCAAAAATCAGGTTAATAAAGTGTATTTCTAAAACTAATTGTTAAAATTTCTGCAGGGAATCATTCTCTGATCTCCAAAGACTCCATGTTCCTAGCTAGCACAACAATAAAAACCAAGCTTTACAGTTTTTAACTTACATTTAAGAAATCTAAATTCCCCAAAATATAATTTCAAACATATGCATTCCATTCCTTCTCAAATGAAGTAACATATATTCTAAGCCCACTCCTATACTCTGCTAGATTTGTCAAAACATTTTAAACCACATGATGTTTTGAAAGAGGCATAAAAATATATCCACACAAGGTGATGATGTGTACCATTACACAAACAAATGAAATCCTGTTTTACTTTAGGATGACCAAATTCATATTAGTTTTAATGATTGTAGTGATTTATGTATTTTCTTTATGAATTTTTTAAAAATGTAATTGTCAAAACTGAGCATAGTTGATAAAACTGTTTCAACCGAAGACCATGGTTTTTTGTTACATTCTTAACAAGCAAGGATTAGTTTTTCTGATCCTGTTGCTTTTCTGGCTAGTAGATATGAACACTGAAAGACAGCTGCAGATCTCTGAATTGAAATGTTCACTTTGGGAACATGCTGACAGATCTGCAGACAGTGATAATTGATCAGCTTGTCCTTCAATGCTCTTATGTTTCTTTTAAAAGAGTAAATACTGGTTGTTGCATTTTTTAAAATACGTAGCTTTCAGTAACTCCTCTCCAGAGCTGTATCTTCTAACACCAACTTCAACAGACAATATAATCTAGTCTCATTAATTGCTAAACTTTTTCACTTAATGGCTTAATTTCCTAAAAAGCAGGACCTGGAAATGACTTACTCTTATCTAAAAACTTTTCTATCCATTTCAGCAATGGCTTTGCTGAACAGCTTTAGAACAGAAAGTAGACTATGATAAGTCATTATAAGTCCTAGTAAGTCCCAGTTGAAATTATTTCTCAAATTATCTAAAGGATTTTTTTTTTAAAAACTTAATTTTTATTGTATATCCAGTGTTTCAAGTTACTGTAATTTAACTTTTAAACTAGAGAGTGTAAAAATAGCTTTGGTGGTACACACATAACTGCTATCTTTAGTTTCCTTATTGGGAAAGGTACAATGTGACCCATTTCAATATTTAAGGCAATGCACCAAGCTGGCATGTCTTTTCTGACAAAGTGATATTGAAACCTATTTTCATGTCATGTCTCCACACACAGCTTGTGCTTACTGTGGGACTCCTTGCTGTAGTAGTGTACCTTTACACTGTGGTCGCCTTCAACTTCTTCCGCAAATTCTACAACAAAAGTGAAGATGAAGATGAACCAGACATGAAGTGTGATGACATGATGACGGTAACTAAAACATCACCTGCATGCCTCAAATGTCATCCTGAATTTTCAAATGGATACTTTAGACAGAATGATAAGTAAGGAGAGATGTGTCTGTAGTTAAATCCATTGGGTTCTTCTTCTTGATAAATGTCATTTTGGAAATATGAACAGTCTTGAAGTTCCTTCTGCATTCTCCAGTAGTCTAAACTCAACAGCAAATGGATGACACATAGGAGGATATTCTGATTTTTTCTCCTAAATACTGCAGTACATGATTTGTTGCAAAGCTTTTACAGCTGAGCATGGCAAACCCTCAAAGTAAAAAAGTAAAAAGTAACCCTCAAAGTAAAAAAGGAATTTCTTGCCAAACTGGTCAGAGCTGTGAAAAGAACCTGTGTAGTCACAACACAAATAAACCCCATTTGTTCCCAATGTTTGCAAGTGTGCAACTCTTCCTGTCCTTATGTAGGTTGTATGAATTATATGATGTTATTAGCACTAGTTATAAAAGCCTGCTCCAAAATTACAATTAATAATTTAGTCATGAAGAAAGAAGTCAAGGGTGAGAAAGCAGAAATTACAATTTATTATGGGTGATAATATTATGATATCAATTTACAATCTGATTTCTACCTATTGCCACTGAATGTTATTTCTGTCAAAATAGCACATACTCTACAGATACATATTAATGTATGAGGAGGCTTTGATTTTCTTACTGTATATAGAAAACACAAATTCAGGTATTAGAAACGTAATATTCTGAGTTTGTGGCCAGTTGGTATCTCCCATGGAACAGAAATGCTCTGCCCTGCGTTATACACCGAAGACAGAATAAACCTCAGAACAGAGGTGTATCATAGACTTCACAGAATGATCTTCCTATTCTTGAACTTTCTTTTAAACACTCAGTGCAGGTTAGACATGCAAATTACAGAAATTATGAAACCTGCCCAAACTTTGGGAGCTGGATACTATGGTTGGGACATAAAATACGTGAGGAATAATAAGAATAATAAAACTATACTACATTTTAAACCACTCTGTCAAGTGAGGTAAATAAATTCTAAATTATATTTTTAAGTATTATTAAAGTCGTACTAGCATCTTAAGTCATCAGTAAAATTGCACTATAAAAATGGATGCATAGTTCTGTTTAGTGTTTGCTAATGCCAGGTTTTATACTCATTATTTAACACCCACTGCTGTCTAATGCGACTCAAGAAAACTGGCTGTGCTTAGAGATTGATATTGTTTTTAACCCACACTGTATGGCGGAAGGTGGTTTTCAAGATTCTGTAGCCAATCATACAGGAATACCAGTAGTTTATCACTCCTGCAGAAGATTCCATTCCAATATACTTACATAGATTAAATATACAGATTATTAAAGATTTTTCTATTAAGATTTGTATCTTAAAAAAATATGACAACAATACTTTTGTAAAGTGATTTCTTCTGCATCGAACTGAAGACAGGCAGTTTCACAGATCACAACTAATTTACACTATAATAAACCAGACATCTAATATTGAAAAATTAAATTATCCGGAAACTACCTACACACATGTAGATCTACTTGCTGTGAATATCCCACTGTTTATTTTATAGCAATACTTTCCACATTTCTAAACTTCACTGCAAGACTTCAAAAGATGTTCTCTGCTTAGTTAGAGCAACGTGGAACCTTAGCAATAAATATAAGGAGTTGAATACAGTAACAAATGCAAGAAAATACCCCCAAAATGGTCTCAGTCTGGAAGTAAGACCCAGGGAGTGAGGACGGGGTAGCAGCTGATATTGACTCCCCCTCTTAGTAACTGTGGAATCACATTAGTTAAGAAAGTAACAGATTTTGGGTGCAGTGTGCTTGATACATGAGAAATTATATTATGTGTTCTCGTTACTATAAATTGTCAAGAGAATTAGCAGAGCAGAATAATTAAAAAGAAAGAAAAACCCCAACAGAATAATTCATAGTAAATATATCTATAATTTTTCTCTCTCTTTTTTAGTGTTACCTGTTCCACATGTATGTGGGTGTAAGAGCTGGTGGTGGCATTGGAGATGAAATTGAGGATCCTGCTGGGGACCCTTATGAAATGTATCGAATTGTCTTTGACATCACATTTTTCTTCTTTGTCATTGTTATCCTACTGGCCATTATTCAAGGTACCATCACTTACCTTAGTGGACATTCTTCAAAATTAGTTCATCATTGTAAACCATATTTATGTCTGAGGTAAATTTAGTGGTATTGCTATCAAGACTTATATCTGAGTTTATAAAATCATTAATTCTGAAAGTAAGAATTTTATATTAATTCATACATAATATGCCTTTTCCCAAGTACTACACAAAGTCAAAGAGCAAGGAACGTAACTTACCTGGGTTGCAGTGTTTATGAACACCTTACTACTATCCAGCAAAGATGAAGCTTATGCAGGATCACTATTCTCCTATACTAAGCATTTAAACTTGGGAGAGCCTTCCTCAAGATGCTCTTCCCACTTTTAGCCTGGAATCACCACAGCTGACTGGGGAATGGAGACTTTCCCGTTGGAAAGGGTAAATGACATGGAGAAAGTCACCGTGGCTGCATAGCAATTTCCTCCTTTCTTTAGAGGTTGATTTGCAGTTGTAATTGGTTTGCAGATGTGGTTTACAGCAAACAAGATCCCTCTTCAGTGATGGGCAGCATTCAACACTCATTGCACAAAATCTTCTAAGGCTGTTAGGAAAAAACCCCACTGTGTTATGGCAACCTGGTGGCAAAGAAAAATGTAACGCATCTATACTGAGGAAAAGTTACAAACGTCACAGTCCCCAGAATGATCCAATTCTTTTCTTAAAATGTTGAAAGTGGAGGAGTAATGCCTCATTTGTGACACAGATTCACAAACTGGCCAAGGTGGGCTGTAGGAGCAGAGCTGTCTTTGTTGAACAAGACTTGGGATACAAGAGTTTCATGAGAAGGAGAGTGAAAATTAATTTCATTCATGGGAACAAAAGAGATGAGCTTATGTAAAGTTAAATGGACTATAATAAAGCCCAAAAAAGTCTTTCTGCTCTCAAGATTGTGCCTGTATGTATAAACACACTGAATTCTAGACAGTGGAGGACGCCTGACTGACATTACTTGCCATATGAATATTGCTAAGTTCTGAAGTGTTGCTACTTTTTTATTTTAAATAGGTCTGATTATTGATGCTTTTGGTGAATTAAGAGACCAGCAAGAACAAGTGAGGGAAGACATGGAGGTAGGAAGCACATTACATTTTTCATTGCTCTTCTTCATCTAGACTGTCACCAATTACAGCCTTTGAGTTAAAATTCATCTCTAACCACAACTTTTGCTTTCAGACCAAATGCTTTATTTGTGGAATCGGCAATGACTACTTTGACACAACCCCACATGGCTTTGAAACACATACTTTGCAAGAACATAACTTGGCAAACTACCTGTAAGTGTATTTTACAATTGGAACTGTGATAAAGAGACCTGTCAGATGTAGTGTAATTTAGGTGCACACATTGCTGAAAATCCCAAGACAGAATTCTGTAAAACTGAGGAATATTTCCTCTACTTTCTGGTCTCCGCTCCTCTATTCCACACTGCTGGTTATCTTTAAAGTGCTCACCTTACACATATGGTACCTTAGTAGAATGAGACCAGAAGACATATCAACTCCTTATTTTGCTGGAAGGAAAGCTAGATATGGAGACAGTTATAGATACAGCAGGCAGTTTAATATGTTGCTTTAGTTTGGAAGTTTTGATTGTGACTTGGTAATGCTGACCAGACCATAAAAAATTGGCTTCAGTTTGACAAAAAAGAAAACCCAGACCCAAACAAAGCAAATAAATGCACTTGTAGAAAGTTCTTGAAAGATAAGCTCAAAAAAAAAATTAACAACTCTGGTTCTATAGTTCTTTAGTGACAGTGGAGCTTTTTCAAACCTTGAAGCACTCAGGAGCTGTACATGTTTAGACTATACCCCAGACTCCCAAAAGAGTGCTCTTCCACTTTCATTAGTAAATACAGAGCAGACCTAAGAGGATATTAAAAAAGTTATTCTTGTTGCATTAGTTACTACAACAAAGATAACTAATTATATGAGCATTGTTCCAGCAGAACGAAAGGAGAAGCTGGTGAAATCTTATAGACTTCTAGCTTTGCAGTACTGCATCTGAACTTTTTTTAATTTAAAAAGAAAATCAATTGCCTAATGCAATTTTCCTTGCAAATTTCCATTAATATCCATAGTTTTACCAGTCTACAACATCCAAGCTTTTCTTACTATATTGAATTGCTTAGTTGGTACATGGGAATATCTAATTCACTGTAAGTTTAAAATGGCCATTTCCTTCATAGTAGAATACATAGTGGACAAAGTTACCCTTTAATTAGACAACTGCTAAAATCAGCGTACTTTCCTTCCTTCACAAAAGGAAGGAAAGTACGAAAGTATTTTTTCACAAAAGTATGAAAGCACATACTAAGCCTAATTCCAAATGCACTGCATCAAAAGTGTCCAACCATGTGCAGTATTACCACACTTCTACTTCCCATGTAGCCATAGTAACTTCTTCCAAGGTGAGACATTGGAGCATATGTGCACAGAATTTGGCATATGCCTAATTCAGGTATTGCTCCTCACACTGAAATGCAGGAAATTCTAAACTGCATTTTTCTACTTCTACAGATTTTTTATCTGTTAGCACTTCCACAGGAGACATGCCTCAGGACAGAATTTTCTCCTTTAAAACAAGCACATTTCATGTCTAGCAGTGTCATTGCTTTGCTGGTTGGCATAATCTTCCTCATATACCCAGACTAGAAAGGTCGGGTAGAGATGTTATGTTTCCTGCATTAATACCCACTTCATGGGCTTGTTTCAGGTTCTTCTTAATGTATCTAATTAACAAGGATGAAACCGAGCATACTGGCCAGGTGAGTAGAAAATAAAACTTAATGGTTTTTCTTATGTTTATCTTTCAACGTTTTTATCTTCTTAAGCCTTGTAGCTGTGTACCAGCAGGTGGAACTGACGTACCACTGAGAACTGGGGATGATGCCACTCTCCCCAAGAGTCTACTGCCAGTGAAGGAAAAGAAGGGTTAAAACAAAAGGGAGGGGGGGGATGCTGCACTGTGCTATTTCACCCAGCAGTCAACTCTGTCAGAAGTAAGTTAGTTACTACTAATCTTACTGTCATCTTATCTCTGAAAAGAAAACCTCAAATGCACCAGGTGTAGTTTATTCCCAAAAGGCTTAAGTGGTTAGGCTACTATATTTATAGTCAAAATCTATATATATGTGTAAAGAGATAGGTATTTGGCTGTCCATATGTTAAACCCTAAAGGTAAATAAATAAGAAAATAACTAGAATTTAATTCTATCATCTCTAATAAGAAGCTCTTAGGAAAACACTACAAAAGTACCTTTGTTTTCCATTCAAAACAAAACACATTTGCTCATATACAGATTTATGAACAGGTTTGCTCTGATATAAATAGATTGATTAATGTATACTTAAGATATTTTACTAATAGAGCTTAGATTTCAGTAGTACTGAATCAAAAGGAGTATAAAACTTTTATAAACATTATTGAGTTACAATCTTTTGAGTTCCGGTGTCTTTACAGTTCTATTCCATGGTAGCAGGCACAGTATGTGATTATGGTTAAAAGTTTGTCTACAGCACTAACTGCACAGTGACTGTTAAAATAAATACTCTTTCTCATTTTCAGGAATCATTTGTATGGAAGATGTACCAAGAAAGATGTTGGGATTTTTTCCCAGCAGGGGACTGCTTCCGAAAACAGTATGAGGATCAACTTGGCTAATATCACAAAAGAAATTATTTATTCATGAACTGCTAAGATCCAGTATACAAAAAAAAAAAAAATTCTGTTCTTTTCATGGTGTAATTTTACAGCTGGTATTTGCTTTAAATGTCTTTAAAGTTCAAGACACATAAAATTTGACACTATTTCAGAAGCTTTTTGTACTTACCACATATGAAACAGGTCTTTCGTTGGAATTCTAATTAGAAAAAACTATATCAGATTAACTTAAGCCTTCCAGTTCATACATGGCCTAAAATTATAACAACTTTTTAACCACATCATTAACCTGGTGTTTGGCAGTACAGTTGAAAGGGCTAAAAGGCATCTTAGTTGCACATTTGACATTGAAGAACTTGAACATCAGAGGCCGTACCTCAGAAAAAATAGTTCAACTAACTGCTGTCCAGTTTTCCCCATGGTATTTGCTAGTGAATGTATTAAGATACAGTTTGAAAAGCTTTAAGCAGTTAAAAAGAAATCATTTTCAAACACTTTGTCAACCTTGAAACATTTAAGTGCCTTAAAACCTCTGCAGACATAGCTATGCAAACTTTTTATTTGTTAGTGTTCTAGATAAACAGACCCATTAACTGTATTGCTTTTCTGTCTTTCTGTATCAAATTGCACTTGAAGTTTGTTTATATCCTACCTTCAATAACAGCTTATTAGATGCTGCTGTTAAAAGACATACACTGTATCAAAATGAACACAATTTAAATCTTTAGGCCAAAATAAAACAATGCTCTACGGTCACCTGCAAGTAGAAGTTGCTAGGATTATGCATTTTTTTTTTCTTCTAATAAAAAGTGCCCACTGCAATAAAGTATTATAAACCAAATATTATCATTGCTGTCATCTTTCCCATATTTCTACAATATGGAGTTTTGTGACAATGGTGACTAAAAACACATGTATTCATTGTTCATCCACAGCTTTATTGTCATGACTTCATTGAGCACGTACAAGCTGAAATAACTGTTCTCTTCGTGCAATGTAACCTGCTTCTTTAGCAAAGAAAACTATAATTTAACCACAAATTTTAGACGTTTCTAATAATATCATTAGTCTTCAACAGTCTTCAATCTCATCTAAATCAATTTTGGTTGCACAAAATTTTAAGTGCCAGCAAAGAAAAACAGGCATTTGGCATACAGAGGAAAGGAAACAAGAAGGAGATAAAGAAAGATTCAACTTTCTATGTAATGTTTGCTATATTCAGTTATTCATATGAGGAAATCTGAGCTTCAGGAGATCATGCTGTCCAGCCAATCTTCTAGCTCTTCTTCAGTAACATCTTTAGGTGTACATTGCTGTTGCTGTGATGATGTGCTCTTCTCTTCAGGCACATCTACTTCCAAAGGCTCTAGAAAAGTGAAAACAACAAGACTGGAAATCTGGAAACAATTCCACACTACCTCTGTCCTGCATCATTTTGCTTTTAATGCACAACTGACTGTATTTAAACACAATCTCTCCTTGAAGAACAGCGAGTCACATTCCAAAAATAGTTTCCGTGCTAAACTTAATTTTGTAAAATCAATGCTAGTAAAATTTGAAAGGAGCATTTAGGAGAAGCCATCAGAAATAGCTGTCAATTCTTCTGTACACTATTAGCACAGTGAACTAAGGGCTGATGAAGTTACATGAATACTTTATCTTCCCTGCAATAAAATTCCCCAGCAGCACAGTTTTTGAAAAAAATTGAAATATTTGCTAAATCATAAGTCCAATGCTGTTTTGCAGAAGAATTTCACTTAATGTTTAAAATGAACTGACAATGGTGAAACTTCAGTTTAGTAAGGAGTTTAAGCTGACAATGAACAAATGGATCAGAACACAGCCCCAGAAAAATTAAATGCAGTGTGACAGAGATGATGATAGCAGTACTGTTGACTGGCTAATCAAAAATTAAAAAACATCACAGAAACAGAGAGCAATGGAAATTAAATAAGGGCACACTGGAGAGAAAACTTACCATTTTCCTTACAATCAATTTTCAAATCTTTCTCAGTTGATATGCTGCAGGATAATGTACCTGATGCAGGTCTATTTTCTGTATTAATGGGAGCCTCTAGATTCAGGAGAAGATCTAGTTCTTCATCCAAATGGTCAGTGTCTTGATTTGATAGCGGGTGAACTCTCTGAAATGATTCTCTTGCATTTGTCCTAGAGCCATTTTTACTTCCAGGTTCTGATGGAGCAACAGAATTACCAACAGGGTGGGAGACCAACGCGGTTTCACTTTGAGCCAGAGACTGTCGAAACAGCTGCTCTCTCTTCTTCCCATCCTCAAAAATTTTAGATTTCATCTGTGGGATCTCTAGAGGTGTTGATGCCTAAGAATACAAAAAAGGACTTGAGTCCTTATAATGATTATCTATTATTACTATTCTGTCTAATTTGGATTATAATTCATACTTGCTATATTTGATCACTTAAGAAGGTACAGAAAATTTGAGGAGAATTGAATTCAGAAGTAAATGGAAACTAAAGTTATCTTGGTACTTTTACAAAAGCAAATGCAAAATACAAGCTCCTTTTATCCCTTATTACAGAACATGAGATTGTATGCTAACACTGATACTGACAGAACCATAGCACAGTTTGGAAGGGACCTTAAAGATCACCTGGTTCCGAGCTGCCTGCCAGGGTCAGGGAACCTTCCACCAGACCAGATTGCTGAAAGCCTCATCCAACTTGGCCTTGGACACTTCCAGGGATGGGGAGTCCATAGCTTCTCTAGGAAAGCTGTTCCAGTGCCTCAGCACTCTTACAGTAATGAATTTCCTGAAATCTAATCTAAACCAACCCCCCTTCAGCTTCAAGCCATTTCCTTTGTCCTATCTACACATGCCCTTGTGAAAAGTCCCTCTCTAGCTCTGTTCTGCAGGCCTGCTTAAGGTACTGAAAGGTGCTGTAAGGTCTCCCTGGCGCCTTCTGTTCTCCAGGCTGAAGAGCCCCAACTCTCAACCTGTCTTCACTGGAGATATGCTTCAGCCCTCTGATCAACTTTGTGGCCCTCCTCTACACTCATTCCAACAGATCCATGTCTTTCTTGCGCTAGGGACCCCAGAGCTGGATGCAACACTCTAGGCGGGATCTCACAAGGGCAGAGCAGACAGCGAGAATCACCTCCCTCAACCTGCTGCTCAGGTTTCCTTTGAAACATGGCATGCATTGCTGAGTCACGTTGAGCTTTTCTTTCATAAACACCCCCAAGTCCTTTTCCCCAGGCCTAGTCTTAATCCTTCTGTAAGGGTCATATTGCTTGGACAGTTGGATCCTTTTAAGAATTTTGGTTTTATATTTAAGTCTCACTGGCTCTTTTGCCCTTACATTACTCGTATTTGCTTTTTAACAGTTTGAAGGAACACATTACTAATATTGTTGCTACCTCCCTCCTCCTGCCACTGGAGAATAAATGACATTTTTTTCACCTGTAAAATTGACAGTTCTACCTATTAAGATTGATTCATGGAAAAAACATGTATGTTGATATTAGTTATGTAGAATATTAAATCTCAATTAAAATAGTTAGCAGGAAGAATGTGAAAGCACTTAGAAATTTTTGGTGCAAGCTTTTAGCAGCTGCTAACAAGAGAAGCAAACACAAAACCAGCGCAATCATTCCAGGTCAAACACTCTGATACCTGGTTTCAAATCTAATATGCTGCATATCCAGGCATTTTGTTTAAGGCCAAGTAAGCACACAAAATGTGTTAATAGAGGGGTATCTTCCATTACATGCCACATGACATGCCAGTCTAAAGGAATGCATGTACTTATATTATACGTTCTACTTATGTTTGAAGACTAATCATTCTTGCAACATTGTTTATTTTAAAATATTTGCATTTTCTTGTGAAATTTCACAGCATTACCTGCACAAGGTCAGCAGCTACATTCAATCTCAGATGTAGAGGCAATTCCTGAAGGGCCTGGACCAAAGACTGGCAGTCAACAGAAAGTGCAGAGAACTGAAATGCAATTCAACACACAGTACACTTGTGAAAAAAACCAAAACAACCAACCAAACACAAAAACATCCACCAACAAAAACCCTTATAATTTTAATGTATTACATTCTCCTGTCACACACATTCAAGAAATCCAATGAAATACACAAATTAATAGTTTAAAATACATTTTTATGAAGCAGTTTGGCTAGATAATAACATATAAACACCTAAAATGCAAATTATCATTTAAGGTTAAAAAACAAGGTATAAATAGAATGCTCCTTAGAGAATACCTTGACATTCCAAAGTAGGAAATAGTTCAGGAACTTGACTATGGCATAAGAAGCTTTTCCAACTGAAGCATCTTTTGAACCGTGAAGCTTTCATGCAGTTTAAAATGCCATTCTTTAATGAGTTGCTACTATTTCCCAAGCCATCATCCTGTGTAGCTTCTGTGTAGCTAAATTTAATACCTAAACAGAGGCCTTTGTGTATTTCCCCATCTTTTCAAATGTTTTGATACTTACAAAAGCAACAAAGTATATAGTTACAAACACTTCTAAAATGACACTCAAGAAAGTGTCATTTAGAATTACACTATTGCTAGTAAATGAGAACTTATTAGTGTGACAGGTATTGAAGTTTCCTTTTTTCTTGATACCTTTTTAAAAACAAATTTACACGAAATGGACCAGCAATATTTGCAGTTCCTACAGAATAACCCAGATTTCAGTAGTTTTAAGACAGATTTCAAGCTCAGAGTACAGCAGGACATTCTGAGCACATTCACCATAGATAATCTGACAAAGATAAATCTGATATCCATCACGTATTTTAAAATCTGACAACAAAATGCTTAAGTTCAGTCTTTACTCTCATTTTCATGGAAGTAGAGAACTTGCTTCCAAATCTCACTTAGAGGGACAAAAGTTTGTCCCTCTCAATATGATGTAGACTGGCACAGACATTTTGAAGTCTGAATAATCATAAATTAGGAGAGTTTTGTGACACTTCATAAGAGATTTGTCAAAGAAATTCATACTGCTTCCAAAAGCCAATCAACACCTTTTAACAGGCTTTTAACAACTGCACATGTAGTAGGAATGAACATCAAAGACATAGTGTGTTCTGACATTATATTTACAAAATTAATATAAATGTTAAAAATAAACAATGCAGTTGATTTAATGGTTTCTTGTATCCAAATTCAGGTTCTGGTATCCAGTAATGAGAATAAAAGGACCAAACAAGTATCTGATGTAAGAATTTGTCTTCTGTATTAAGAAATTTATTTTACAAAGGATTAGTGATCATCATCAGAGATGATTCACTGGTGCAAGTAACCTCACAAAGTCTTCAGCAAATAATTCTTGTTGCCAGCAATAAAATAGATCTTCAGAAAATCCAGTTATTTTGACAAATATTAAGGATCAAATATAACTTCTGCACAGTTGCAAAAGAGAAGGAAATTGTATGAATCTGGTAACACAAAAAATTCTAAAAAGTATAACTGGACAACATTTAAGTGCATTTTGGAAGAGCTATGCATACTTGCAAAAATATTAACATGAACGAACATTGCAAATGAAGGTAAAAAAGAGGAGACAGAAGAGGAGGCAATGTGGAGGATAAAGGAAAAGAGGAATTTTGAAAAATAATAGAAGAAGGAATTTGCTAACTAAGTAGAGATTTCTATAAAAGTGGTGCTGTAATAAAAAGTGAAAGAATCAAAGCTGCATTTAATAAATTATGAACACTTCATGGCACATAGCATTATTTGCTCAAAAAAAAGTAGAGGCACACTTTGTTGCTGGACTTCCCATTTTTTTCACTGAAAAATCCACATGCCTAACACGTGTTTGCTTTTTCAACTGCAGACCATGTTATGAAACATTTTTATTGCATTTTATCAATATGCAATGGAGCAAATACAAATCTACTTTTTGTAAAAATGAAAGGCAGTATTCTTAATAAACTGAAATTTTGTTAGTGTTGATGTCACTGACATATCCATTTCACATTTAAAACTGATGCTTTGCCATTGCTTTCTACAAAAGATAAGAGAGTGAGAAATATCTAATCATTCTGCAACTGTCTTTTTTTAATGTCTTTTCTGCTTTATTCTGTTTCCTCACAATCAATTTACTCCAGTTCAAAATTCTGTAATCCTGTACATAATGTGTAGACAGGCAAAGAACTAGAAACAGGTGAGCTAAAAGGCAAAGGCCAGGAATTTGGCAAATGGTATCTAGGATGAAAATTAAACTTGTATCTGGCTTTCAGAGAAAAGAAAGATGGGTCAGAAACAAAAAGATGATACCAGGTTGAAGACCAGAGACAATGTGAAAAATTAGATAATGCTATGAAACAATCTGGGACAGGATTCTGGATTAAAATTAGAAATCAAAGTAAGGGTAACAGTCACAACATGCAGTTTCAGTCTGCTCACAATGGCTTTAGGCGTTCAGGAATTAATTATTGTGTTCTAATCACCTAAATACTGTAATGAAAAGATTTTGAGGAAATGATGAAGAAATTAATATTTGGGATACTGACATCATCCTGCACACTAGGAACAGAAGAACTGGTAAGAAAAAAATAGTCACTGAAAGACTCTGTTCTACTGAAGACACAGGTGGCGGTTTAAACAAGTGCAGCATTGGGGTTTATTTCCTCATTTTAATTTGACTTTGCAAATCTAGAGTACATTTAAGTATCACTTCCCAGGGAATAATTACTGTAATATTTTAGAAAATAAATAGCAAATCTTTAAGATTTGAATATACATGGATGTTACAAGAAATACTCAGAGTTTCATAGAAATTTTAAGAAAAACCTGGAAGACAAAAGCATATATTTTGCAAAAATTTAGGTGACTTGGGCAAGGAAGACAGCTGCAGAGATTGAGACACTTTAAGGTATCCTGACAGGCAAAACAGGAGACTTCTATTGCTGTGCTCCTTTATATTCAAGCATAAAGAATTCATATACAAATAATCTAGCTGGTGCACTAATTATTTAGGGCATGAAGTTTCAACCAGAGGATATGAACTGTTAATTTGAAGAAACTAGAATGCCTCATAGTCCAATATATGAATATACTTCTACAGGTTTTGTTATAGTCATTTATTAAACACTTTTCTCTTGAATACAGCTGAAAAAGGAAGGCTGAATTCCTGTGTCAGTAAAGCAGAGAGACAATCCCTTATTTTCTCTTCACCGGAGGGCTTTCTTGTTATTTCCTCCCAACATTACTTAAAAACCTAGCCTGCTGCTTTGATTAGTATTCAGTGGAAAAAAAGGACAAGGCCCAAGGACAAGAGCCTCCAGCATTAAAGAGAAATTGATAAAACTATACAGAATAAAGAGCGCTATTATTGTATTAACAATTTGTTGCTGAAGGCACAACTACCTAGATATTCTGCCCCAGGTGATTATCTATATAAAATCATTTGAATGATAAATCTGTTACCTGCTTATGGCATATACTTTCTTTATCCCATTCCTTCTCATCAGCAAATCGAAACTGTGTAAAGGAATCTCCTAAAGAAAAGAAATAAAAATTATATTTATTTTAAAAAGGAATAACAAGTTTTTTCTGAAGTTCCCAACTCTAAAGAAGTAAATTCAATAAATAAAACTCACCTCTTCAACAAATTTTCATTTGATATTTAATATTAATGCTGCTTGTATTCAGAATATTAAACTTATTTATGCCAAACTTCTATAGGCCTTTTAATCGCTTATTGCAAAACAGTACTAAAAAGAGGCAACAAATACAAAACTGAATGATGAGGTGTTAGGTGCCATGGCAACATGCAAGGTTTGCAATCAAAAGTCCAATTTGGACAACACAGTAGGAATACACACATTATTCACAGAGTGATTTTCTTATGAACAGCTTTGAAAGTTCTGTAGATAGACTTTCTCTTACCAACATACAAATATTTCTAAAAATGGATTGTAAATATTTTTTAAAATCACTTTGTACAAGCCAAAGAAAGACTTCCTGTTGTCTCGTAGCTATATTCTCTCTCTTCCTTGAACTAGTCCCTCCTCCAGCACATCATCTAATAAAGGCACTGGACCCCAAATTCCAACTCATATGCAAAAAGGACTGAATTAAAAGAAAGCCTTAAATAGGACTAATTAAGTTAAATACATACCCTTAATTGCAGGATCTTCTAACCTACCACATTCCTTAAAGCCAGCAGAAACTTTATCTTACTATAAGGGATATTGGATTATCATTTTGCTTGAAATGTAATACTTTTATTGCAGCACCATGCTGTGTTACAAAAGACAGACCTACAGATTTATTTACTGAAAAAAACATACAAGAATTCCAATAACTCAAAAAAATCAGTAAGGTCTGTGACAGAGGAAACATGAAAGATTAGGGCTGAAAGATGATGGGCAAAGGTAAAGAGTAAGAGAAAGCTAAGATGTTCCATCTTAGACTGTAATTAAAGGATAAATAACTTTTCAGGAGTTCTATTAGTAAAAAAACAAACATGTAAAGGAGATGAAATTTGATCCTGAGAATTACAGAGCTACTAAGTTGGCCAAGGGTCTGGAGAGTCCCTCTTTTAAAAAAGGCTGAGGGAGCTGGGCCTGTTCAGACTCGAGAAGAGAAGACTGAGAGGGGACCTCATCACTGTCTGTAAGTATCTGAGGGGAGGGTGCCGAGAGGCTCTTCTTGGTGGTGCCAAGCAATAGGACAAGAGGCAATGGGCAGAAACTGATGCACAGGAAGTTACACCAAACACGAGGAAGAACTTCTTTACTGTGACCACTGGAACCGGTTGTCCAGAGAGATTCTGGAGTCTCCCTCACTGGAGATATTAAAGAACCATCTGGATGCAATCCTGTGCCATGTGCTCTGTGATGGCCCTGCTTGAGCAGTGAGGTTGGAACAGATGACCCACTGTGGTCTCTTCCAGCCTGACCTGTTATCACCAGTAAGTCACTGAGATTTATTCCAGCAGTTGGCTGAGAAGCAACAGCTCTCTCTAAAAGAGAATGAATGCCCTAGAGGAAGTTTACAATGGCTTTACCAGCAATTGATCATCTAGCTTTCATTTGGCTCTCAATATCCCAACTGCCATTCATACCTTTGACAATTCCTGAACCATGCCCTTAATCCTGCAGACAAAATCCAAACATATAATTTGCCTTCCCCAAAATGGCTTCTTTTATATTGTCTGCCTGTCCCAAAATGTAGGTGAGTGCAACCTTTCAGCAATTTTGGTCAATAGTACATGCATCAGTTGGCTTCTGGTTTGCAAACAAAACGAATAAGCAGCAAAATGGCATACTTCTTTACCAAATAATGAGAAATGAGATACCTAATCATCCTTCAGGTGGAATTTAAATTTATTGGCTGTGAATTTTTCAAATTTTTTTAGTATCTAAAATGCATTTCTAGTTCATTACATTTCATGTATGGTCAGTGGGTATGCAAATGTAGTCATATACTAGTAACACTGAGTACCTGGCATGTCCACCATCATAATGTTCAGAACCATTACAGGAAGAAAGTGACCTTCTCAAGTGAATATTTGTATAGATATTTAAGGCCATTACCATCCAGCTTGAATATGCATTTCCCGGTTTTCACTAGTTTTATCCAACATGGCTCAGCAGTACTGTGCCGATATACAGCTCTGTCTGATTAGCTGTTTTGGTTTACATTCAGTGTCTCCTGAGATTACTGTTTTGAAAACAGCCATTCTCAAACAGTAAAGTACCAATAATGAAAATTAAGCACTGATATTAACAATTAGGTAATCAATAAGGTGGCTAATTTTACAAATGTTCAGTTCATACAATACCAACACAGATAGTGTTTCTAGGGATGCTCAGCAGTGTGGAAAAATAAGACCCTATATCTTTATGCATCTATCTGCAGATGCAAACACTTGAGCACTCACAGTTGTCTCACTACTGACAAAGCCACCTCCCTCTTCATTGCACACAGCACAAGTGGAAATAAATGCCTCTGTTTCAAAATATTTGGAGTACCTCTAATACATAATAACTAATTCTGAAAAACAAAGAAATACAAATATAGTACCCTGATTTTAAAAGGGGTAGGAAAATGTGCAAATTAATGTTTTAACAGCTGATATTTTAAAGGCCCTATTTAGTTACATATGCAAAGATCTATGGAAAACAAAATGGTCCTTAAAGTCTTCCTGCTATTAGAACAAAGGCATAGGTACTTTCTTCCAATATCCCCAAGACTGCTCTAGTTATTGCTCACGCTGCATCACAGAGTAGTTTTCTCTACTCCTATAAAAGAGTAAAATTAAACTAAAGGATTAGTTAAATGCTTTCAGTATCTGAGAATGATCAGATGTAAACTAGCTAAATCAACCTACTTCATCCAGAAAATCCACTGGGATCAAGGCCTGGTTTATGATTGTCCACACTCACAAAGTTGGTAATCACAGATCCTCAGTTTGATATTGTATTGCTGAACTAAGGGGTATGACTTAAACTGTAGTTTAATTAGGCTCTTTAAGTAAGTTAACAAAGCATGCTTTTCAAATGGAAAAGCATAACTACAATTCACAGTAGCATATTTAATGCAAATTAGATCAATGAGAATGTTAGTCTAACCAATTATCTTTTCACAAATCCCTTTACCCTGAAAATAATCTCCTTTATTGCCATGAATAGTAATCAAACCACTTGCAATAACTCTGAGTTCCTTCCAACATAAAAAATACTTTTCTTCATGTGAATAATTTTTATGTTACCTACAAGTATCATCTGGCCTTCAAATACAGAGTAGATTACAATAATGCATGCAAGTAAACCTTACACATGGTCTTTGGTAACAGACAAGATAAGCCTTAATATTGTTTATTGTTTAAAATGTGAAATTATTATGAAATGGCAGAACTAAACCACCATGCTTTCCTACCACTCAAATATATCATAAAGCTAAAAAAATTTATTTAAATAAAATGTATCTTTCATTTTTTCAGTAGCCCAATTATCCTTTCATACAATTATTCATTGAATAGCAGAATCCAACACATTCTACCGGTAATCTATAACAAATATTTTCTAATTTGTGAAATTTAAAGTCTAAAAAGTAGAACAAATTGATGAAAACCAGTTTCCAGTATGAAAAATTCCATCAGTGGAATGATTTTGTTAATTTAAAACTCTCTCAATCACATAAAACATTACTGAAGACAGAGGAAAATACTCTGTAGTCTTAGAGATGAAATTTCACATTGGAGGGGAGAATAACAAGGACTTTAACATGATCCTTCTAAGACTGCCATGGCTGTGAAGAAGTGCTGCAAGTGCAAATATAATACTCTAAACCCGCTTTTTAAATCATAATCTCTCTTTTAGCCCCCTTTAGGTACTGGAAGGTGCTATAAGGTTTCCCCAGAACCTTCTCTTCCCCAGGCTGAAATCCCCCAACTCTTTCAGCTTATCTCCATAGGATAACGATATCAAGGATATTTGTAACCTGCACGGTAAACTATAAAGGGTATTTGTAACCAGATTCAAAAAGAATAATATTCTAAATTATTTCCTTGGCACAACTATGCAGCACTACTAGTCACATTTTAAAATAAAAGCATCTGACCAAACAGCAGGATTATCTGACCAAGGCTAAATGATGTCTTCAAAATTTAAAATGTGTCACAGATAAAGGTGTGAGAAGGAAGGATCTTTGGAAACCAGTGCTAGTTCTGGAACAAAGAGTGTCTGTTCAGGAAGAACAGAACTAATTTAACACATAAAGGAACTGCAGCCTATTGAAATCAAAGACAGATACCAATTTTTCAAATGAGAAGCAGGGTGAAGCCAACAAATGCCAAAATACACAATGGTCCAAAAAGAAAAAAAAACCCCTACACATACAAAAAACCCCCCCCAAACCAAATCTCTTTATTAAAAGCTAAAGCAGAGGTTAACAAGAGCCAGGAAAACCAAACAAATAAAATTATACTGAAGAGGTTCAGAAAAACAAACAGTGGTACACTTGCTTCTTTATGAATACCAGGTGACTAAGAAATAAGACAGAAGAAACTGGAATGCCTTTAAGCCTTTAAAGTTTTAAAGACCTAAATGACAGCACAAGAATACTGGGAATAGTGAAAGGGAAACTGGGGAAGGCAATGTAATACCAGCTGAATGTGTTTGATGGACAAATTAAGTAGAAATTTAATGGCTATGCAGGTAAACATAATATTTTGGGAAGAGTCAACCTGGCATGTGAAGTTCTGCTGCATGACCTAAGATATTACATGCATGGTATTTTGCTTCTTGAAAAAAGAAGCAAAATATCATGCACATAAGCAGGATCTTGTTCACATAATTTACATGCATTCCCAAAAGCTCTCACTGACATCCCACTCCCTTTCCCACCCAAGACTTTGGAGCGGCAAAAAGAAGAGGAGGCTTTGTATGAATAAATAATTACCTTGAATTAGGAAGAAAAGAGTAAACTGTCAATTTTCATATTAAAAGAAATGACCCGTGCAATTCTCTGGGGTCATAGCTGTTTAATCTCTTCCCTCAATTAAAACAGGAGCAAAAAGAGGAGAAAATGAAGTAACAAGATTTGCTGATGATACCAAGCTTTTTGTGTTAGTGCAGATGAAGGTAGGCTGTGAAGAATGACATAAGAACTCTGTAAGATTGAGAAAGAAGATTTTAAAATGGCAACTGAAGCTCAATAACAAAAATGCAAAATGCAGCAATTCTCAAAGAAAGTTTAGAGCTGACCAACACCATTCTGAATCAGAATCTCAGCGCTACACAGTGTGCAAAGGAGCAAACTCTTTGGAATTCTTAAAAAGGCAGGAGTGAACAACACAGAGAACATCATTGCATCACTATCCTGCATTACCTTGAATACCGTGCAGAGTCTTGGTTTCCCAAGCCTCAAAATATGTAACAACATTAGAAAAGGCATAGAAGAGATTTTGGATTGGAAGCAATTTAGTACCTTAAGCCACAGGAGGGGAACCAAGGGAACATGACAGCGATCTAAAAACAGGAAAGGCATAAAAAGAGCAGATGGGTACTAAATGCTCATTGTATCTTCTCACCTAGAGGCAGCAAACGAACCCAGGAGGTAACAGACTCAAAACAAACAAAACGTGGCAAGTCTTTATAACTTGAAGCTGGGTTGTGGGAGTCCGTGCCATCAGATGGTGCAGACAGCACGACATTCAAGGAGGGATATAGGATAACTACTTCTAAATACAAAGGTGCACATCTGGCTCAGCAAGTCCTTTAGACATAAACTGTTGCAGGTCAAGAAAGTATGTGGGAAAGTAGCATATCATACAGCATATCATAGTACATTCAGGGGACTTCGCTCAGGGGTCTCCAGATGGATCTTGGGTCTGCTTCAGTAGAACCAACCCTAAACTAAAGCAAATACCTAGGGGTTTTATACCTTTAGAGCTCTACCCTTCTCTTAATTGGCTATCTTTCTGCAAGAAAAATAAGGAGGAAAAGAAGGTAATGCACAAATTTATTTTTAATCTGTAGCTAAGTGTTCTTTCAAGTCAATACACATTTGTGTTTTCTATTTTTTTCCACATTTTCTTAAATTTATCACTATTTTTCATATGTAATTTTTATTATTTACTTAATTATTATAGCTTTTGGAATGTTGCAAAAATGCAAAATATTAAACTAAAATGCATTGAACAAAAAAAGTATATGCGAAATTTCTCTCAGCTACAGTAGCCTGGTTATTCATAAGTACCAATCCCATCTCCTCCATTATTCACTTTTTTACTGAAAAAACAATAAAATTATATTTAAGGTTAAATATGATTTCCCCATAGGTAAGCTTAAACTTTTCATTAAGTTTAAGCTAGTCACCTTAAATATTTACATTTTTTCCTGATGCTTTATGACATTTTCTAGTGTCATTTTTTTCAGGCCACTAATTTATAACATACTTAGTGATTTTTAAATGTCACTGCAGCCAGCTTGCAATGTTAGACAAAGTATATAAATCCACAGAGCATACTGTTTTTTGAGCAGTATCATTCAAGAAGGCTGAAAAAAAAAAAAAGGAAAAGATTGCTGCATAACTTAGTAATAAAAATGAAGCTTAATTACTGCATAAATACACAAGACCAACTAAATTTGTGATTCTTCCTAGGGGTAAGGATAGAATCTCCTTTGGGTAAAAAGGAGAGAACTCATATATTTTGATAAGCCTGCATCCAACAGAGGAAAAATTAGCTTAACAGAAGAGTTTGTGATCCACATGGACTGACAGTTTAAGGGAACTAATGATCTTTTTGAAGACCCTGTTTCCTCCAACACCATATAAGCAACTAATGTCAGTACAGCACAGGTCCATAGCAGGAAGCAAAGCTGAAATTCAACACTGGAAGAAAAGAAGAAATGGCTAGGTTCCCACCCACAAAGAAAGATTTGCATAATGTCAAACTGCAGAACTCAAAAGAGGAATCCATTTGCATTTGCTGGCACAAGGTGCTCTTATATTCTGGCTAGTGCAGAGAGACATCATGAAAAGAAAAGAATCCAAGAGGAACAACATTCAATCTGAATGAAAGACAAGTCATCCCAAAAGATCCCTGGTTTGCCCTGCCTATTGACAGGAACCACTGTGTGGCAGCCACAGAGAATGGGCATTGAAGGATGAGGAAAAGGGGAGAGGCATGCTCTCCTATGCATTCTAGTAAGCAAAATTACTGCCTTGAGACCTTGGGACAGACGGAACTCTAAGCTCACACAGCCACTTTAAAAGCAAAATGAGAGCTTGGATGAACAGTTTTATACAGAAGTGAGGTTAAAGCTGAAACAGCACCCTTCATTGATACTCTAGACTGTACAGCTTGCAAATAATTCATCATCCTGCTAAGGTTTGATATTTTGAGTAGTTAAAACATATATCCCATAATGGATGACAAAACTTCTGCTGTTTATTAGGGAGGTTTTGTTTTTTTCTAAAGTACACATGAAGACCAATTTTTACAGTGTTTCCAAATATAACAATAAAAATCCAAATATAACAATATTTGTTAATATTTGTTATATAAAACCAAATGAGCTTTCAAACTTTGCCGAATACTATCTAGATTAGTGGTTATTAGAAGCTCAGACTCAGAACTCGGTTGCTAGCCCAAACTTGGTAGAGTGCTCTACCCTACTAAGCTACCAATTTTTGGTAGAAGACTCTTTCTCAATTCTGTTAGGAACCTGAAAGCTCTTCCTAATTAAAGTTTAAGTAAAATACGTGTTTCAAAAACATAATAAAACTACTACGGTTGTTTAGATACCTCATGTCATGCTAGCTACAAGAAAGAACAACAGAAACTGCATGTTAATAGCTTTTGCTAAGTTGCAGAATGGCACTCTGTGGCCTAGGTTCTTTACTTTATCCTATTTAAGAAAAGTTCCTCACAATTATTCTTTATTAGGATTATTGTTCATTATACCTCTTGTGTAAACAGTGCACACAAATATATTGGTGCATTGTGTCTGGGAGGTGAGAACATCATTGGACCAGATTAATTCTTCCACTTTTCCATCTAAGAGAAATTCATATCTAACTGTCCTGCAGTTAGATATAAACTGCTCTTAGATAGCTAAGACTGGATGCATTGCATAAATTTACACTAGGATTACTACTGTTTTCTGTAAGTAGGTTGTCAGAATATTTGGTCTGAAAACTTCAAAATTCATTACATAGCTTACTTGTCCAGAAAACGCAGGAATATATAAAATAAGTCCCCTTTATTCCACATTGTACCTCTACCCACAAAAAATCTATTTTTAGAAAAAGAATCCCCTAACTCCCATGACAGTAATCTTAGCGCAAACAAATGAACAAACTTAATACATACTTTTTTTAACCTGCTTGCTAGTTTTCAATTGCAATAATAATCACTAATTGACACAATTGGAGAAAAAAAATCCCATACCTGTAGTCCTTACATGCCACACAAACACCAGAAAACTTCCCTTTCTTTATCCCTCTTCCCTCCAATTTTTAGAGCAGACAAATCATAGAAGTTTACAATAGATATGGCAGTTGAATATTCAAGCTTCCATTTTAAGCATTTAAAGCCAGTCTTAATTTTGAATGGTAAGTACACACATTATTTGATACCCCTTGCATTATTATAATTTGAAAACAAAAAATATTCCAGATTTTTCTTAGTGCTATAGTTTGATTCCTTACTCTTTGAAAGAACAGAATATAACAGTATGATTAATAAATATTCTTTATGATGCTGTTCTGACTATTTTTAATATCATCACATCCAGATTAGTACTATCCTTCCCTAAAGCACAATTCACTATTCATGTAGGCGGTACATTATGCTCTGTCTACGGGGCTATCTTTCAAAAGTATTCATAAATTATACACAAATGTGCAGGCCTAAAAATATTCAAGCAGTTTGATTCAGTGAGTATGAGGCTTGGCTGTCTTGCATTTATGAAGGGTTCTGCAAGATAGGAGAAGTCATAGTACTAACATGAGCTTGCAAGATTTTTTTTTAATGAAACAAGAAAAGTAGCTTCAGAAAACAAGATTGGAGAATTTTCTTCTGAAATTTTAAAATGACAAGGATTACAATTAGCAAACAGTAAATCTAGTAAAGCTCCAGTTGTATAAGCATGCAAGAGCCTGGAAAGCATTTCTTTGTGTGTGCAAGTTACTCATACCTCTCCAAAGACAGTAGTGGATTTAACAGAGAGTTCTGAACATCAAATTAAAATTAACAGTAGAGTGGTAAATATACACTTGTGGCGAAAAATACAAGCAAATACTGTATTTGCCTTATCAAAGGCTTAGAAAGCCACTACATTCTTGGTCCAAATTTACAGAAGTGTGCTTTTTAAAGTTATGATTATCTACAGTGGAGTAGATACAGAGCTACAGAGCAATGGGAAATTGCTCAATGGTCAACGCAAAGTTTCAAAACCCATATTAAAAGAAAATAAGAGTTCTTCTGTAAAGTGAAAAAAAGAAAAATAATTACATACTATCTACAATTCTTTGTGCCATGTTAAAAGGAAATTGCAGCCACATACAAGCTTCTGCTCATCTTTTGTATTAGGTATGTTGAGGGTTTCTCTAACAAATTTATCATAAGTAAATAAAGATTGGGTTAGCTCAACTGAAAACACCAGTACTTCTCATGCTAACCTCTGCTCTTGTGCCTTTGTGTTGAACATTCTACATTCTATAGCTTACAATGCCCCTTAGCAACAAATCCTGTAGCCTTCTTATATAAGTTCTCCTTGTATGGTAGTGACAAGACCTTCAGCTTTCCCACAAATTAAGAAATGAGAATTGTTGGTACAGAATGGAGAATTACAGTTTTCTGGATGACAAATACCATCTGGGCTATGTATTTACCACTGACACACAGTGTTTTGCAGGTCTGAAAAATGCAGAAGTATTGATTTTTAATTAATAATTTTCTGTATTCAAAGAGCAGAAAATTAAAATGTGCATTTTAATGTTCATTTTGAAATATTCATTTGAAGATTCTGTTTTCCATCACACTATTAACATACTATTAAATAGCATCATATCAATATCAAAGTTCAAGTTTGAAGATACTGAAGACTGTGACATATCTGGTAATGTTGGGGTGGTTAAACTGAAAAATCATCTGTATCCCAGCTATTCACTAGATGTATTTGCTTTCTGTTGTTATTTACATGCAGTGCTTTTTCTATGATCTAGTTATATAGAGTTAAAAAAAAAAAAAATGGCTTGCCCAACTTTGGCCCCCAAGGACATTACATAATGATTTATTTTAATGTCATGCTAAGGCCTCCCCTGCCTAGTCATTCATCCACCATTCTGCTTGTTCTAGCCCTGTTTATGGGGTTTCTTTCATATTTTAAACTTGTTTAAATCTATTCTTCCAGATTTCTGATCATGATTGTGGTATTTTAAGTCCCTCTAGTCTACTTGAAACATAATAAGCAGGTGCTAATCAATGAATTTTTTACTTTAGCAGGAATTGATCTGTGAATCATGCAGGAAGTACTCTTTACTCTCTGCTCTGCCTTTTCAAATTGCATTGTTATTTCGCTGTGCACAGAAATATGCGTGACATTACTCTCAGTGTTTAATTCTGAACATGTATTTCAAAACAAAAGGTTACAACATTTTTCTTTTGTTCACAGGAGTTTCAAAAAGCTTCTTTTTCTTCCCCCCCCACCCCTTTCCCCCCTTTTTAAAAAATGTTTTCAGTCAGCCTTGCCTTATTTGGCACATTAATTTTGCTCAGTTAGCAATCTGACGGCAAGGATTAGCTGGCAATGAAGTGTTTAGAATAGTTTGAAAGATGTTTAGCAACTACAAATCTTAATGCTATATATGTAAAAAGGAAAAATAAGAGTGTTCATAGAATAAGAGAAACAGGGTTCACCAAGATACTGCTCTTGTCCATGTGTTTTCCCACAGATGAAAAAAGAATGACCTTTTCTCTAAGCATACATTCAGGATTTTAATACCTCTTCTGCTTTTGGTCAGCACTTTTAAAAACATTTGTAAAACACCTTTGTTCATTTTGGTTTTAAGCTTCAGAGCCTAGAAAAGAATCAGAATCAATCAAATTTTTAGGACAACAACAAGGTCACTTAGGCCTCTACTGGTAGCCTAACACATACAGCCTTCAACTCTTTATAGTCCAGAGGAAGTTTTTCCACAGGCTTCAGTTAGCACTTCTGAAAGTCAACCCAAAAACAGTAACAATCTTCTTAACTGTGAAGGAATGTACTGGGACGGGATGGAAGGGAAAAAACCTCTCTCCATTGTAACCAAGAAAACTGTATAAGGTACTACAGTGCCAGTTCTCATATTTGTAAAATACAGCCTGTTTACAGGCTTCAACAGTCCTTTCTAAAGCACCTTAAAATCTAAGATCATGCAAGTGTAAGATCTAACACCAGTATTTGTTGCCAATCCTGCTACCACCAAAAACACGTGTTCCTGCTGAAGCTTGATATTTCAGCTGTCATTTCAAAATCACTTAAAGATCTTGGCAACTGCAGAAGAAAAGAAAGATAAATGAATGAATGACAGTCTAGTTAATTAACCACGGCGAAACACCGATCGGGTTCGCTTCAACCACCGATGGCTACGGGCGCGAAGGAGGCAGGAAAATAGGCGGAGAGGCTCCTCCGTGGGGGTAAGGGGTTTATTGGAGCATAGTAAAAGCCACAGAGGGATTCGCCAGCCACATGGTGCGGGGGCGGTTTTGTACCCTGACAACACCGGCGTGGAAAACATACAGTAGCCAATAGAACGTTAACCAGGGGGTGCTACAAAGGCGGGGAGAAGGAATTACAGCAGATGGGGTAAGGGCTAGGTGGGGAGAACTGCAGCCAATGGTAAGGCACGGATCACAGCTTCTGGGGTGCTTCCGGTAATTTCAGGGGTTTTGAGCTGCAGGAGCCTCAAACCAGAGGACTTTCCGGTCCCCTAGGTTCTGCTGATCATGGCTCACTGCAACAGAGCTCAGCTTCAAAACTGCTCTGCTTTACAACAATCCACAACTCTCAAAGGGAGGAACTAATTTTTGCTTGCATTTTTCACATCACACATCTTGCCTTTGCTAAGTACAAATACAAAATGTAGGCATTCTACTAATGGTTCTAAATTTTTCAAAATTGAGTTTAAACAACAAAGCTAGGCTTTTAATTCTTTCAGAAGTGAATAAAGAAATTGATCACCATATCTTCAAATAAATGTCAAACCACAAAGTCTTCTGGAGTATTGCATTCCCATTGAATACCTTTCAGTTTTCAAGGGACAGGATCTAAATTTCTCAGAGGTACAAAATAACTGTCCAGTAATACCATGGAGAGATTTATAGGAGAAGCAGTTCCCTGATGTCTATTTTCCTTCCGCAATACATTTTTGTATGTGTTTTCAAAGACATAGAAATGACAGTGAAATGTGTATTTCCTACACAAACTTCTACAGGTTCTTCAGTTTGAGAATACAAGAGGAAACTGCATTAAGGTATCTGAGCCCTCTAGGGGAGGGTACTTTGTCACACTGACTAGAAAATACTTAGAATAGAGCAGAAGTTCAATTCATTAACAAAAAGTGACAATACGAAGACTAGAATACTATTATCAATCAAACTATATATATAAAAAGTGAGACTGAAGTTTAAGACAACAAAAACGAAATTTCAAGGCTGAGTTTCAATTCAGCTAAACACAGTTTTATCCATTTCTAATTTCTTTACTCAGAGAACTCCGTATTCATGGTTTTAAGCCATGGGTCCTATGGACTACGTCTCTGGGACCCTGAAAGAGGTGATGAAAGCAACATGAGATTGCGACAGTGTCACCACTGGATTCCACACCACACTGGGAAAAAAAAAATCAACTAAAGATCTGCAAGTAAAAAAAAAAAAAAAAAAAGTCCATTCAGGTCAGTTTAGCTAGTGCAGTAATTAAATTTTATGTTACATACAGGGGCACTGAGGGATCTCTGAAAATCCAATTAAAAATACACTTGAAAAGCTCACTTGCATTTTATTCATACTTGGTTTTGAGAGGTGAGCTGCTCTAACCTGCTGGCTGCAGCTTCCTTACCTGACATCAAATCTGTGATGAGTCACTGAAGGAACTAGAAATACTGCAAGGCTGGTTTTGATGGATGACTCAGAACTAAGAATTAGCAACCATTGGAGGGATAAGGGGAAAAACAGAATTTTGAAAGGTCACATATTTCTAGACACATTTGAAACTAAAACTTAACTATTCCTATGCACTCAAAGGGCGTGGTGGGGAAATATTCTGGACTAATGTCAGAAGGAAGTAAGGTACAATGGGTTGTCGTACTACTGTACTTAGTGATCAATAGACTGTTGTGCTTTTAGAATGTTTTTTATTACACTGTATAGTAGCACAACATCCACGATTAGTAATTTATCAGTACTGCACCTAAAAAAAAAAGGTAAAGAAAAGCAAACATACACACCCTTAACTACTGAAAGGCCATGCATCTCTCTGGTTCTATAAAAATGAAGACATACAGGCTGAAAATTACTCACATTTAAAATATACTTTTGAAAAATATTATCATCCTCACTCAAACTTGTTAAGTTCAGAAGAATAAAACTGATCCCCAATTCATCATCTTAGAAACAAACTCTCCTTCTACGACTGTCAAAATGCACACTAGGGAACTTTGGAAAATGCCACCTACAGAATTCATAAGCAATCTTTGTGTTTATCATGTATGCATTTCACTGTGAGACTTTCTAAGCAGGATAATAAAAAGAAGGTAGAATCACCAGAGCAGTGTAAAGCCAGACATATCCTCACTGTTGGTTGAAGCTGCAAATGGAAAAGCAACAGCTGCATCCATCAGCCTGAGCTGGAGAGACCCCAGGGTCTCTGGGCTGAGCAGAAGGAATCCCCAGGAGCTGCTGGAGGTGGTGGTTGCTTAGAACGCCTTTTAATGAAAACAAACAAGCAAGGAACTTGCTCTAAATTTTTTGTTCTGAATAAAAAAGGCAAGCTTATTTTTAATTATCACAGAATGTATGGAAGAAAACTAAGTATAGTTCAATAGGTCAATTAACACCAGTAATTGAATTCAATAACACCAACTTCAGTAATTTAGTGTTTAAGAAAGAATTTTTTGCTTCAGTGATATAAGGGATGTATCTTGGATGAAAAGATGTAGACATGAACATGGTTATCAGATGAATGAGATGTCTTTAGGGAAGAGCCAGATTCATGACTTGACTCTCATCACTTTGGTACAATGAAAAATGTTATATCCTCCATACAGTACTGCTGTAAATGAACGTGAAAATGTGGATGACTGCCAGATGGAGAGAAATATACATACATGCTAGAAACACTCATGCTAGTTCACTGACTACATAGAGAAAGCATAATCCAGTGTATTTGATAATGTTAAGCACAAAGAGAAATGTGACACCAATTACATTATCATTTAAATTTTTTTATGTCTTCTTGTATGTTTTTTCTACAATTAGAGAAGATTAATTTAATAGGTGTAATAAAATGTTTCTCATTCAGACTGAGTAAAATTTTACTGCTTATAGTAAATCAAATTGCTTCCTCCAGCTTTTGTCATCAGGTATGTCCTGAGAATCAAGCATATAGATTGTACATATTTCAAATAACTAGGAAGACAAAATTGCTAGGCCAACTTTAAGTTATAAGTAATTTTAGTTTACTTAACACTAATAGCTCAAGGTAGAAAAGCATGTATCACCTGATTTGATCATAAAAACATGACTCCATACTAAGCTTATCTTCCAAAATTCCAGAAAGTGTTGCTCTCTCAAAAAAGCCCTCTATGCAGTTTCTCTACAAAGCACTTATCTGGACCGTAGATTCATTTTGCTTCTTCCATGCCTATAAATAAATAATGAAAAAAGCTATTGCATGAGGTGCTACATGTCTGTAAGAGGTCACATGACCTTAAAGGTGACCAAGTTAATACTAGAAACTGCAAACTTGATTTCACAGTGCAGTCTGGCATCGACTAACAGTGCATTTATTCATGCTTGTGTGAGCCCATAACCGTGGCCATAAATTTTACAGGGCAGACATAGTCGAAAGGTCTTTGTAAGAGGCTGCCCAAAAGAAAAAAAAAAGGAAGTCCTCTTTATCTACATAGTATTTTCAGGCTTCCTTTGCTACCTTTGAGATTTTTGTACCAGACTAATGACTGCATTCAGCTGTCTTTGAATTTGCTCACAGGAAATGTCTTTCATAAGCCAAACATCTTCATACATGAACAACTGCACAGCCTGGCAGAACACATGTGGGCCACTACAGTGTTTTCCTAAATGTTCTCACTGATACTGAAAGGTCAAAGCAGCGCCCTGTACAGCTGCTTAACGTTTTGTAAAATAGTCCAAGTGAGGATCTCAGAAGCTTCCTGTTGGCTGGATGAGTACTTACAAAAGTGGGTACCTCTGCTATTGCTTTTAATCTGATAATGGAAATAAAACAGTGACCAATGTGAATACAACACAGCTGATGAAATAATTCCATTCCCTCAATTGAATTCACCTCCTTTCTTTGAAAGCAGGAAGTAGCAGTCTCCTCATCTCAGATAAAAGATACAAATCCCATGCCTGCTGCAATGATGAGGGCTTATTCTCTCTTTGAGTAACTTCAGTGAGACACATTCATGAGATTAGAGAAAGAACAGCTGGAAATAGTATGTGCATTTTGTGGTTTGTTTACTTCTTTGATCTTCATTGGGGTTCTCTATGAGTAATAGAGGCCACTTTTCTTATGAGTAAAGGATTATGAAGAGCAGCTAGAGTCAAGATCAAACTTCCAGTGCAAAAGTGTGCTACTTGGGGAACACTGTGTCAACTGATCTTCCTGGGATTCTTTGTAGGTTTTAAACACTTAGAGAATGTAGCCCCAAAAATCTGATAATGAATATCCCTTCATAATAGTATGAAGGTTTACTTCAAATAGTAAAGGTTCATCACATAACTGTATACTGATACATTTTTAATTTGTTTCTCTGGACAGGTACTTTTACACTTTGTAGTTACAGGAGAGCAAGAAATAACACTGTTTTGTGCAAGTGCCTACAAATTCAATGATTAAAACTTTAATAAAAGTAGCTAATGCTTTGTTCTATTACCAGCCCAAATAAGACTGCCACATGTACAGATGTTTTACATTCCCAGAAATAGAAAGAACAGTGGGTTATGTAAAAGCTCTCAATGTATTTTTCATTCTATCAGTCAGTGAATGCAGTATTAGTGCCTTGCATTTTACTGAAAAAAGCAATAGTAGTGACTTTGTTTTACTGAAAAACAAAATTTCTCGTTAAATAGAACCCATTGAAATCTAAAGTTTTAACAACATCAATTGCTATTCCTGAAGCATATGACATCTAAGTATAAGCTATAATTTTAATTTAAAATCTAGGCATAACATAGAGAACTAGTGTATCTGTTATAAGGGGAGTTTTGATCTCAGGGTACTATGTCCTTGGAGAGGAACATGAAAAATGGATGAGGGATCAGAGAATTTAGTTCACATACTTTTGTCACTGATGTGACAGTCAAAGAGAAATTAATTTTGAGAACAGAAATCTGAACTTCAGGGTCTGAGACTATGACAACCAACCTTGTTGATGACTCTTGATTTCTTCTCCCTGTGGGCCATTAGTCCTTAGTTCCAAAGGTCAGACCCTCTAAGCAGCTATAAAAGTCTTTTTAATGTATGAAAAACTTTACAGGATATTCTAGTTATTTCTTATAAGATATTGACAATCATCCAAGACAAAAAGTAAATACAACTTTTTTTCAAGCCTGAAGAAAAAAAATTGCTGTATCACTGCTTTTTCAATTTTAAATACTTTGTACATAAATCTACCACCAATAAGGGCTCATTGGAAACATGTTTCTTCTGTGCATTTTTCTGCTGTAACCTACAACACCCATTGGCAGATACTATTAAAAAACAAAAATTAATATATAACTAATACGAAAGATCTATGAAGTACTGACAAAGCAAAAAGTCACAAAAGGAGTAAAGCTACCAATTATGTATTAGAACTCTTTTTAATTTGTTCCATCTGATTTTGCAAGTGCATATTTTGTAATACTTGATTCAAGTTAATAAAAAAATGAAAACTGTCATTAATAATTTTTTGATCTCTTTTGAAACACCTGCTTAGGTGCAGTAATACAATGAAAGTTTCAAGAAAAGTTAAAAACTAACTAGTACCTGACAGCCAAACATATATAAAACAGAAACACAGAAGAAAATCTGGAATTAAAAGAATAACATTCCAAATAAACACACTATTGAAAGTGAAAACAGAGAAGTTTAAGAAATTGCAATTGAGGAATAATATCAAAACACTTTTTATATATCTTATTTTAAAATGAGTAAGATGTTTATCCAAGACAGCTGCATTTAGAAGTGCACAAAAATGTACAAGGACCTACTTCAAGTAAAACATTGTTCAATCAATCCAGAAGATTCATTTCCACAACTAAACAAATTCCCAGACATTTGTTCTCTGACAAATCCCTATACCTCAGCTCCATTATCTTCAGATAGCATCCTTAGGCAGATAAAAAGAAAAAACCATTTTATTTAGCAAAATATGAAGGAAGCAATCAGACAGTACAAAATATTTAGGCAATTTTTACTTCTGGCTACCAGCAAAAAATTAGATCACTTCATTTTAGGAAGTACATGGTTATATCTACGATCCTACATTTCTAGTCTAAAAAATACTGGTTTAACTTCCCATATCATAAATATTTACTGTGTGAAGTTTATGGCAAAAGGCTTTTTATACTAATCTGCGCTCTCATCCTTAGTACCCAGCATAAGTGTATAAATTGCAGAGTTCAGCATAGCAGTGGCTACCATACAGGTAGTACTGGTAAGCACCAAGTTTCTGGCACAGAACTTACTGCTCAGTCATGTTAGAAAGATGTGTGTTCCACTCATTCCTCCTTCCTTCCATACCACAGCTCTGTAACCATCCACCTTCTCCCTCTGGCTGCCTCTGGGGGCTCTCCCACTCACGCCTCCTCTTGCTCAGGTCCTGGATGTGTAGCTGCAAATCCTCCTTCATGCTGAATCTTTACTGAGCTGACTCACTTTGTTAAACCACCAGAAAAGCATTGCTTTTTTTGTTTGTCAATTAAACTTTCCGTCATTTTAGCAAGCAGATTCCAAGAAGCATGAGAGCTGGCACAGCAGAAAAAAAATGGATAAATGCTGTCAAAAGCAGTGAAGAGAAATGATAAACTAGGATAAAGCAGAACACTAGCTCCATTCAAGAGCAGGGCCTTACATGAGGTCCTACAATTGAGTGTCTAAAACTGAAGAAACAAAATTGCAACAAGCTCAATTACTTAGAAATGAATATCTGAAAAGAGTATTAATTGCTAATATTTAAGAACCCATTTGCTTTGAAAATAAGCATATTATTCAGACTGCAATTTTTTCCTAAGAAAGCATATAGAATATTTACAAAGCTGAAGCTGTAACATCAAAGCACAAGTAAAAAATCGGCTTGCATGTCTCCTGCATGTGATGAGGTCAGCACAACTGAACAGCAGAACTACTGGCAATCGCTTCTCTCTTTCTAAAACTTTTTCCTCAGCCTGAGAGAAAAGCATTAACTCATGAATTGTCAGGGAGAGAGATATAAATATTTCAGAATATATTTTTCTGACAAAATCGGGTCAGAGTAGCCATGGACTGGAATTTGAAAATGTTGAGCTATGTTCAAGGATGAATGCGAAGAAAAGGGAATTAAAAAATATTGTAAGGAGATCACTGTTACAAAAAGCTTTAACAACAGTAGCTACTAATCTAAAAGAAATGTACCATTTCCATCATTTTTACTACATTCAAACCATAAATAATGATATTTTTTCTTATGTAATTGGAACAAAAATATCAGATGGGTGACCACATTAATTTTAAACATATTAAATACAATTAAAAGAAAAATCCAGCCCAGTAATTTTAACCAAAACAACTCATCTGGCTCTAGTTACAGAAATGTTGTGATGTGAACTTTGCAGATGACATATGTCTTGTTTAAAGGACACTCATGCCTTTTAGAATGAAAATGTAGCATGTCTTTACCAATAGAACTCTCAGGAAATGTCCTCCTGGGTAGAGCCATTGAATTTCTCTGCAAACTAGGATTGCGTAGCCATGGTTCTTAGAAAGAAATAGGTACATAGCTGTGGTACCAGTCTGGTACTAGAGACATCTACTCTGTAGAAAGACTAAACACCCAAACCTCTCTCTTGGTCTCACTAATGCTAATCTTCAATTTAAAGAAAAAATCTTTTTAATTCATGAAAAAATTACTTTGCATGTAAGTGCTTTTCTGGAAAATCTCAGATAAATGCACATAAAACTTTCGTTATCCGCATATACACATGTGATACAGAAATTAAGCTAATGTCTGTACTTTGTTTTGCTTGTTAATTCTCCATTCTGCAAAAACTGTTTTTCCCTTTTGAATTAAACCTGTTTCTCAACAGCTTTCCTGCCCCTCAGCTAACTTGAGAAGCTCCATGGCCCAACCAAAACAATGAATTAAAAAACAACTATCGCATTCTTTTTCTAAAATAGCCTAGAACACACTGACATTAATATTACCCTCCTATTAAAAATCAACATTGTTGCAGCATTCCCTAGCTTTTCACTTCAAATTACCATAAGGATCATATCAAAATTACTGGAACTTGCACAGAAATTATTTTTAAAATGATGCATCTGAAGAAGCTAAACTTCCTGTCTCTGTATAAGAGAACAACTGAATAACTAGCAGAAGTTGCATACCTACAGATATGTCTCATACAAAATTAAAACACAGCACAAATTTCCTGAAATATGTAAACAAATACAGCAAACATGTTGAAATCAGTATATCCTGAAACCTAAAAGCAAGTACATCAATTTTAGAAACAGCATGCCTACACCACCTTTTCTCACAAATAGTTTCTATCTGTTAAGCTAAACACACTGGAAATAAAAGCTTAGTAACTTTTAAATCAACTTTACTAAGCTTCCATCAAAAGTTTACTGTGAAGAGCTCCCTATGAATAGGGGAATACGTCTAAAACAAAGTCTGTATTAGCCAAATGATCATAGTACGAACCAAATCACAGTAATTTGGAATGACTGTAAGATTCTCTTCAATACTTAATTTCTTTGCCCAAACAAAAACACCAGCAAAGGTGCATCCAGAGCATGAAAATCAGACAGCTCAGAGACCTCTTGTATCCATATCTGCCATAAGCATTGTGTGATCATATGAACCCTGTCCACAGAATGAAAAAGCAGGTTTATTCTGTAAACTGAAACCACATAAGTAAAACTTGTCACCAAACATTCATTTAATTTGGCTTCTGTTAAATAATTTTTATTACCTCTGATTTAAACCTCAGATTAAAATATGCAACCAAGATTTAATTTCTGTAGCCAAAATTAAGGTGAAGCAGTGCACTGACAAAAACGTAACAACAAAGCAATAACAACACTTAGACTGAACATGGGGCTCCACATATTTTATTTGCTCACATGGCTTCTGGAGTGCAACTGGCTCATACCTGGACCTCCTGGAATATGTCTGTGTGCAACAACACATGCCCAGGTGTAACCATCTCTAACACTTGCCTTTTGTTAATTTTGCTTTATTGAGATCTCTACAGTTTATGTTTCCTACTTTTTATAAATAAGGAAGTACAGTGCACTAGTATTTCACAAGAAGCATTGCTCATGAAGTTGCAAGACTTAGACTCATGAAAGTAATCACCATTATTTTTATGAACACTTTACAGAAAAAGTATTTTTATTTTCAAATCTTATGGGTTAAATTTAAGATTTAAATTGATATCCAGAAATAAGATGAAAGCTTAGATACTTTGAGAAATACAAGGTGGATAACTTTTGTATCAAGCAAAACCACGACACTTCATATAATTTAGCAAAGTGCAGTGTCTTCCTAGTCCATTAGATTACAGCAGCCTTTTAATAATTGAACATTTTTCTAAATAGCATGTAGCTGAATGATTAAAAAAAGGTCTTTCATTTTAATAAGAAATTAATCTATTTGTTTTAATGAGGGTTAACCATACTGGTTTTTATTTCAGTGCCAAGGAGGCTCATGGGAGAAGACAGTTATTAAACAGCTCTAACTATCTATGTGTAGGCTGGCACAGACACTTATTCTAAAAGGATAACATAGTCTCAAAACACTTTACCCTGAAGTAAACTTCCATAGTACAAATACTCCACATTTGGAAAATCCTTATTAAAATACTATGTTTTTTAGTAGCTAAGTTAAATTGCATAATTGCATCTATGCTGCTGCGTAAGTAATGTGGCTATGCATGGTAAAAGCTATTTATAACTCAAAAGTCCTGTAAAGTGCTTGTGCTGTTACACAGTAGTCTTGCCCTAATACTTATAAAGCCTCCCTAATGAAGTTTATATTACAAGGCCTACTAAGTCTTTAAATACCAGAAGCTTTATAAAATATTTGCTAAGGACAGCAATCTTTCTGTATTGCATCCCTTTTTTGGCATGTTTCATGTCTAAAGGTCCACTGGCCTCACTGACCACAGTCAGGACTTCAAGGACATAATTTCATTAACTGAACAGGTGTTCACTGACTGACATCCAAAACAAAACAACCAGAGAGACTGAGTCTCTCTCTTCAAAGGAATCAGTCATAACTGGCTACACAGCACTAGTTTAATTTTAAATTCTAATCCATACAAAACAAAGGGTAGAGGTGAGCAATCATCTCTGAGGCTGAATTTGTAAAAAAAAAAAAAGCAAAACAAGGATGTAAAGTTCATTTCCTCCAATAAGGCATAGATATTACAAACAATCCTGTTTCTTTACTAAAAAGAGTGAAAATGTGCTGCCCACTTCTAAGTAAACTTTGTATTTCAGCTTTTTAGATTTCCCTCTCTTCAAAAATCCTAGATAGCACATTTCACTTTTGCTACAGTAACATGAATTTCTCGAGTGAGTCCCTTGACGCTCCCTATTCTACTAACTGCATTCTCAAATACAAATTATCAAGACTGTACTCTGCTTGGAATAACTCTTTTCAGTTCCAACCACAGGAATAATTCTGTCATTTCCTCTGCACTGATATTGGTGCATTCCTTTGTCTCCCAAAGAAATGTAGCTTACACTCACCAAGAAGCCATGCATTGATATATGTATAAATACATCAACATTAAAAGAAAAAAAATCCACAGTTTCCTATATCTGAATTGAAAAGCCTTGATATTTCTTGTACTGATAACCAGAAATTGAGCTGGACAACCATTAGCAAAAGGAACTAAGTGCTTCTGTTTTCCTAAATGATGTAATGGCTAAATCAGAAGGATAGTGAACCATCAAACTATAACTGATCACACAAAAATGTAACAATATAGCCCACCAGAAAATGCATTTAAAAAACATTTTGAGACACATTTATTTATTTACTTACAAGACTAATTCTTAAGGAAATATGGTTTATGAGATATACCATCTGTCTACCTATCCATAATTTTTGATCTATGTAACAAATTCTAATTTAATATAATAGCAGGCAAAGCTTTTAAATATACAAAGGTCCACACTTTGTAACCAAACCTCACCAGGTAAAATGAACCCTTGAATGTGTTTATCAAAGGAATGACAATTAAAACTCATCCTCTTCTTCTTTCAAAAAAATGCAGCAACCAGCAGAGCAACCAGCAAATCTGTAAGTATAAACCAGTAATAGCATAGAGCAACAACTGTCCAGATCAAACAAGCTAGGAATGGAGAAAAGTGTACATATAAACAAACTGTAAAGAAAATAAATTTAGCAGTTTTCCTGCCCATGGGAAAACCTATTTTAAAGAACTTTCAGAAAAGTTCTGTTTGTTTTCAGGGTATTATCTCAGAGAATTATTACAAAATTTCGTTGTCACTATCAAATCTAGGACTGACTACACAGTCTTTCACTTATTCTGATTCATGTTAATAACTTTCCAAATTGAAATCATTAAGACATGAAAGACAGAAGGCTATATAGCCTTCACAAAATTTTCATTTAAATCACAGGGAAACAACTGATTTTTCCCAACGCCTTAATTCCCATTTACTTTCTACTTTAGTTTTTATACATTCTGTTTCCTAGTTACAAGCTGAGTTTGGTAGGAAATTTAGCATATTACACTTCTGAACACCTAGTTTATAAGGTCTTCAGAGAAAGGAATTTATCTTCCAGTGAATCCTATTTTGAAGCATACATAATATAATGTGTTTATAAAACAAATCATGAATAAAATATGGTGAGGAGAGCTAGAAAATGTGCTATTATTGCCCTACCTAACTGATTTACTGTTCATACCTGACTGTCTAATAACCCTCGTTTACCTGTTTTAGATACTTTTACTGTCAAGGCTTTTTGACATACATAATCTATTCCTCTACATCTAAATGAAGAAACACAGTATCTATTAGGGAAAAAGAGAATGGAAACAAGCTAAAAGGCAGCCGCAGAAAAACTCACACTTCCATTTATTATACACAAGTACTTAAATGAGTGAGCATAAAATAGTACAATGAATTTAAAACTATACAAGTAAATCAAGGGAAGCAAACAGGTTCTGCTTCAGTGGAATTTCACCCTTACAGTGGCCCTACAAAAACGAAAAGAAACGGTTGCAAAACAGGACATAACTTAATATGAATGAAGGTGGCAGAATCTGTCCCTTAACCTATAATGATATTTAAGGGATTATTTGGATTACTGCATCTAGTAAACTAGTTTTCAAAATGCATTATATAAACAAATTAGTGACATAGATTTTTCTTCAGCTTGTAAAAGGGATAGAGGAAATAGCACTGATTATTTCCGCTACTACCATTATTAACATTGAAGTTAATGGCTGGAGAAGGGAATGTTTAATCTTAAATCTCTCTACCTTAGTCTTTAAAAGGAGCCTCTGATATATAGACCATGTTAGAAGTTAAAAACTAAATCTATTATCAGGGAATTTCACTGGTGCACAGTAGACATACAAAATACCAAGTTCGGGTAATACATATTCACGAGGAAACATTTTAAAAATAACAGAGTAGCACAGACAAGGCTTGTTCTGTCTGTGTCTTTAGGACGTGGTCACTCATAGACATGATCAGCCATGCAAATGTGTTCAAAAACCTCAAGATAAAGCTAGCATTAAAAATTAATATCAAAACTACAACATGAACTTCCTATTTCTCCAATTCTATTAAGATCAAAATTTTAGTCAAGTGTTTACCTGAATACAAATGAGAATACTGAAACTAAACTGAGGAACTAGAGGAAAGAAAGACACCTTTATCTCATGTCAGCCTCTCCCCTGCCTTCAAGCCAACTGCTCTTCACTCTGCTGACTTGGCATTTTTTAAAGCCATATTCTACCTTTCACTGTTGAAAACCATCAGAGACAGCCTTTTGAGACCTCTGAGACCTGCACAGTGAGGAACTCTAAATAAAAGCTAAATTAATCTCAAGCTACTATTTCTGAGGGTTTTTTTATCTTACTGCTTTTATTTCATCTCAACCTAGTATTTCAGAGGGGTTTTTATCTTATTGCTTTTATTAAATAGGGTTAACTTAGTTCTTTTAGAAAATCTGCACCGTTTTATGGAAAACTCCCTCAAAATTTAATATGATAATAATAGTATATTGGTATAGGATTAGTAGTAAGCAATCATTTTGTTTGTAATTGAATGAACAACAGCAATTAAAGAACAGCAGATGTCAATACTTGCATAGATAGCCATAAAGCTCCAAATCAATACCTGCTTCCAGTTCCATTAATGAAGACACACTCTTATTCCCTAATGGCTACTTAAAGTGATATAAGGGGAAATATTTGCAATTTTGGTAGAAATTTTACACTATTTGACTTCTTAGTAGCAAACTACTTTATGAATGAAAAGGATTAAAAAAGAATAATGAAAGATTATTCAAGTTTTGAGAGTAAAAGTTACGTAGGATTTTAGGCACATTTTTTAAGTAATCCATGCTCCTGGGGAAGGAGATGCTTCCCTGCTGTTTCTTCTCCCATTGGGGTGACAAGCAGTGGAAGCCCATGGCTTCTCTTCACTCCTACCCAGAACTGGGAATGAGGCACGTTCTACCCAAACTGCTTCCAATCCCCTCATGAAAAACATGCAACTTAGATAATTTTTATTTTTTAAACATCGTCTTGAAGCAGTTTCCTTGTTATCGGACATGCAAAGAAATGCACACCATGGATTGGAAACTCCTTATTTAGACTCCCGGAGAAACCATGAGAAGGCAGTAATAATACTGGAACTGCTGGTATGGAGAGACTGGGCAGAAGAGAGGATTAAAACCTGGAAGTTAACATTTTATTCCCTGATTTCTTCTGACTCCATATGCAAGACTGGGCTTCCCACAACTGTCACTACCTAAATTGTACAAGAACACAGATAAGCCAGAAGGTCTTGGTCCAGTTCACAAAAAGACAACTCCAGCATACAAACCATTAAGCAGTAGGTGTCATAGTCTAAACTGACACAGATCCTGAGCAAAGAAGCTTACTCAAACTGAACAGTGATAGGAAGGAGCCAAATAACCTAACAAATACTACTATTATACACCCTTCCAATTTTCCATACACTCATTTTATTGCAAATTACTTTCTTGCACAGGACAGTCATCTGTCTTTGTTTTTAGATACGACATAAAGAAACCAACAGATTTTTTTCCCCGTGTCCTTCATTTTTCATATTTCACACTATTTGACACTATGGACCGGTTTTAAAGAAACAGTAAATAGATGTATCTATATACAGCTTAGTTGGCATGATGGATAAGAAGTCTACTATGTGAATTAAATACTTTTTTTACTACTGGTTTTACTACTGCTGCCACCTTAAGAATGTAGAGTTTAAACCAGATTTACTGAAACAGAGACATAACTGGATTTCATTAAAAAAGTAAAGATTGATATTTGTGTAGTTCAGTGTAAGAGGTTTTTTCTCTTTAGTAAGGCATTGTGATACTCCAAAAATAAGAATGATGGTAGGTAGCTCTTAAAGAAGTTATCAGATTCAGGCACAGTTCATATATTATACACATGATCTTCCAGAAAGAAAGAGAAAGAACTTCATTAAAGCAACTACCTCACAAAGAAGCATTGTAAACTTTAATGTATACATTAATCTAAATTAGAGTTTTCAGTGCTAAGATCATGCTGACATTGTCTTTTTTAAATGACTAAGAAGTTTGTACTCTTAAAAGTTAAATTTGCAATCTATCTGAAAACATTTTTCATTAATGAACGTATCTGAAAAAATGCCACTATGGCACTACTCTTCCAACACCTGATACCCTAAGACATACTTGCTTCAGTAATTACTGTAAAATGGCACATTTGTAACATGTATCAGTTAACATTATTGAAATTATAAAATGGCTACCAATATTAATATGTACAGAAAAAATATTTTAAAAAACCGCAATGCAATGCATTGAAGACTCATTCAAAAACTCTGGACTGCTCAAGCTGGAATCATTCTATTAACATAGCTTCAACTGACATTAAAGAATTTTCTCAACTTGTTTCCACTTTTGCCTGTTTGACTCAGGTACACAGTTTACAAATCAAGTAGTAACCCTTTCTTTTTGAGGGGAAGAGACAAAATAGAGGGAATATGACTTCTCTTGTGTTCATCTATTCAACGACAATCCCTTAATTCAGTTTCCTACTTCCATGACTATTCATGAAAATACGGGGAAAAATTAAAATCAGGCAGTTAAACAAATATAATAACATATATTAACCTGCATTCTTTACCCCTTCGCTCCACTTCATTGAAAGCTGCTAGGTACCATGGTGACAGACACAATAGAAATACTTAAAATACTGAATGTCATTCTGTAGTGATCCTCACATTAAGAACATACTGTGGATAACTTAGAGAGGAAATGGCAAAGACCACCATCATTGGAAAAGGTCATGATGACAGTTTATGGTAAATCATTCAGCTGTTTCATTGCAACTAGTAAAGAACTTTATTTTCTAAAAGAAGGAAAAAACCCTAAAACAAAAGAAAAAATTCAAACCACTCTGAAAGACGCATACATATATAGTGGAACAGCCTATTCTTCCATATGAAATTAATAAATTATGTATAACCACTTCTAAATCTCCTAGGATGGTAAGTCATTTAACCCTTAATAGCTAAAGGCAGAGAAATAAAATCATGCATTTTGATCATGTATTTCCTCACTAAAGCTCAAAGAGTGAGGACAGAAGAATGAGCTAATACCTTGCACGTATGTGTGGCAAAGTACTGGTAACCAAGCAACAGGCAGGAAACATGTCAGAGAGGAAAAGCATATTTACAGTTCTAACAGTCTCTCATCTATACACAATTATAGATACCAGCTACAAGAGGAAAGGATTAGACAGCAGCACAAAGCAGTCACTGCATCTTCTCTTTTTTATTTTTCCATTTTGACCTACTACAGATATTGCCTGGGTTTTAACTGGATTAATCTCACATGACAATTAGCTGCCTTAATTCCCTTAATTCGTAACAGAATAAGCAACTTGCCTAAATTCTGCATGAATAGATGCACAAATAGAGAATCCATCCTGAACTTACTTCCTACTTGTTTGGGTTTGTATTTTAATAGGATTCTGTGTTAATACTTCATGTGAATTATTCACTTTTTCTGTATGATCAACAGAACACTCAGGAAAAAGAAAATAAATATCATTAGACAAACATAAATATATAGTGTATATATATATGTTCGGCATGACTATTCATGCAAAGACATTTTTTTCGCATACACACACCTGCTTAGAAAGTTATATCTTTAACCCTGAAGCTCTTAAGACTTTGTCCAAAGTACACAAGTTTATTAAATCCCCAAATGCAGAAATTCTATTTTTTATTAATTCATTTGTCCCTTTTAAACACACAAAAGGCAAATACAAAGGTTGTCATACATAGTAATTTTTAAGTGTTTCTGGGAACACAAGTATAGCAGAAACAGTGTCTATCAATGTTTCTTCAAACCAAAGCATTTAAAAACGTCAAGGAGTAGAGGAAGTAATGAAGCAAATACATTTTTTTCTTATGTTCTGCTTTTAGTTAGCATTTATTGAAACACAACCACTAATGCATGTATTTTGAGCAAACTCTGGAAGCAGTAGTGACCCTGGTCCTCACTACACCTAAAAGATACTTGCCAAATGTACCAGAACACATACACTTATAAAGACACAAGTCTTTTGATTTGAGTCTTGGCTGGAGCCATGCGGAAGAAATCTTTCCAGGGTAGATTTCTGCTTCTTCAGAGGCAAACTCCATGAATTTTCACTCTTACATAGAATACATTCTATTTTTGATAGAAATATTGGTGCTAAATCTAAAGGCAATCACTTAAATGGACATGAATTACAAGAGGTATTGCTCCTAATTTCTAATAAAATTTCAATAAATTTTATTTATTGCTTTGTAAGAAAAATTTTTAAATATGGTAATCACACAGTCATCTAGAAGCCCAGTATATAATTTGATTTTATTTGATCACCATGATACTTGTACTCTTTATTATAATCATGAGTATAATTTAAATCATGCTCACTGCATTACAGGTTATTAACTCAAAGGAGATTTAATAAAATGACAATATAACCAATCTGAGTCTGAAATAAGTCTTTAAAAAGTAGACCAGTGAAGAAATACAAGCAGTTGTTTCTAGGACTGCCATTTGCCTCAGACATTTCTTCTTTCAACTTTCAGTGATACAGTAACACTTTATATGCCACAAGAAAAGAACACTATTTTGAGAAGAATATTACAGTAATCAAAGAAAAGATGGAAGCAGTATCATTAACAGTGAGATATAAAAGGCTACCACTGAGCAGCCTTGCATGAGTGCTGAACTTTAATATTTCAGATTGAAATGGAATACAAAAGAGAAATGGTGACACATATGCTCAAATATTTTCCTCTGTTTTCACTTCTACAGCTTATGGCATGTAGGGCTACGATCATTCATATAAACATAATTATTTCATGCAACCTTAACTCAAACAGCTAATAATATTTAGAAAGAAAATGTTGGGATCTTTTGCTCCTGTCCAGACTACTGTGAAATCACAGAACTTGAACAGGCCTCACATGAACATCTAGACCTTTTTACTTCTCAAGCAGGCTCACCTACTCCTACATCATTCTTGGAAGATGTTTTTCTAGCTCATTGGAGAAGACCTTCTGTGACAGAGACTCTCCAGTGTCTTTAGCGAGTTTACTCAAAATGTTTGGCTGTTCTCACATCAGAAGTATTTTTTCCATGTTTAATCCAAACCCTATCTCACTGCAATGAACATGCTACGTTACTTTTCATCTACACCATGAAGATGTATCCAGGCTGCAGCAGGGGCCTTGCCAGGCAGCAAACTGCTTGGGAGCCAGCAGTGCTTCCTCAGATTATCTTAGATCACATCTGGAATACTGTACTGGTTTGGGCCCCCACAACAGACACCAGTAAATGGCAGCAAGTTCAGCAGAGGCACTAGGATGGCTGGGGGCTGGAGCACTTGTCCTGTGAGGAAATGCTGAGGCTTTTTCAGCCTGAGCCTGTGAGGAAATGAGGCTTTTTCAGCCTGAGCAGGAGAAGGCTTTGGGGGAGATTTAACAGCAGCCTGCCAGTACCTATGAGGATGTTATCAAAGTGATTGAGCCAGGGTACTCAATGTGCATGGAAGGAAGGACAAGAAACAACTGGAATAAATTGAAATGAGAGGTTCAGACTGGACATATGGAAAAACATTTTCACCATGAGTCAGGCAGTAGAGCAGGTTATGCCAACGCCAACCTTTGAGATTCCTACTGGATAAAGTCCTGCACAACTTTGTCTGACCACGGGTGACCTTGCTTTGCTCAGGGACTGGACTATAGACCTTCTGAAGACTCTGACAACCCACATTATCCTGTGAACCTGTAACATCCATACAGCTTCACAGAATCACAGAATCATTTTGGTTGGAAAAAACCTTCAAGATCATCAAGTCCAAATTTGGACTGATCACCACCTCATCAACTAAACCACAGCACTAAGTGCCATGTCCAGTCGTTTCTTGAACACCACCTCTGCAGGCAGTCTGTTCCAAAAGGCTTAACAACCCTTTTCATGAAGAAATTCTTCCTGATGTCTAAACATCAAACATATAAAGATAGTCAAACATTCCAAGGCTAGACCCCCTATTTAATAATTTTCCTTTACAAAATAAGAATGGTTGTACTTATTCAGACTGATGGTCGATCACACAGTATCTCAAATCTATGACTTGTGTCAAGTAGTTGCCTAAGGCAAACTGAAACAACAGAGGAAGGATACTCTCTCCTCCCTAATATTACTTCAACTAAGTGGAAATTTGAAACTGATAACATTTCCAGAATTCTCTAATAGAATCCACGTCCAAATGCTGTTCAAAATATGTTAATTATCTGGTCAGAGAGGATCTAATTAGTGTGGATTTATGCAAAAAAGAAGATATTCAAAGCTTTCATTTTCCTGCTTTCACCTGTTAGTAACTTTCCTCCCTGCTCAGCAGCAGGGCGATTCCTTCCGCTCTTTGCTCATTTTTATTCAAAAATATAAATTTTATTCAAAATTTATTCATACACAACTAGTAGCAGAGATAATTAGAAAAGAACATAATCTTCAATTACTCTTACGCTAGATCCTTTGCATGCTTCCACTCTGCTTTTCTTTTACCACCACAGACTTTTATTCTGTTCTTTTATGACACCAGGATCGTCTAATTTCTTCTACCCTTCTCAGAAGCATCAAACACACATGCACAGTGTTAACAAACTGCTGGGTAATCTCTTTACCAGGCCAAATTCAGAGTTTCTGTAGCTTGTTTTTGGGGTTTTTTTGAAGTGTCCATTTTCTTTTTCTATTCTTCTCCAATCTTTACTCTCTCTGATTATTTTCCTGTGTTTTCCACCAAAATGACAGTTATAGATCAGTAAAGTTAAAAATGGGAAGATCAGAATAACTACAGCAAAAACCCTCCATCATCTGATTTTTCATCAGGATAAACAGAATTACAATAAGTGTCTACCTGGATAATAAAATAATCCATCCAATTTTTAATGACACAACACCAATGAAAGAATATTTTACAATTTAATATATGCATTGTACAACAGCTCACTTTTCTGTGTCGAGTGCCAGAGCTTATAAGAGGTTTATTTAATCATAAATGTAGAAAAAATTCCACGCCAAACTCACCAAGAAAAGTATAAATACATATTATATCTAGTCACACTTTGTTAGAACAGTGTATTCCAATAAGGACTTCAGTAAAACAAAATTATACAACTTGCAGTATCATTTAAAACATTTATAATTTTTAGTGCACTGAAGTTGCCAAGAAACCCTGAGAAGCAGATGGGCATTACTGCTGTTAAAATGCAATCAGCTACACCAGAAAAGAATTGTGCCTTTCATACTTACAGAAGAAATGTTTAATATTACAGTTTCCTGTAATTTAATTTCTTATTTTTATTAACAAATATTATAAATGAAGTGATTTTTTAAAATCTGGTTTCCTTAGTAGATTCCACTAGTGGCATCAGTTCTTCTATTTAAGAACATGATCAAAAAATAAATAAAACCCTATCTAGGCAACATCTCATTCAAAGAATTCCCAGCAGCAAGCCACCTGAACCTCTGCTGCTGAAGTTTTTTTTTTACTGAATGCCATAAAACAAAGTTTCATTAAAATCTTAATTTGTTTAAAAAATAGAAAAATCCAGCAGCTTCAACACAAGGACTAAATCCTAAATTCTACATTTAATTTCCACTTTCAATACATTTCTTCTTTACACTCCATTTTTTTCATAAAATACCATACATTATCATCATATCCATTACTATAAATAAATATCATCATTCATCATCATTCACTTGAGAATCCAACCCTCACATCCACTACAAGGTTATAATATTATACAAGTATAAACTATAAAATTTGCATGAAATATGATTTGAAAGTCACTATAAGTGATATAAAACTAAGGCTTACCTGAGACAAACCTTCTATGTTTGATTACTCCAATGTAATTTTTCTGAACATTGGTCTCACCAAAGAAGGTGCTTGCTTACTTCAAGAACATTAAATAAAGGACTTCCAAAAGGGCATATATAGTTTCTACTCTTTAATTAAGATACAATTTAACATTTTTGAATGTATACCCTGTGGATTATCTCAAAATGCTCAATAAATTTTGAAGTTGTCCTACCAGCATGGTCTGCATAGAAAATTACAGTGATTTGGAACACACACAGAGGAAATCAAATGTCTAAATCAACATGCTTGACATATTTTTTAATGAGCCTCATTACAATTACACAACTATTTTCTGTCATACCAACAGAACATTCATCACCTCTTTTACTTTCAGAAGTAGATCACCTGATCAAAAGAAACTATGTTTTATAATAGAGGGTACATTTTGTACTCAGCCATTCGCATTTGGACCAGTTTCAAGCTGAGATTGTTCACCAAGGTGTTTCTACAGATAGCAGCCTCTCTTCTGCAGTTGCAGGTAAATGTCATCTTTAATTCATTAAACAAACAGCACTTCTTTTCTCCTAGGCAGAAAATGCTGTCAGCTGTAATATTTTCAAGATATTTTTTAATATATTTAAGACATTTTTTGCAGGAGTTGTTACTGAGATAACAGGAAAGTGGATGATGAAGAAGGAGGTCTCTGAAACATGAATATCTATCCACACAACCAATGAATGATATTTTTGAAAAATTTAAAAAGAAAAAAAGGGCACTGAACTGTCTTTTAACTGTCTCAACTAATACACAAAATAGTCTCAAATATTCCTAGAATCTCACTGATTGATAAAGTGCATGAAATTGCTCTCATTGCTCATTGCTCCTAAAGCTACTGAAAGGCATGCAGCTGTTTCACAGATCCCAGCTGCTTATAGAATGTGATTTTTTACATATCCTGGACCAGTCAAATAAGAGCTGAAGCACACAGATTTAATTACCTATTTTTATGTGTCTCTGTTAAACGTGATACTGTAACACTGTTGAAAAATGTGGACCATGTAAATATGTTTTTAAGAAAGGATGTTCTTTGATGTTTGATCTTTGTATACTTTCAAGCCTAATCATCAAGAAGGGAGATTTAATCCATGAAACAGAGAGTAACTAACAAGCAAGTTCTAAGTGATGCCCATGAGTTAGAAACACAAATTACTTGTTGGTAGAATTGCCGTGTTAAGGTACAGAGCTGGACATGCTTCAGCAATCTCAGACCTAGTGGGAGGCTAGGGAAGTAGGATGCCCACTGAAGGTGGACACAAAGAGTGCAGAATTTATAGACCATCTGGCAGAGCTCCCAAAATAAGGAAGAAACCAATGAACACAACTCAGCAACTGTGCTGAAATCAGCTCCAACTGCCTAAAAGGTAATTCTGGCAGGGGGAGATTGCGACCACTGGAACAAGAAACCCACCAACTCAAAAGAAGAGAAAGCCTGAGCATGTGGAGTAATCGGCATGGGAAATGAGAGAATCATTAACCAATAGAAGATAGAACACTAATTAATAAGAGAACTATGCAACTTGCAGCCAATGAACACTAATTTCTTTGTTTGCTAAAATGTACAAATAGTAAAAATTTTTGATGGTTGCTGTGCTTGATTTGTGGAATACCACCAGACACCCAGGCTTGCACAGCTCTGAAATAAATAATCAGTGTCTCTCTCAAGTGTGTAATTATTGGCTTGCTGCACACAGGTAACAAATATGATTTTTGCAGACAATACCCTTCCCAGTCCCCAGTCCCTGCAGTGGAAAGGAAAAAAATGGTCTTTGACTGTGTACCCCAAAAAACTGAATTCAAATTGTGGAAAACATGCAACTGGGAAGATTCAGTATCCTCAAAAGGCAGGTCAAAGAAATCTCCTAGAAAGACAAAGGACAGAACAACAAAACTTCCCTCTGCATACACAGCATATTCCATCCGAGGGTAGATTTCATGGAACACTGCTCCATTCAAATACCCAGCAGGAAGCAAAGCCTGACATTTCTGAAGATACTCAAAGTCTCTGGATGAACAGAATCACAGCTTAACTTCCTGTTAGTTCTCATCACACAATTGGTCATGTCTCTGTAAGAGATATTTTAACTGTATAGGTGCATTCTTCTGTAAGCATTGAATTTCAATGTTCATCTCTATTTTAAAGTGGCAATCAACAAGACGGGCTTTCCCAAAAAGCAATTCTCTGAAGTATACTAGAATCAAATGTAGAAGTTGTGTGCATTAAGCACAACGATGGCAATGGCAATCCTGTTCACTGATGATGCAGACATAGATCTGTATCTGCTCATGAGAGACACATGTCCCTGTCCTGCAGGTACCACAACTGCAAGATGGGGCCTGAGGCTTTCTCTGTGCTTCTGCACAGCCCTATTACCTCTCTCACCCAGCTCTTGATGGCCAGGCCTCTTTGGTCTACAAATCTTTCCTCTTCTACCCAACTACGCTTTACACGTGGGCTGACAGAAGGGTACTGAGATAGGAGTCTTTAGCTGCCATTATGCAGGATGCCTGCAGACTGGCAGGAGACCATGTGATGAATCACAGAAGCATGAGTCTTGTGCTCCCCTCTGAGACTTGACGTCTGTGTGATTGAAAGAAAAGACAGAGATTCCTTAAAAATAAGGCTGAGATAAGGCATAAAGCACGATACTCTCAATCCAACTGACAAATGCATTCATACATTGAGTCACTCAAAAAAGCACATAATGAAAAAACAAAGTATATATTTTCATAATCCCCATATAAATGGAAATGGAAAATAATTGCATTAAAGCACTATTTAAATAAATAGATAATTATTAAAAGTTATTGAGTCTTTCCTACTGTACATTCCTACTCCAGATTTAGAAAGAAGCATTGGACGCTAAGGCATAAGGGAACACTTTTTGGCCTGTAGTTTCAGTGACAAAACCAGAATTGCATGCCCAATGGGCTGTTCGAAGATGCTATCTGCATTACCCCAGCACTACTCAGCAAGAGGCTAATTCTCTCCCAGGACATCTTAACAAACTTATAAAAATGCGATTTAAGAAATTGTAACTGAGCGTAAATAAAACACTCAGCATGCAAACAGATAAGTATTGCATTACATTTAGTTTATCCTGCAAGTATAACAACCTTAAAATTATAAAAGAAACATGAGGTATCAAAATACAGTCTTTCTCAAAATTCTAAAATAATTTTAAAATGAAAGAGAGTTATGTGGAATCAGTCACAAATAATTATAAAGGTGTTCTACTGAGTTCTGTTCCCAGTTCCCAATGCTGCAGCAATAAATCCTCAGGAGGAAAAAAATCCTCAAGCAAACACCAAAACAAAACAGAACATCCTCTTTCTGAGACAGAATCAGAGTCCCAGCTCCACAAGTGGGCAGAGATAAACTTCAGCTCCCAAGATTCTTTAATTGAATACTGAAGTGTTGACTAAAATGCAAAAGAACCAATCTCAACAAAGAATGCCCTACATCTATATAAAACAGCAAGATAATGTATCTCATGATGGAGAGACATTTTTAAGTTTCTCATCTTTCCTGACTTTTTGACCTTCCAGTATGCACTCTCAGTGGTTCCTTATTCATTGATATTCCCCTTCCAAATGAGAGTTGGACTCCTTTCTCCTTTCGACTTTCTTATCTATTGTTAGAACTGCTTTTAAGTAGCCTGTGAAAGTAAATTCATTACTTCATTAATTCTTATTTCTGGCAAAGGCTCCAGCAGATGTTTTTAAACTGGTAGAATTATAGGATTAAAATGCATAAACCATAAAAGGTTACTTAATAGACTGGACAGTAACATACATAATTAGGAAGAGCAAACTAAAATTCTACTACCTTTAATATTATGAATTCATTACTTAATGGGCTAGATTTTAAACTGTACCACTGAAGTAGTCCTTAATTGTGTCCTAATTATTAGGCAAGTTCAAATTATATTCTTTGTGTACTGATTTCACTTCAAAATTGCCAAGTTTATAAAATGAGTCTTTAGAAAAACCTGCATACAATCTGAAAGCAGGAAGAAACTACTTCTTTTCCCGCATCATACGTGTACGAAAGCAGATATACAGCAGGAAGATTATTGAGGTTTTTGAACAAGACATGTTTTTCTACCTCTCCTGGAAGACTTCAGAAATCATTCCTCACTTACTGGAAAACTGGCAAGTTCTGTGTCTTTTGCAGGATGGCTCTGCCCTTCTGCAGAGTATAAACATCAAGCTCATTTATCACATCACAAGACAGAGAATGAACCACAGAACATCACTATGAAACCACCTGAATTACGGGCATGTGTTTTTCAGACACATGACTCTCTGCTGGGTGACAACTATACACGTGGCTCACAAACAATATTAGTTAACCTACAGGAAACTAACAACCTTTCAGATAACTCAGAAACTTGAAATTTGAACCTTAGCTCAACTGAAGGCTGAACAATAGAATTTCAGTGAAATTAATATTTATCTATTAGAAAGAAAGGACACAAAATTTTACATTTGTGAATGTCCAAAAAGCTCTTTTGATTTCAGTAATTTTTCAACCATGTAATATTTTTGAAGGGAATTGTTTTCAAAATTATATAAGACATGAAGTAAAAAGAAAGGGGATCTTTTGCTGATTGTTTTCTGGAAATAAGGTGTACCTAGGCATTTACAGATAATAGCTTATACAATTTGCAAACCATGGGCTTTAAAAAAAACTCAAACCCTGATATCTGTACTTCTATTTAAATCTTCCCTCCATAAATATATACTTCCCCTACCTAATCTCTAATACATTGAAGATCAACATAGCACATGTCTTGGAAAAAAGAAAAACATTTGGAACAACTTATCCCAACAACCCAGACTTAGTACTACTAGTCTTATACTGCTGTTCTGAAATGCAACTGACATCAAAACACCTTTTACCCCAATCATCATTGATAAAGAGGGAGATCTTTCAGAGAATTTCTAGCAAAACCTTTTACTAAGGTAAATTTAACAGCTCCAGAGCACTGCCTTACAGATTTCAAAGTAAATGTAGACAGACTACAGTTTACCCAAAGCCCACAACATTAAACAACTCCTTTCTATAATCCCTCTCACTTGAAGTGTACTATGAAAACCAGCACCAAGCTAATATCAAGTTAGGATTCTGTTCAGCTATTTACTTCTATGAAGACAGTTGCAGAGACGAGACAGAGTAACTTCTCTCAGCTATGAAGTCTGCAAAGGATGCAAAATTTTCCATTAATTCCTACTTGTCAGAGAAAGGACAAAATCTTTTACAATGAAAACCACAACAGAACACAGAACCTAGAAAACAACTAAGGTGAATAAATCGTTCATGCTTAAATTTAAAATTAATCCTCCAGGACTAAGAACCCCCTGAAAATCAAAGCTCCATGAATTTAGGGAATGAGGAGGAAGTAAAAGGAGAAGCTAACAAAAGATGAAAGAACAAATGCAGATTTCTGTAAAACCTAGAAAAAGAGATGCAATTTGCAAATACCATAATGATGCAGTACTTTAAAAATAATTTCTTTATTGAGGGGTTAAGTGGGTTTTGGCTGTTAAGTCTTACACTCAGTTGGGAAAGAACCCTCAAAAGCAATTTTCTGAATAGTATTTCAAAGCCATGCAGCAAAAAATGGCTAAGAATTAAACCGATTCTGGCAGGGAAGTGGAAAACACATTAAAAAGTGAAGCAATAAAAGGACAATGAAGTGTTTGGATGTAGGATATCCAGGCTGAATATTTCACCCATCTAGAACCAAACAGGAAGTCTGTGCCAAAGGCATCAATGAGCTTTAAAAAACTATTTATATTTTTCAGTTGAGCAGTACCCACAATCTTTCTTCAGAATAAGATATACTTAGACAAATACTTTGACAAATACTTTCTGACTAGGATGATTAAATTAGATATATTTTCCTTTAAAAGTAAAAATCAAAGAAATTTGCCTTTGAAATGAACAGCTCTGATTACTACAGACCATTCAAATCAAATTAGTCTTTCTTTTAAAGTTACACATTGTTGCTGAAGTTTTACAAACATCAACCAAGGTGATACAAATGTCTAAATAGCTGCCACTATATTTTATTACAGTGAAGTAGAATCAAAGATTAACTAAAGTAAAAAAGAACACACTTACTTCAAATTTAAGTAATTTTATGTAAGTGAAGACTTCAATTCACAGTAAAACAAAAACAATAAGGGATTAAAAAGAATATGAAAGTGTGGGGGCTTTTTTTATAACATACTGTTAAAATTATGTGGTTTTGCTTTTAGGAGACAACAGTATGTTTTAGGGGCAAGTGTCTTGCAGTACATTTGGCAATAAGTTAGGTAAAAAAGTAAGCAAACAAAAATCCCATGAATCCTCGCAAGTATATAGTTCATAATTCTTCAGGGCAGCAAGTTTGTGCTGTGCCTTGTAAATTTGCCTGAAATAAAGGTGTTTAAATAAAACCCCCAAAATCTGTTTGGGTGAAATAAAGTCTTTAAACAATCCCTTTATCACAGGCTTAGTGGAATCACTCAGGGAGTTACAGAACACCTTCAGCAAATTATGTAACTGCTTTGACACGTTTCCCAGGTTAAACAATTTCCAGATTTCAGAAAGTTGTATTGTAGTTATGCACGATTCCTTGTTAAAACTCTATAACAGGAACTGCATCTACAGTGAATAACTGACTTTTTTAAATACTAGAAACAGTACTGTTTCTAGTATTCACCCTCTACTTCTTGCCTTTCAAAAATCATCCACCATTTAACATTTTACATTTACATCCAACATTTAACATTTTATTTAACATAAAATAATTATAAAAGTATTGAAGATGTCAAACAATTATTTCTTAATGAGATATGAAACTCTGCTATTAAAAAGGTTATATTTTTCCTACTTCCCAGAAAAGTGCCATGTTCACACTAACCTTTTAACTAACGGGAACAGATGGGTCTAACTGGATATAGGCGTGATGGGGCATTGTGGTAGAGCAAAAGAACATGTTGGTTCTCATACCTCTGGCAGATGGGAACCAGTCAAAATTAATTTTAGAGTAAAAATGTTTTGCTGCTTCTCAGTAAAAAAAGAAAAGAAAAAAACCCACTTGGAACAATATGCTATTTATACATGCCATCAGAGCTCAGACAACAGCAGCTTTCAAAAAGTTGGTACCATACATTAAAACCAATTACATAGGCTTACTGTATGTCATTTTTAAGCCTGTGAATAAATTAGAAATTCCTGAAAACAGTAGCTTATAATGGAAGTGCTGACACAACCTTAACTACAGCAGTAAATGCGCTGCTATTATGAAGTTGTTATGGCAACTAGGAAGATCAAATTGAGAAAGAAAGGAAGAAAATGCAAAACTTAAAAATCTTTGACACCACCCCCCACAAACTCTTCCAGAATTTGTGGTCAGTGTTATTGCTCCTTACCATTACAACAAAAAAAAATTAACTGCAAAATTTGCCTTAACACAGGTGAGGGGGAAGGGCTGCCAAAATAGTGTAAAATCCAAAACAATTCCAAGGTCATAATCCATTTGCTTCATGAATAGTCTAAAAAATAGAGTCAATTGAAAGATATCTGGCCAGCATCTGGTGAGAACATATTAATCAGATATCATAATTTAACAAACAACAATCATGCAAAACTGTTCAGTCTTCGAAACAGTTCCATAATTTGTTACCAATCTGAATAGTTTAGTAACAGCAACCTGCTGCAATTTGGCTAAATCAAACAGACAGCTCATTCACGAATACTGATCCATTAATTAAAATGTGATTAAAAATATAATTGAAGCTCATATATTTGTGAAACAATCATTACTTACCCTTCCTAATATGGGGTTAAACAAACACAGAAATCTTTGGCTGTTTCCAATATTAAAATAATGGGGAAAAAGACATACCATGGCAGTCAAATTTTAATACACAAAAATGCTCAAAGTATGATTTCTAAAACATATTCATTAAAATCTGTGTCAGCACACTAGTTACCTTTCTCAAAAAAAAAAAGTAATAGTTTAATTGCAAGTATCATTCTTGCAAAATTTCACTGAATAAAATTTCCAAAGTGTTAGTAGCAACCAACAGTCCTAGAAATAATGTTGAATTATCATTATTAGTAGTGGAAGTGGTATTCATTTTTATTACAGCATTGTGTCCAAATTCATCTACTAGCAACACTTTGACTAGAAAAGTAGAAAAACTATTTATCTGTCTTTTCAAAGAATTTCATATTAAAGCCACTTTGTCTCAAGTCTACTGCCATAACCAAAATCCAGGAAACACAAAAGCCCTCAGATGTCTGACATGGTAAGAGTTGTGCTAAGTACTTTTACTCACTCATTTCCTAGGTAACAAAAACTCCTTTTCTTATAAGCTATCTCAATCCATTTCTCTTTTGAACGCGTTGATCTATACCATTTTCCAGACTACGGAAAATACCCATTTAATGAGAACAGTATCAATTTTAAATGCCAAGTATCTACTTTCACTGAAAGCTAGCAGATATTGCTGTTAAATTCAAAATAATTTTAAGATTCTGGTTGTCATGTTTTTAAGTTTAAGTAAAAAATTATTCAGTGTTAATTATCTGGTTGATTTCAAAATTCTAAAACTTTGAAGACTGTTTCTATTTTCAGACATCGATTTTTTTAAAATAATTTTGGTTTTAAGAAATATTTCATGTATTCTATACTGAACAATGAAAAATACCGTTTTGCAGATGAACTTAATTAAGCTGGAAGATAATAAAATATTCAACTGAAAAAAACAGAATTATTTAATCTGCAAAAATAAATAATTATTGATATGAGATCACAACAAATACACACAAACACCCCTCAAAAAAAAAAAAAGGAAAAAAGAAGGCAAAAGAGTATTATGTTCACAAAGGCAAGAACTCAAAGTAGACAACAAAAGAAACAGAAATAATGATGTCATTTTCTTCAGAACATTAGTTCTTCAGCAATTTAAAAATTCTGATAAATACATTGCTTTTCTCTGAAAAGCAAGCACTAGTTATCAACTTACCTGAAACAGTTAATCTTACAGCTCTCTAAAAGCTGAATGACAATATACAGGAAAAAGGTAAAAATAGGATTTCCATGTGCATAGCTGTTTGTTAGATAAATGGTAAATACTTGCTAGAATTCTCAAAACGAAAAATGCTTAGACGTGTTCTCTAACACTATGTCTTTTTTTAGGGTTTTTTCAAATTCATTTGCAATGCTAATGTTAGTGATTATCATGCATTTTATAATTTGTAGAAATGGTTCATTGACATACAGCTTTACTGATCACTCAGTCTTATTAGAAAAATGTTTTTTCCAATATATTTGACAAATTACTTTCATACAGTGGGGGTAATATTTGGCCTTTATGACTGGAAGAATCCATAATAATTAATCATGAATGGACTAACACAGACAATATATGGCTTAATACTATTTGCAAAGCTACCAGCTTTGATACTGTAAATATTAAATATCACTGTGAGACTGAAATGAAATTTCAGTGAGCTTTCACCTCAAATGCTCACACACTTAAAATGCAAAATGTTTTTAAAGAAACCACTGTGCTCACTTCTTACGCAACTTTTAAAAAGCACTATTCTTAAAGCCGGTAAGCACATTATTCACCCTAGGTCAAATTTTCAGGTGCAGAGTTTCAATCCATTGTTAACCAAAGCTATGTAGTAGGTTTTTGTGCATCACCACCCAAAAAGTAGGAACTGAAACACAAGTCTTTCCAAGTACAGGACTCTTCCCTCACTACAAAGTTAACTTTTCTGCTGTCACAAAGTTATGCAGAAGACAACATGCCTGTGATCCAAATGAAACGAAGTAGAGGGATGTAGCCAGTCCCCAGTGATTCCTTACTGCTGGCTCAGAGGTATGAGAGCTTCATGTCAACTGATGTTATTTATGGACATGGAATCCCTCATCATACCATCCTGTGAGTCCAAGATAACCAAACTCTGCAGGAAGTAATCCCCTAATGCAGCACTGACCGTCACATCGTAGATATCCAGTCACAAGATGGACTATAGGCCCTTTGGAGTGCTCAGTAGCACATGCTTGAAGCTTTTGCTACTTCAGTCTCATACTGACAACATTCTCCACCACAGGTGTTATACATCCACATCAGTCATGCAGCTTATATATAACTTATTCCTGCTCCAGATTGACCAAACAGAAAAGATTTTCAGAACACCATGCTAAAAATACAATTCTTTGTGCTGTATTCAAGGTTGAAAATTTTAACCACCTTCATCTTCAGTGTTTGAATTCTTAACACCAATCATCTCTTATCCCAGACTCAGGCTGCACATCAAGATGTCAGAATTAACTGTCATCCCCTAAACTTTAACATGCTGCTTTACCCAAGTTATCCTCATCTACAGGTTTGAGACAGCAGAATACTTTTGATACTAACATACAAATAGCTCAGTTTACCTTGTCCTGAAGAGAGGAAAAAAGTGAGTTTTATATATATATATACATATATATATATATATATATATGTATGTGTACGTATATGTGTATACATATATATATACATATGTGCTCGTGCACATGTGTGTGCAAGAAAACTGCTCAATTATTTTGTGCTTCAGGACTTCTTCTGGGAATTATCACAGAGTAGATACTAGAGTCTTCTGTTTTGGGATTTGCAAAGGGGGAAGCAGACCAGGCTAGTGTTTGTCTCCCAAAAGATTATCTGAGAATACAAACGTTGTGCCCTGTCAGATTCCAATTACTTGGAAGGTTTTCATAAGAATCAACACTTTTATGAAATATGCTAATAAATTAGGACACTTTCAGTTCAGCTTGGACACCAACTCCAGGCATGGATTGTATATGTGAAGACAGAAATCACAAGAGAGAAAGTGTTAATATTATTTCAGAAAGTATGCCTCATTCCAGTACTTTCAGCATGGACTTTATATCATGTACCCATTGTATCCTTGGCAACTCGACTTGTTATCTAAAGAGACAAAACTGACAACTTAGATTTAAAGTTACAGCCATCATATACTTCTAGGCTTGGATTTGGTCTGGAGATAGATAGAATGCAAGCTAGACACCAAAAATATTCCAAAAGTTAATTGATGTGATATAAGGGCATAACAGTGCTCATCATTTTTGACTGGATAAACTAGAAAAAGCTTTATCCAGATGTTCTCCATCATTTCAAAACAAGGAAGATGAAGATAAGTTTTCTTCTTCAATGATGAGAGAGGTTCTTCAAACCAGCAGAAGTAGCCCTTTCTCCCATCACCTTTTTGGTGGGGTTTATATTTCACCCTGGATTTAAGGTAGTCATCATCTTATCTCTTCTTCACCTTCAAGGTACAGAAGGCAAAAAAAAGACATCGATTGATTGTAAACATTTTCTTGTCAATAAATTTAAAAAGAAAAGTTACGTTAAAGAAGATTCTGAGAGGAAAAAAAAAACCCTTTACTTTAAGGAAAAGTTCTAAACATCGCATTATTTTCCCCACAATTATCATACGTTGCCCTTAACAACATTGATACTGCGAATGAAGATTTCATCCATCATATTTTACATTTATGAAGGCTTATGCTACATTGAAGTGAGTTCTTCAAAATATATTATTTTTTCCATATTAACGTCTAGAGAGCAGCTCCTTAACATTAAATCAAACAATTTAAATTTCTAAATTAATTAGAAATGGATTTGTGAATGTCTTTTATACAAAGTGTGTAATGAGTTTGAACATCATCTTCATACAGAGAGTCTTTTTGAAAAACATTTTTTTTTAAATGCTAAGGTTTCCTTTTGCAGTGAAAAAAAAGATAAATGTGTGGGTTTAATCTATAAATTTAGTTATGAATGAAAACCTACAAGACAACAGCCAGGTTCCCCAAATGAAAGGCTACATGAAGCAAAACTCAAACCATGATTTTACAAAGCAGATCTCTTAGAACACCTTTTTTATAAAAAGCCAGCTGGGAGTAGACCTTAACCTGAATGGAGTTTTTAACCCTATGAATGACACCCACCCTGTCAAAACAACTCTGGTCTGTTTTACCTGATCATATCCCAAAACAGCAGTTTTTTCCTGGTTTGTTTCTTAATGACAAGCTGTTAAAACACAGAGAACCTATCAAACCTAGTATTATCATCTGCTGCTTTTTTCTTCTAGTACACACTGCTGTCCATCAGAAGAAATAATTAATGGTTCTATTATGTATGAAAGCATCATCAGTTCAGCGACTGGTTTGAATAGCTCATATCTGCCATTCATTGATGCCATGCATGCTCACTGTCCTGAGAGATGACAAAACACTACACCCTTTAGGATTTTTTTTTCCCCCGTCTCTGTAAAGCAGCATTTCACATCTGTGCCTGATAGAAGCATGAGGAGCTGAGAGAGGCAGATCTTCATCATCCTTCACAGAATAATGTTGCATGGATTGAAAGTTAAGACCTGATGTCTACTGATCCTGTATATTTCCTACAAAAATCTAAAATGTGGAGGCTACCAAAATGTGTAGGGAAATAACTTTTCACTGTTGGAATAGCACCAGAAAACAGATGGAATTTACTGGCTGTCAAATATTTAAATGATTTTTTAAATGGGTGCTGAATACTTGAGTTAACTGGGGTCAGTGCATTTGCCTTTTTTACATTTTTTTTGGTGGGGAGGGAAAGATGCAAAGTTCACAGGTTCTTTCTGTTACCTGACCAGGGCAGAATAAACAAAAATCCTGAATGTGAAAGAAATCATATATTGGAGACACCTGGAAATAAAGTGGAAACAACCAATACCACAAGAGCGAAGCAGCAGTGAACAAGAAGACGCTGTGGAAAAGAAATCACAAGATGAGAGTGCACAATGCATTTCAAATAGAAAAAAGCTTCCTATCTGCTGAGTGAGTCTCAGTATATTCTGACAGAGCACAGACAAAGCTTCAATCAAGTATCTCCTAGGTAAGTTTTTATTTAATATACTGCTTTGATTTTTTATCACATCAACATATATTTTAATGTATGAAAAATAACTCAATATAAAATTCTTTATACTGATACTGAAGTTTAAATCCTTCAGTGACAGATATTTGATGTTCTTAGATTTCCTATACTGTAGTTCTTAGATTTCCTATACTGTAAAAATAACAGCTCTCTTTTGATACTAGGGTTATTCAAAGGAAAAACTCTTAAATGATCTCTTGACTTATACCAGTGTGAAATATTTCATAAGACTTAAATCCTTCAAAATATTTTAATACATATTTCCATGCATGGCTGTTTAAGAAAGAAATTAATAAAAAGCCATTTACTGCACTTCATTATCTATTTAATCTGGCAAAGCAAGCAACATTTTGGACCACAGCAGCAGATGTAAGAGGATATCTTTTATTACAGAATAATAAATCTTTGTTTATATAAAAGAATATTAAATAAAGCTAGAAGTGTTGACCGGTTATTTATGAAAGGTAAACTACAGCACAGTAAGGAAACATCACCATGCTAATGTAGCCCAAGGTACTGTGTACAGAGTGTCAATTTGAAGACTGGGCATCTGTCCCTCAGTTAAACTATAAAAAAGAAGGTGCAGGGTATCTCTTTTTTTTCACTCATTTAGAGCATTCACAACATGAGTCACATAGACATGAATTCTACAAGAAAACAGCATGCAAAGCATTTCAGAATAAGATTCTACCATCTAATAGAGCTTGAAATTGAAACATTATACCTTTTAATCAAAAAATTACACTTAGAAGTCACAGAGAAAGATACATTTGCTCAGATACAAAAACCTCCCACAACCCTTGAAATTAAAAAAGCATTAAGAATTTTTTATCCTTTAACATACCATTTTATAGTATCACACTGGTCAATAGCAACTTTGAAAAACTACATCTTTGCTGCTTCTGTTATTGTTTTCGCACAATTTTTTCTATTTGCTAAGATGCAATATTTCTTCTTCTAGCACTGTTTAAAGTATCTCCTCTACTTCTCTCTGTATCACTTCCCTTGTTTCTATTTAGCACATCTGATTATATGATATTCTTATTTAATATAACCATCAGTTCTGTTTTTTTCTTTTTATGTTTTGCTAACTTACTAAAATAATATCTCTCTTGCCTGATGCTTACTAAAGACAGACTAATTTGCCATTCACAAACACCCCTTATGAACACTTCACTTATGCACAAAGCATTTATGCATTCTAGCAAGTGCTAGAAAACTAAACTTACTTGCCAAAGACTGGTAGAATACTATGAGACTAAAAAACTTGAGTTGATATGAGACAAGGTAGTCGTAGTATCGTAGTATCAGAAGTCAACAACATACTCCCAAAATAATGGCAGGATATGTGAAACAACTTCTGCAAGAAAGGGGTCATCTCATGCATATTACTGTGGCATACTTTATACATATGAAATTTGTTCTACAAGTTCACACTTATCACTGCCATGGCAGGGGGGAAAAACTCTTCTCTAAACACTCCCACTTAAGTCTTCTGCTTAATACAGGCAAAGACCCTTCTATTATTCTAACCCTTTTCCATTTTCCCATGTGCTGTATTTAATGAGAACTTGATGGAATTTTTGCTAGTGCACCCATAACTCAGCCATTTTGTTGTTGACAGGTTCCAGCACTCTCTACATTTCCCCCGTTTCTGTCCTTTTCTCTCTCAATCATTTCTTCCCATGTCTCACTTCACATATCACCCTGATCCAGTAAGAACTCGTCCTGCCTCCTCACAGCTTCTATACAACATGCACTGATACTTTGTCTCACATCTAACACACCAGGAAAAAATCATAAGTGAGGAAGTAAGTTCTGTACAATATAAACTAAAATAATATGGCTGTAAGTTTCAATAGCACCAGTTCACAATTTCCGTCATTTGAACCATCAAATTACTACATCAAGAACTACAACCCAATAATATTTGCAACAAGCAGCAAATGCAATACAGCTTTTGTCAGCTGATTTCAGAAGACAGCTTTGTATCTGCTGGATGTGGTTCAGAGTTGGAAATTAAAAAAGAGAGAAAAATAAGAATTGGAATTCAACCTTTGTTTCTCCAAGCACAGTTCTCACACTAGAAGTTTTGTTAACTTGAATGTTTTCTGAGTTTTTTGCCTTCTCTTTTGTAAAGGATATTGTTTATCATGGCTTAAAAACAAAACAAACAACAAAAAACCCCAAACAAAAAAACCCAATCCAAATTCTAAACATGCCAGCTAACCAACATTCTTATTTAAGAAAAATCAAGTGATTATTCAAAGAAGCTCTCAAAAGGCTTACTCAAAACCTTGTGTTTTAGAAACTTCTGAACTGAGAATTGCAGTTAAGGCTTTTTAAGCTCTGTTGAAAATATGAGAGGGCTAAGAACAAGTGGAAAGCTTGCTTGTAGGAAGAACTGGATGCAACTAATAGTTTTTTCAATACATAAGATTTTTTAAAGGTGGATTTTTTCAGATGTATTCATTAATAATTTTAAGTCATCAAGATAAATGCTATTTTTATTTTAAATGCATTATTTCTCTCACCTATCCTCAAAGAATTCAGACGCATTAGCTAAGTGAACAGTTTTTCCTTAGTTCCAAAACCTAATCTTCCATGCAACTAGAAATAAATATCAAAGAATCACAGAATATGCTGAGTTGGAAGGAACCCACAAGGATCATTGCGTCCAACTACTTGTCCTGTACAGGACTATCCCCAAGAATCACACCGTGTGCCCAAGAGTCATGAAGTGTTTTCCAAAATGTGTAATTATGTAAAATCATATACCTGAAAGCAGTAAGTCAGTATTTACTTTTCCACCTTTATCACAATCAGTTGTTCAAGGATCACTAAGCATCTGACAAGCATATCTTTTCATTTCCTCTCTGTATTGAGTTGTTTGTGTATATGAAATGAATAAACCACATCACAAAATAACAACAGGCAATTGCCCAAAGAGAGCACATCTGCTTCGCAAAACGGCACGTGGCCCATACATATGGGACCCCCTTCGCAGCTAATCCAGCAGGTAACAAATATTAAAGCGGTAAGATATTGTTTAATAAGCCTTTTAAAAATTATACAAATTAGACACAAGCCAACAGTGCCAACTGCCCCTTCTGGGAAGTTATCAGCTAAAAGAAATCTGTAAGTAGGAGCACAGACTTGGAGGTACACATATTCCTGAGCTGTTGGCCTATCTTCTGCATTCACTTCCACATCTATCAAGACTACTATGTTACAGGTAAAACATAAGATACTTTTACACTTCCATCCTTTTATTGAAAGAATTTATGTAAGCTAATAGAAAGTAAGGAGTGAAATCCAGAACTTGTGCTTCTATAGTTAAATCACTGATGCAGTAAGTCTATGTCATCTTGAGTTGCAAATGAACACAAAATTCACTGTGGCCATTTACATCTGTCTCAAGCCCTTCATTAAATAATCCCCTGCCTCCAAAAATTACTGTAATGAGAAAAAAGGCACTAAAACACTTCAAACCATTCGCACTGTAAATACATGAAGGTAATATTATCCAGTACTTCCAACCAGGTGGAAAGAGATATCATCCAAAAAGCCAAAATGACTGATATGTATATTTTTTCTTTTTTTTTCTTGCATTTATATATATATACATATATATATATAATTT